>NW_010582666.1:10341-22017 GCF_000705375.1 Tinamus guttatus | reverse complement strand
TTTGACACTGTCCCTCACAACATCCTCCTGGGCAAGCTCCGGAAGTGTGGGATAGATGAGTGCACAGTGAGGTGGATTAGGAACTGGCTGGATGGCAGAGCTCAGAGGGTGGTGATCAGCGGTGCAGAGTCTAGTTGGAGGCCTGTAGCTAGCGGGGTCTCCCAGGGGTCAGTCCTTGGTCCAGTCCTGTTCAATTTATTCATCAATGACCTGGATGAAGGCACAGAGTGCTCCCTCAGCAAGTTTGCTGATGACACGAAACTGGGAGGAGTAGCCGATACCCCAGAGGGCTGTGCTGCCATCCAGAGGGACCTGGACAGACTGGACAACTGGGCGGTGAAAAACCTCATGCAATTCAACAAGGCCAAGTGCAAGGTCCTGCACCTGGGGAGGAATAACCCCAGACACCAGTACAGGCTGGGGACTGACCTTCTGGAGAGCAGCTCTGCAGAGAGGGACCTGGGTGTCATGGTGGACACCAAGTTGACCATGAAGCAGCAGGGTGCCCTTGTGGCCAAGAAGGCCAATGGGATCCTGGGGTGCGTTACGAAACGCGTTTCCAACAGGTCGAGGGAGGTGATCCTGCCCCTCTACTCAGCCCTGGTGAGGCCGCATCTGGAGTATTGTGTCCAGTTCTGGGCTCCACAGTACAAGAGGGATGTGGAGCTTCTGGAGAGAGTCCAGCGCAGGGCCACAAGGATGATCAGGGGCCTGGAACATCTGCCCTATGAGGAGAGGCTGAGGGAGCTGGGCCTGTTCAGCCTGGAGAAGAGAAGACAGAGGGGACCTGAGCAGTGTCTATAAATACCTCAAGGGAGGGAGTGAGGAGGATGGGGCTGGCCTCTTTTCAGTTTTGGCCACTGACAAAACTAGAGGTAATGGCCAAAAACTGAAACACCAGAAGTTCCACAGGAACTTAAGGAAAAATTTTTTAACAGTGAGGGTGACAGAGCCCTGGAACAGGCTGCCCAGAGAGGTTGTGGAGTCTCCTTCTCTGGAGATCTTCCAAACCCGCTTGGACGCAGTCCTGTGCCACGTGCTCTAGGTGACCCTGCGTGTGCAGGGGGGTTGGGCTAGATGACCTCTACAGGTCTCTTCCAATCTCAACGATTCTATGATTCTATGAATTATCAATAGATCCGTTATCCAAAAGATCTGCAATAAGTAACTGAAAGTGGGGACTTGAGAATTTTCCTCGTAACAATTTCTTTAAACATGTACAAAACTCTTAATAGAAATAAACAATATATGTAATATGATTTTATGTAGAATAAGCTTGAATATTATATGAAAATTAGGCATTGAAGTAAATATTCGTCAGATCTATTCCTCTGGGAAAAAAAAAGTATTAGCAAATTACAACTACACACACAGTTCTAGAGATCAAAGTGCAAGATCATTCAGCTTTATGTCACTTAAGTCTAGCTTCATAAGAAAGTTATTTTCAAAACATGCACAACACTGTCTTTGAAGAAAGCATTACATAAAGTAACTAACACAACTGGCTCTAAAACATTGAAGAGAAGACTTTATAGCAAGTTTATACTTGCTATCGCAAGTGTATGTGTATGGAAATTCAATATAGAAAATGAAAATATCCTCAGCTAAATAGGCCCTGATTCAGTCAAGCTTTAAACTTTGATCTAGGGTTGCAGGAAGTGGTCAAAGACAGTACTACCACATGACAACACAGCAAATTGGTACAAACTGAGAATTTCACGTCTGTTCAAAACATTTTGGAAATACAATCTTATCTTGGTAGGCTTTATGTCAAACCACACAGTGCTTGCCCTTGCACAGCTAACATAATATAAAGCTGGCATCTATATCACATGACTGGACAGCAATGTGATCACTGCCTTTCCAGTTTGCATTTGCTAATCTGGACAAGGCAGGAGACCAGAGGTGCAAGAGAAATTACTCAAGAATCATAACCTAAGACACTTATATGGGAAAAGTAGGAAAAAAAACATTAAACATTACCTGAAGATGAACCATCCTCTTTAGAAGCCAAAGATCTTCTTCCGGAAGTAGATTTAACATCATGTTCTAGTAAAGGCCCACTTCAAAGTAAAGGAAAATGGCTTGAAAATGTTACATATCAAAGAAATATTATAGCAAAATGAGAAGGGCAAGTTAACTTTTTCCACAACACATGGTTTTTCCTTTCAAATGGCTGTCTGTACTGACTAGGCATGGAAGGAAATGACTGCTACCTAGAAACCACAGGTATCGAATCCATCCTATAGAGCATCCCAGAAACTTCTGCTGAGCCAACACACAGCCAAATAGAGTATACATAACATCTCTAGCCAGTCTTAAAATCTCTTTCTTTTCTCTCTCCTTTTCTGGAAAAAAATACATCTTCTCCTTTTCTCTGCACCATGATTATAATAATCTTTAAAAAAAAGTTTTACATGCTGTAAAGGCAGAAAATTTGTTTATAGTTTAGCTGCACGTATCCCATCATAAAATCTCCAAAACTTGACAATAATTAATACATATGCACTTCTACCAGAGAAGAAATTCTTCAGAAATCAAGTTATTTATAACAGGACTTGAGTAAACAGACTTAGCATTAGTATCTGTAACCTCTTTCCCCTCATCCTTGGCTGCACTTCACTACAAAGTCAGAACACAGGCCCAGTTTGTCCAGTCCAAGTCTGCAGTAGGGTCACTTAAATTAAAATACCCAAGTTTTCAATAGAATTACAAGAAATCAGTAAATCTAGATGCAGACTGTCACTTCCATTTGCTTTCTTATTAAATTCCCTTCCCATGAAGGAGAAGCACATGCCTGTCTATCTGCGCAGAGCTTGCCTTCAAGATACTACTACATATCCTACTTAAGGGCAGCAAAGTTATTCATACAGTTGTTGCCAGATCCTGGAGTGCAATATTTCTGTTTAAAAGCTTGCTTCCACATCAAAAAAACCCCTAAAGGAAAAATCTTACTGTGACAGCTTATTCACCACAGAGAAAAAGGATTTTATTATTTCATTAGCTGTAAAAGAACAAATAGCTAGATGCCTCAAGCATGAATCATGATCCCTTTCTACTAAATTCTGTATTAATACAGAATAGAACATAGTAAGTGTAACAGGTGGATTAAATGCAAATTTTACAGACAATTGAGGAAATTACCTTCTATAACTCACTGAATCCTCAGCTGCAGAGAAACGCCTAGAAAAGAGAATTATTATTACTGCGGGTACTGGAAGTAAATAATTTTACTTAGTAAAGGGATTATATTAAAGATATTTTCAAAAAACAGCAATAGAAAGAACACTAAGTACTCAGCTATTCCAGCGGGCAGAGAGTTCCTATTTTGATCAAAGTCACTTCCATTAAAAAATAAATAAATATTGTACAGTCTGAATTTATAAACAAAGTAACACACAGGCAAAAAATATTATACTTTTCTACTACTATGAAAGCTAATCTCACATAGCCATTTTGATTAGTTTTATCAATATTTACATTTATACTGAAGGAGTAGTTTCTAAACACATCCACATATCCAGAGCTTACTGGAAGGTGCACCTACTTGTCCCATTGCACTCCATTTCTCTAGCACCATTATTTCAGATTCTAGACATCTCTGCTAACATCCAAAGGCTCTGATTTTCTCCCAATTCTGCCTATTCTGCTAGAGGGACTGCCAGAAAAAAAAATAGATATGACAGCTGCCCACAAA
This sequence comes from Tinamus guttatus, assembly GCF_000705375.1. The sequence goes on along the minus strand of NW_010582666.1, from coordinate 18,320 downwards.
GCAACAGAGCTCCAAGAATGTACCTCCTAATGACAGGTTATTCCTCAACAGTGCTTTTTAACTTCTTCTGAAACCTTGGGCACTGGGAGGTTACTAAACTTGATGGATGACTCATGTCAGTTACCTGGCATACATTCACTGTTCTGAAAAAGGACTTCCCATGACCTGTATGAAAAAAAGAGCTCAAAATTCAACTGAATGGTACCACTCAATATGTTTGTGGTTGACTGAAATACAGCCAATAACATGGTTGTAATATTTTCTCTTGAGAAGTCTCCTCTGTGAATTTCCATACAAGCTTGTTTATGCAAGAGTGGTTACTAGATTCGGCAAACTACCTGCAGTAACAGGATGTTAATTACACCATTAAGTTTTCCTATTAGCTACTTTCTATTTAATCAGCTTGAAGCTGTCCTATATTTCAACTATGCAATTACTGTTTAAAAGTTGAGAAAGCAGGTTCCCTTAACTTTCAAGGTACACCACATTTTTTAAAGGAATTAAATACAGCACTTACTGTGAGCCACGTTGCATGTTACGTTTTCTTTTGTTGCTTTTTTTATTTGATGACACGGGGTTTTTTTCTACCTCGTCCTGCACAGGAGAACTCTCAGATTCCATTGTATTTTGAGGTTCGATGTCATCAGAGTTTGAACGCACATTTTTACGGGCTTTGTGATGAATCTTTTCAGGCTTCTTCCTTATAATCTTAGCTGATGATCTCTTCTCAGAATTCTGCACAGTGGATGTCAGATTCCGCGGTAGCTCTTTGGCTTTTACAGGAGTTTTGTTACTTGCACCACCAAGTGATTTCAACGAATGCAAAACATTTCTTCGTTTTTCAGAGTTAGCCAAATTCTGAATTTTAGAGGTCTTTAATTTTGAAGGCAACGGTGTTGAAAACACTTTATTTAAATCCACAGATTCTCTTTCAAGTCCTTCTTCACCAAGTTTACTTTCAGAACTCTCTACTGTTGGTAATAGTAGCCCTCTGTTGCTACTTTTCTTGCTAGAGGCTTTCGTTTTTTTCCTGGAGCTTTCTGCCAGTTTCTTAGATACCGTATCTTTTGAAAGTTTCTGCTTAACATTTTGTTTTTTGTGAACTAAATGTCGAGTTCTTAAGTTGGACTGCTTGTAGTTTGAAGACTTAAAACTCTTTTTTGACTGAAGCTCCTGTTGACCTCCAGCTGAAAGTATAGACAAATCCTCACTTGGCCTCACCCTTTTTTTACATTGTTCTGCATCAGAAGCTTTTTTGTCTAATTCGAACAATTCTTTGTCTTCTGGTTTCCAGGATGTGCCTCTTCTCTGTTTTGGAGAGTCTTGCCTAAGTGCTTCCTTTTTAGTCTTTTCTATCAATACACAAAACGCATAGATATTAATATTTTTTCCACATAATACTTTTGGAAGTAATACGTCTACATGTGAACACACAAAATTTAGTCAAAGATCATACAAAAATAAAGCATCACAAAAATAGGCTTTTCCCTAATGAATAATAAGGCTTTTTCAGCACTACGGTTCATGGAGAATTCAAAATAGATTTTTTTGGTGAACTTTCATATTTTGGGGTATTTCATGGCAGAAAAAAAATGGCAAGAAATGCTCACTTTCAATCTGCAATGAGCTTTTCTTGCTAAGAAACCCTTCCCAACTAATACTCACAACCTGAATCCCAATTCACAACACTCATCTTAATCTTTTTCCTAAAGTGACGGGGTAAAGGCTTGAAGGTACCATCCTTCCTCATTCCATTTGTAAGAAAATGAGGAAGTCACAGCTAACAATTTTTAACCTCTTAAAAAGGAGGAGTGCAAAAAGAAACGCGCAAAGATATTCTCTCTCACTGCCTTACATAAATCCAGAACTTCTAACTGTGCACCTGCAACAGCAATTAAGAAGCTGTTAACCTGTCTCATCTCCTTTATTCCCCATTTCTCATATAAAACCACAAAGTCCAGCAACACGATGACCTTAACATGTCTTTGGGCTTTTCCTTTAAGTAACTCACCCCTGGGAGTGCTGCTTTGCCTTTGAGATTTAAGAACTTTCCCCTTCTTGTCAGAAGAAGCTGTCTCTGATTCTGATGTAATTCTGAAGTCAGGTTGCACTCTGACATCAAAATCAGGCATTTTCTGCTTATGAGGTGCTTCAGACTGCACCTTTCTGTTCTTTTCTTTCCTACTTTCTGTCTTCTGCCTTTCCAAGAACTGGGATTTCAAAGCAGGAGTTGCAGAGCCATTTGTTTTTGATGTTTTGTTCTTCTTTGGTATTGAAAACCAAGAATTAAAAGACACATCATTTGATTCATCAATTAAAAATTCACATTCATTTTCTATTTCTAAATCTTGATCTTTCACAAGAGGAGGAGATGGTGGCGATATCGAGGCCGAACACCTACAGGCAGGAGGGACAAATGATATATGATATATGAATTGGAAAAAAAAAATAATGAAGACTTTCAGTCTCGTAAATCCTGGTAAAGACTGCAGAACACAAAAGTCTACTAAAAATACTCTGCTCAGATCCATACTGCTCTAAAAAAGAGACTGCTTGATCACCACTAAGTTAAGAATCACATGCACTTTGTCTGCATTCTACATATAAAAACCTCTTAGGCTCACTCTTAAAAGCTTTTTAAAAGCTGTACACTATTTCACTGGCAAACAACAAAAATAAACCATTAACAAACCATAACTGCACAAAAGTCTCATAAAACAATTTATAACTTTCCTGAAGAGGAGCTTTTCAGTAACGAGGGACTATTCCATCACATCATCCCACATCATACTTATTAGTGATATTACGTTATTCCAATACCTAGGACTGTATTACTTTACCAACAAATTATGTTCCATGCTAAGCCTCACCTTTTTCCAGCAGTTGTTACAGCTGCCAAGAATGCTGAAGAGAAAGACTTATTTTTCTGTAGAGAGGATATAGCAATATGGCCTGTTCCTTGCACCAGAGCAATCTGCTTTTTCCCACTTTGAGGCCCTCGCAAATTTTCAACTTCCACATGGCTCTTAACCACAGCTGGAGTATTTGGCTCATCAGACTGTAATCTAGATATGAGAAACAGTATTTAAATGCAAAGCTATACAATACAGAGTGCATACTGAAGCATCCTGATGGCTCTCATTTTCTCCTAATGGCACTGTCTCACTTTTTATGAACAAACTTTCATTTGGCAATCTGCTGAAATGCAGGTTAGCATTGTGATTTCTAAAGGTAGCGGCTAGCGTCCTGATCACTACAGCATCAAGGGTAAACCTGAGACCTTGAGCAAAGTAAGGGCTGCTCAAGAATTCAAATACCCAAATTTAAGACAAAGTGCTTCAAAAACTGTCAGGTCTCCTAGATCCTGGGTACATTCTTGGATAAGACTCTTCCCAGTCTCATCACACCATGGGTAATTTGGACCACTGCCTCTCCCTCTCTATGAGCATCCCAGAGATTCAGTCCTCCAAGAAAGCAAAACCATGGCCACAGCAGCTGGGCTGCCAACTTCCTAAGGAGGAAATCCCTCAGCTGACGATATTCTCCTTTTTTTTCTTTTTAAATTCACAAGCCAAACTAATAAATGAGTAAAAACACTGTGTTAATTTACCCTAAAATGGATGGGGGGAGGGAAGGGAAAAAAAAAAAAGTTCAACTCTACTTACATATGGACAGGAGAAGTTACAGCTTCCTTCACAAGGAGAGGCAATTCCCCAGACTCATGATCATCCCTAAAGGCCGAGAGGTTGGCAGGGCTTCTGCATTGTGCTTCAACATCTTTTAAAATGCTTCTTGTTTCACCAGGAGATCTAGCAAGTTCACTGATGTCTGCAGTGCCATTTTCACTTGGACTTTCTCCTTTGGACAGAGGACTCTCTATTTTGTTAGCATCATGTATTGCAGTCTTCGAGTGTGATTTAAGTGACCATCCTGCCATATATTTTAAATAGATTTACTCAAAACTCTGTAAAATTCCCAAGAAACAGCTAGCCCAAAACCTGAATTGAGTAATAACACTACTAACCTTTGCTGTTGACTGCTTTTAGTGGTGATGCAGATAGAGAGTCTGAAGAATTAGAGGTGTTTTTCAGAGAGTTAGTTAAACCAGCATTTGGCTGCCATATTTGAAAGAAAATAATGAGAAAAATATTTAATGCAGCAATAGAAATATTTTGACAAGAATATAAACTTTTAAGGACACAATTATCTTGCTCAATCCCTACTCAACGCCTTTAAAGCACAATTCTAATTCAATTAGATGCTTCACTTCTCTATCATTTGAGACTTTCAAGAAAGTAACTGTGAATTTCAGACAACAGGTGTATATTCTAATAATAAATTTGCATCCTTCTAGCCCAGAGGCAAGCTATTTATTCTCTTCATTACAGTGAATTCATTTTAACAACCTGATTTGCCTTTATTAAACATCATGCTGTGGTTTTGCAAGATTTACTTGAGAAAAATATAGTACTGTATCACTAGACTAACACACACAAATTCCATTACAAAAGCTGTTTTAAACACTCATATTAAAAGAATATCTCACTTAGAAAAACACTATATAATCAAAATATTAAAACCAGGTAGACCAGGCTGCAGACACAAACAATGATATTTACAATATTTGCTCAGGTAAGATTCTAACAAGTCCTTTGAATAATTTCTTCAGCTCTCAACAAGTTTACAGACATACAAGTTATTTTACAGATGGGCACCATTATCAGGAATTGACAGGCGCCTTTTAAAGAAGGATGATCTTTCAATTTTACTCTCTGCTTGCTAAAAAGAGAGACTTCTATTCATCTGGTTAAAAAATGGCTGGGGCCAAGTTCAGTGGATTTCAAAACAGCCATACTCAACACCTGCTATAAAGCAGTATGCTTGAATCTGAGGAAGTTACTCCTCCCAATGAAACACAGAGAAAGATTCTCTTGGCAAAAGTCCATAAAAAGAGCCGCCCCTCACCCCCAAATGGCTTTGTTAAGTAAAATTTTCCTTTTATAATAGCGAAACATACTAAAAAAAAAAAACAACATTACCAAGAAGGACTAGTCCAGCCAATGGACTAGTACTTATGACATACGGAGCTGATTCGCTCAACGCTCACAGGTTTCATCTCAATCTTCTTGAGCTATATACACACCACAGTAAAACTATGCACAGTAGGCTATGACACCAACATAACAAACTTACCTTTTTGCTTTGTCCTGAAGCGCCCTTTTTGTTTCTAACAACAGGAGTTGAGCAACATGTTGTAACATCATTATTTTCAGAGTTTATTGTAACGTCATTACCACAACCTATAAAGAAAAATCTGTAAGTACAGGATACTTGGAATTGTACACAATGTGAGTTTGCTTCAACAAGCCACCAAGACTTGTTAAGTTCAAATAAATCCAAACAAGAAAGAAACCAGACATTTAAGAAAAATTACCTTCCAAGATGGCTAAACCCCTTTACCTTTTCTATTGATTTACCACTTCATTCGATACAGGAAGGATTTTTTTTTTTTTTTTTTAAAGCTTGAAATTTACCTGGCAAGTTAAGCACAAACACAGATAAATACTTACTTTCAAAGCAATCCTGTATGATTTTCAGTATATTCTGACCTGGTTGAACATCAATCTCTTTCCTAGAAAGAAAAGTTAAAACTTACTTAAAAAAAAAAAAAAAAAAAAAAGGCAATACTAAGTAGTCCTATCTAACCTGGCAATACAAGAGTATCTGCACCAAAACTAAAGTTGTTATAACTTAAAATTTTACACTATCATTTCTTTCCCCAGTCCAAAAATCCAAGAGCTTTCACATACCATTTTCACAGATAGACGCACACACAGAAATTTGTCTAAATAAGCACTGCAGGAGAAAAATGGATTCCAGTAACACAGAGCTTCCTCACTTCAGACATACCTTTTGAAAAGATTACACCAAAACAAAAACTCAAAATATTCTTCAACATTTATCAGGAATGGCCAAACAACAAAAGTAGGAACTCTGCACGCACTTCATCATCTACCTCCTGAAAGGAAAACTGTTTGCACGGACTACTGTTTCTGTACTCCACTAGCCTAGCTAGGGCTAGCTTCGGTACCTCCAAACCAGAGTCTAGCCCTTAACACAGTCAGGCAAAGAAAAAGCAATATAATGAAATGAAGGGTCTAGGAAGAATAAGTAAATAAATACAATTTTCCTGAATAGCACTCTCTAAAATGAGAATTTTAAATATAAGCGTAATTACCCTCCTCCATGGCAGAATCTTGCTCTGTAGTCTTTTTTTAAAAGATTCTGTTAAGAAAGAAAAATCATTTTTTTTACCAACCATGCTGCTACTTGATGAAAAAGCAAACCAAAAACAACTTTCCTTTTCTCATATAAGCAAATCTTGGGGGTTCTCAATTCATCATAAACTAGCAGGAGTTACTGCAGCTCCGTGATTCCAATAACCCCGCAGTTCTGAGAGATGTGCCTACCATCTCTCTAATAGCTGCCAGGAATTTATCTTTCCTTAAGAATCATCAATGATATGTTGTATTTAAATTAACTGTGAGATTTAATGAGAAAAATGTTACATAGCCTGAGGGTTTAGTTAACTTTTAAAACTATTACCAGTGTAGAAATACTCACCTTAATAAAGAAAAAGAATCAACAACCACAAAGTAACCTAGGAAATAACCTTACAACCCAACTACTGCTCTTTGGAAACTGCTCACAGGGAGATTCTTTATTCTTTTATATTCTTCTGTATTTATCGTCAACAAGAGCATGCTGACAGGCATTTATGGCTTAACCTATGTCTTCCAATAGTTGGTCAACTACTCAAAGACTAAATATAACTAAAGTCACTTGATTACCATGAGTTCATTCATCAGCTATCACAATCTGAGCATTAGCAATCCAAATATCAATTTATTAGAAGCATAACTCTCTACATCAACAAATGAAATAAAGCCTACTGAATTAGAAGCAGGGAAATGCTGTATAGAGAAAAACAGGAAGATAAACAAGTAAGATAAAATCACCAGGCTAAACAGAGTGTACTTTTTCACCAATGCGACTACGTGTATATATTTTTTTAATCTATATGTTTAACTGCAAGTTATGACCTCTTCCAATCTGCTGCTGCTGAAGCAAGTGTACATGCAGTATGAAGATGCAGTTTTAATGCCACAGAATTCAGCATGTTCTCCCTAATGGGCTCCACAGTACAAGAGGGATGTGGAGCTGCTGGAGAGAGTCCAGTGCAGGGCCACAAGGATGATCAGGGGCCTGGAACATCTGCCCTATGAGGAGAGGCTGAGGGAGCTGGGCCTGTTCAGCCTGGAGAAGAGAAGGCTGAGAGGGGACCTGAGCAGTGTCTAGAAGTACCTCAAGGGAGGCAGTGAGGAGGATGGGGCTGGTCTCTTTTCAGTGGTGGCCACTGACAGAACCAGAGATAATGGCCACAACACCAAAAGTTCCACAAGAACTTAAGGAAAAATTTCTTGACAGTGAGGGTGACAGAGCACTGGAACAGGCTGCCCAGAGAGGTTGTGGAGTCTCCTTCTCTGGAAGTCTTCAAAACCCGCTTGGATGCAGTCCTGTGCCACAAGCTCTAGGCGACCCTGCGTGTGCAGGGGGGTTGGACTAGATGATCTCTAGAGGTCCCTTCCAACCTTAAGGATTCTATGACTCTAATAATTTTGCCATACTGAAAACACTTCGTATCTTTCCTGACAGAAAAAAATGGTTTCTGAGAGGATTTATTTCAGATACTTCTGCAGATTTGCTTATGGCAACAAAAAGAAGACTGAAAAAGTAATTTTATTCCAACAACAACAACTGGGGATTGCATCAATGCACATAAGCAGCGTTTAGAACCCCACCCGCCCCTTTCTGACTGCGGTCCGCAGAAGTCAGGTACCTCTCTAGCGCGTTTAGACGAGAACCACCGACCCCTCACAGCGCCGCCCGCCTCGGCGCGCTCAGGGAGCTGGGGGAGG
>NW_010582665.1:43193-56543 GCF_000705375.1 Tinamus guttatus | reverse complement strand
CTTCCAACCTCAACCCTTCTGGGGTTCTGTGAAAATCCTCACTCCATCCTTTGCCTTCAGAAGTAATAAGAGATACCTCAAAGTTTCTTCGTCTTTCAAGGATCTCTGTCTGTGTCTAAACAAAGGGATGGAGAGAGGCAGCTGAGAAAACCTGTCCAAAGGAGTCCAAGGCCTCAGGAGCCCTTTTGGCAGCAAAAGCGCTGAGATTTGCACCTCTGCTCTGACGTTCCCTTGAAGCTCCTAGTCCCTAGGTATGGGGAAGCAAGTGTAAGAAGCAATGGTAAATGTGAAAACTGAAGGGAAGTGAGATGGATACAGGGAAGCATGAGGGACATGCTCCCAATTCTCCTCTGCTCAACCAACAGAAGGCTTTCACAAGGCTTTTTTTTTTCTTTCTCTCTGAGAGGAAGATGGGTACTCTTGAAGGGCAAAGGATAAAGCAATAACTAGTGAAACCACTAGAACAAATTAGATTACCCAGAGGAACTTGGCTAAGACTATTTTTATTTTCTGGTGCAGACTGGCTCACATCAGTGATCATTACTAGTCTCATTTGGTACAGAAAAAAGGCCCATGAGATCTGGGTGCTTCTCCTCCATATGTCTGTCAAGGGGAGTTTGTCTGCTACCTGAGACTTCTTATTGGCAGATTTCAGACAAATTTGATAGTGGAGCTGAGATCACAAAGATATTATGGTTCTGCAAGTTTTGTTGAAGTGATTAAATATATCAGAAACCCTCTATTAATATCCCTAAGGAATAAGCTCAACTCTTCAAACATCAAAGACACGGCAGCTCAGCCTTGAGAAATGCTGTAAGAAACCCCATTTTCCCGGTGCTATGGCTTATGAAACTGCCTGTTAAAATATTGCAACAACACACAGTATTCTGGAAACAAACCTGCAACTGCTACTCAAAACAACTTTCTTGATATTTACTTCCATCAAGACAACTGATTGCATGTCCAGAAGGTATACATCCCTATATCCCTTACCATTTGAAGGTGGAAAAAGCATACTGTTTTCACACGAAACTTTCCTGTATGTGAATAAAGCTGTTGAGAATTTCACCACTGTTTGATAGGTCTGGTTTTGTCACAGAAAAAAAAAATCACAACTTGAGCTCTACAGAGCATAAATGTCATCATAACTACCAAATAGTAATGCCAAGATGGATGCTATATACTTAAAGGTATAAATATATAATAAACCATTCCTTTCTTTCTCATGCAAGTGAAGAAAATTCCACCCACTGTAGTAAACTCACAGCTTGGACCTGACCGTGGTGATACAGTAGCCTGGGAAAAGACAACCTCTGCAAGAGAGTCCCCGCGGCTCACGGACAGCGCAGCGGGATTCACTCCCTGCCGCAGGGCACAGCGGTACCTGCCCTCTCCTCTCTGGCTCAGCAGCAGTGGCTTTGGCAGCTTTGATGTTAGCAGCATGACACATCACAGCACTGCTGAGATACTTATTATCCCCTTGGGTTCTTTCCCTTTTATTCATCATGGATTTCTGACTGTTGTGTAATATACATTTTTCAAGTTAAGCATCAAAACAATGAATACAAATGAGGAAGGAAGTGTTCACTTGCTGAAGGAGGAGAATTGCTAAAAGCAACATGATGCAGTATCTCCTACTACAGCATTTGTATTAATGTATTAGAGATATCTACAAAGACAAATCGCAGCTTAGTTCAAAGTGAAGAGCACTCAGATGTCTTTGCAGAACACTGCACGCTGCTATCAAACATGGTCTACCTGAAACGACATGCGGATTTTCAGGTCTCTTCTAGCATAAAGGAGAATATTCTCCTAATGCCTCTCTTCCACGTGTTGCATTAGCTCACTGACTTCTGTGTTGGTGCCCACCAGCAAAAAGGGGAAAGGACAGCCTAGCATCAGAGCCAAGCTCGTTTTTTTCCAGTATTAATACGACACACAGTGAGCAATCTTTGAGGATTCGACTCTGCAAGACTTTGTGCTAATGCAGTCACCTAGAAGGAACATATTCCAAGAGCCTGATTCTGTTGCACCATCTTTACACTGGGATAACCTCAGACACATCAACAGATCTCCTTGCATTGCACTGCTGAATTAACAAACCTCCTTCCTGATGCACTTGCTGGCTATGATTTGTTAATTTTCTATTTGCAAGCTCTAATCCTTTCCTTGCAATAAGACTAATGCTTATCTTTGGGATAAGACATTATACTAAAGTCCCTTCTGGTCACATTTGCATGGAAATTAAATAGCACATCTTGAAAGGGGGAAAGAAAATCTTGTTATCCTATCCTATCATTATTTCACTCTTGTATTTTTCCCCTTTCCTGACTCCTCTCTCAAATCTGTTCTAAAATCCAGATCTCTAAACCGTTTTTCCATGACGGTTTCACTGGCCACAGGGAAGTGCTGCTAGTCTTTGTACTGACCCAGAACCCAGGCAGGAGGCCCCAGCAAGCACTGATTCAAGCACTGCCAAATTCACCCACGCCGTAGGCTATTGCACCACCACTGTTACCCACTGCCATAAAATACCCTTTTGTCCCTTCAGCAGGGATGATATTAATAAAAGTCCAGGTCTGTTTTACATCGATTCTAATCCTGCAAGTGACAAAAATGTCTGGAACAAAGACACATGCAAGTTCCCCAAAGAATCAAATTTTCTGGAATAACACCTGAAGGAAAGACTGAATGAATTAGACATCCGGCCACGCATGGTAATTTATAGAAATACATCACATTGAGAAAAACGAACCAAGCTTCAAATAACCAACACAATTTAGTTCTGGCCTTTTTGCTCTTCTGTGGAAGGTTGTTTTTTTTAACCAGGTAAGGATCAAATTAAAATTCTTGAGGACTTTTTGAGGGTGTGCAAATATAATTGATGCTTTGAATGCAAGCTCAGGGTATCCAAGGAACCAAACATTTAGCCTAAAAGAAAACAACAACAATCGCCTGATGGAAAGATTACTTTCCAGAGCCTTCCTAACCATAAAGAGAGACTTTGCTGTGTAAATCAATATAGCTTTGCTACAGCAAAGCAGTCTTCCAGAAAGTTATCTGCAACAAGACAGCTAGAAATAGAAACAACAGCAAAATGTGTGAAGTGCTGTCTTTTCAAAGCGAAAGAACGGGGCTTAACTTCCCCTTCTCTCCCAAGAGCCCAGACTCATGAGCTGAAGAAAAACAAAAACCATTTTAAGCTTATTTTTTAGCTTAATTTAAACAGGAAAGTACATTTCAAGTCTTCTAAAAAAGAAAGAAGAGCAAAGCAGTAGAGACACTGAATAATATTAACTTGCTTAAGACTGTGAATGCAGATTAACTGCACCACAGCAACATCAATGATGGGGCCTCCATCACCGGAATCATTAAAAATGCCTGGAATTTCCTTTTCCAGAGGCATGGCTGAAGCGAGCCCCGCTCGGTCACACACCTCCGCACGCAGTGGCGGTCACGGCTTCCCAAGATCCATGGCTAAGGTGGTTCTTCACTTCCTCGTCTTACCTCTGAGCCCGTCCGTAGCATGGGGACACGGTGAACTCCGCCATGTCCGTAACTCAGGCACGCTGGCTGGACCCTGCCGTAACACCTGAAGTGCTGGTCTAGGGTAATGAGCTCTTTTCATGGGCTGTCCCTATAGTTCATCCCCCATACACTCTATCAACAAAATTATAAATAGGCTGCAAACCCCTAGTTAGAGGATACAAAGCATAGGCCCTTGTCAACAATTGTTCTCTTTGGAACCGCAGAGGTGCCAAAAATTAAGGAAGAAACTGGAATTGCTGTGCTTTTGTTCCCAAAATGTTAATTCTAACAAAAAGGCTACAGGCAAGCTAGGAACTCAGATCCAGGGAACACAGTAATTAGCCTCTATTGGCACAAACTCTGAAAGGAAGAAATAGATCACAAGAAACTGGACTTGTACTGCTTTAGTGTTGAGAACACAACACTATGGGCATAAAAGAAAAGTTGGGGAACAGCAGTTCAGCTAGGTAACATTACAAAACTGTGTCTAGTTAGCAAGACCAGACGAGAGGCCCTGGGGTGTTTGGCTCCACAGGGATGGAGCGCACCAGAACCAAGAAAGCGCCTTCCCTTCCCAAGGGCCGGCACTGGCCGCCCGAAGGGAGGACGCAGAGCTCTGCGGGGACAGACGCAGCCCTCCATCCCCGGAGAAGGTGGCGCGCAGCCAGCACGGCGGGTTCGCACAGGAGCACGCAGCTCTGCACCGCTTGCAAAATGCTGTTTCAAGGCTGTTCCCAAGCTGAACTCCACGCAGGCCAAACCAGAAGCAACATGCTCGTTTTCAACGTACTGAGTTGGCAGAACGGCAGCGCTGCAGCCGCTCTCCCCGTGTGCGCGGTGTCCCCCGGTGCCGCGCGCGGCGCTTCGCTTCTCATGCACGAGCGGAGCAGAAACGCGGCATCCAGAGCAGAAAACAAAGCTGGGCAGAGGGGCCCCCCATGATTCCCATGAAATTGGAAGAAAAAACAAAGGCTAACAGGAAAATCTCCATGGATTTTTAGTTTTTTGACATTAAAGGCATCTATTTTCCTTGCTGTTTCCCTAAGAAATGCTCTCTCATTATCTTTGGCTGGAGGTCATGTCTAACAAAATAAGTGTGCCAAGAACTCAGGTAATGATTTTCAATTTCTGTCACTTTACAAGACAGAAAAACTCTGCTCTGCTTCATTAGGGCTCCAGGTGACTTGTCCCTGGAATACTTGGCCTCCATTAAAACTAACACAAAAACACAAGGAGATCGGACTGTCAGGGCTCAGAATCAAACCCGTTCTGACAGGCCTTGACACAGTGGATTATTTTATACAGTCTCTTTAAGCACAACCGTCTGCTGTGAGACTACATCCCCATCCCAATTTCTGCGAGACCTAGCATTATATTATAGAAATTGCCAGTGCCTCTCCTTGCGGAAGATGCCCGCTCTGCCGCCCGCTTTGTGCGGTTACAAGGGAGGGTTTAGCCTGTTATGGGGCTCACAGGAAACTGCTGAGGCGTCTGAGGAAAGGGATGCGACCCCCGGCGCACCGCTGGAGACCAGCTCCCACCTGGAGGTCCCGGAGCAGCGCGTGCTCCGCGCGCCGCGGCCAGCACCAACACTGCGGCCAGGGAGAAGGGAAATAGGAGCCAAAAGCCCTTTGCTTAAATTTCAGTCTCAACATATCAGAAACAGCGCAGAGAAGCCACCCGGACAGCGACGAGGAGGCCGCGTGGAGCTGAGCCCGGGGGCACAGAGGCTTTGCAGGCGCGCAGGGACGGTGGCCACCCGTCCCCTCCTGTCCCTGCTCCGGTAGGAGTATATTCACCATCCTCAATAGGTATGCAAGGCTTTGAAGGCACTACAACACTACATACAGAAACTAAAAATCTCACAATATACCGGTCAACACTGATCAGTTAAATGAAACCGCTACCTACAGTGATGACAGAGATATAGGCCCCCGAAACAGCTCGCCAAACACAGTGATTCAGCAAAAAGCCTTATTCCTTCCTTCTAAAAGGACACCGAAGAGAGTTTTTTTCTGCAATGAGCTGTCGTTTCTTGGAAGTACCTACGCAGCCTCTGCTCCTTCACTGGAAACGAGAGACTGCAGGAGGCCGCACTGCGCGGGACCGCGCGGGGACATGGGCTCTACCGGGGACTTAGCGCTGGCGGCCGAGTCCCCCTCCACGGGGAGGCCTGGAGCGAGGCCTCGGCCCTGCCCAGGGACTGCCCCCACATCCACACGCACACGAGCTTTGTGGGAGCTCAGGGACCTCTGCCCCTCTGCAAAATGCCATTCATTATTCCAGCGGGATTTATCAGCAGCACTTTATCAGGCAGGATTCTCTGTTTCACACCTCTGTTGTGACTCAGAAGTAAATGCATCGTTTTTGTTATGCCATTTCAATTGGCATCAGTGGTTTGTGTAGATAAAAAGCAACAAAAATGCTCTGGCAAAGCAGAGGTCACTAAATGCAATGAGATTTCCAGGGGAGATGAGTCAGATGAGCTACTTTCTGAACCTTAAGATTGTCTACAAATCCAGCCAATTTTCATTAGTTTTACATTAATTTGTGTATGTATTTATTCCTTTATAAGCAAACCCATCCCTTTTCATCTTCTACCCCTACCTGGCATATGGTATTTTCATCTTGCTAACAGGATTACATTTTACTTTGCTAGGTTGTACCAGTCACAGAATTCTGATCCAGATTTTCACTGCTTCTATCACAAAGACGTTTTTATTAGCAAATGTCAGCCTTGTAGCACAAAGGCATGAAAAAAGAAAAAGAAAAAAAAAAAAGGGAAAAGAAGGGTGTTAATGCCAGCTGCTGAGAGGCTCGGAGCAGCTGTGAGACCCGGGGACGGAGCCTCCGCAGCGCCAGGGCTGACAGGGCTCGGGGCCGGCTGCGTTCAAACACAGCCTTGCTCTTGTGACCACGCTCGTGCTTGGCCATCGCTACCCCAAGTGCATCACGAGTGAGAGTCACCCGCAGCAGCGCATGGGAAGGGCGCGGAATGGGTGAGAATGAGGAATCTGCAAAGGAGCTTCCAGCCAAACCCGCACCGGATTGAGTGGAGGGTTGGCAAGGGACAGAATAACTTATTTTTCCTAGATGATTCATACCATGAAAAAAGGCAGTTATATTATTTCTTCTACACCACCACGTGTGCTAATTAAACAGGACCAGACAGATTTGGCAGTCCTGTGGGGGCTGTATCTTAGGTTTACTTGCTAAATGTCTTCTGCAGTGAGGGGCCCTGGGCCCCCTCACTGGTGGGTGCCAGGTACCATCACCTGCAGATGTGTTCAGTTTACAAACGCAGACACATTCATCCCTGCAAATCTTGCTAGAAGAATTAATTAGTTCAGATGATAAAGAAGCAAGAGGAAGGAGAATCAAGGTTAATAATGTGTATTAATAAAATATGAGCAAGGAAAAATGACTAGCCATGTCCCAGCTAAGCCATCTTCATGAACATAATACGCCCCTGTCCTTGCAAGAAAATATTTCTTACCAGATTAGGAGGGGAAAATAATGAAGATGAAATGATACTACAGGATTTTAGCTATTATTGGAAGTTCTGGTTATTGCTGGGCTGGTAACAAACCTGGATCCACAAAAGGAACAAACTTGGTAGCTGATAGCACGAGTCTGTCTGGAAGCTGTACTTGATGTCTATTTTGGGGTGATTCCAGCCTGGTACAATAATGCCTACAATAACAAGAGATGGCTATTTGCAAGCAATTACTTCTCATTTATTGGCCCTGCATTAAAAAGCTTTTAAAAAGCCCTAGCTGAAGGGCTACTTTTCAAAAAATGTTTAATATATTTTTTAAGTATCTAAGTAAATACCATCCTGAAATATTGGCTACAGAAAGCAAGATTCTTCCCATTCTTTCTGTTATCTCCAGTGACAGATGCAGGTACGGAGCCTCCTCCCCTATTGCACGTTACTAGCGCACAGCAGCGGCTCTGCTGAGCCCTCCCTACTCCGTTAACTCAGGGGATCTTTCCACATTTAGCCGTGTGTCTAACCGCCTCGTCACTGCACACCCTTCACCCCGACGCCTCCAAAAAGGCCCAAACCACCAGGCAGACAGGGCGCCTCGGCACGTTAACCGTGCCCAGCCCCAGCGCGCGAAGGGCCCACGCAGCAGCAGGACACGGCACGACCAACGCGGGCAGAGGCTCCGGCCCGGGACACGCAGCCCCGCACAGAACGGAAAACACCGTGGACGGAGGGAGGAGGTAAAAGCACATCGCTTTGGAGAGCTGGAAACTTGTCTTCACGGTTTGTCAGTTTTTTCAATTACAAGTACTCCAGCATAGCTTCAACACACTAATGTTATGCCTAACTGGATAATAGTGAAGTTTTATTCTTCTTCTATAACAGATTCTTTTCTGGGAGCCCTTCTGGTGCCGCTCTGTTTCAGGGCTGGATTACCCTGCTAGCAAGTCCAGCCTCCTGCACCGATTCAGTGCAGAGGAAACCAGATTCTGAGAGAGAAAAAGGAGGATTTTTACTATGTCTTTATGTGGTCTTGGCAGCTGTACCCTCAGCCATTAGTCATATTTCAACTCTGTAACCATCAACAGCTTCTGACTACTGCTTGACAGATACAGGGCAAGATTTTCATGGTGATACATACTTCCATTCCTATCTTTTGATATCTGGGAGTAGAAAATTGCAACAAAAAAAGCTTTATGCTAAGATGACCATAAATCTCGATGTGTTTACAACAGAAGACTGACCAGAAGAGTTTATTAAGCCTGTAAAGGATTTGATGTATATCAAACTGTTACATAAAGTCAATACTTTGGAAAGAACTAGACAATAAATACCCAACAAGAGGCAATATTTCTATTGCAGAGAAAGCAATCACATGAAGATTAGGAGAGCAATTTCAATACTGAATGTCAGTCTGCTGTAAGACGACATTTATTGTTTTTCTGACTTATCACAGAGGAGTGAGATAAGCGATAACGACATTCTGAGTCTAGCCAATCATGCTATCAAAAGCAGAACTACTCATCCACCTTTTAAAAATCGCTTTTATACTTTGCAAATAATAATAATAATAAAAAACCCTCTTGCAGGTGTAAGCAGAAGTGGAGAAGGAGATTCATTATGGAAAGCAGTGAAAACAAAGTCCACAAATACAACCATCCTTTAACCACCACCCAACTGAAGGCGCGAGCTGGAGCCGCGGCGCCGGCCCGGCGCTTCCTGCTGCTTGGGCGAACCCAAGAACCGCTTTGTTACAGAACCAGCGCCAAGGAAGGTGGGGATTTATTCCTCCTGACAGGAAACCGAGAGCCTATGACAAAAGTACCAGTACTATCCCCAAAAGGAGAGTAGCCCTGGGAGGAGCAGCTGGGACAGTAGCCTGAAGGCAGACAGAGACACGGAGCTCAGAATGGAAACTGCACGGGGGCGGATTTTAAAACTTTGGTTATGTTTGTGTGAAGCAAATGTGAGCAATAAAATGGGTACTTAGGAAAATTTTGTTTTCTGTTTCTGCACACCATACGTTCCACCCACCATCATTCCAATAATCAGCACGGAATACGGCAAATAGTTTGTATTCTTTGTACAAGGGAAGAGATAAGCCCTTTACAGGAAAAGATTAGATGGCAGTCTAAGTGAGCATGGCTATTAATAATGAACCCAGTCCAGAAGGGAGCCATAAATCATACTTAGCACCTCTCGCTGCATTCCTGGAAAGATGAATCTAACAGATTGCCTTGCAGCAGAAGAAAGGAAATGACACTAAACAGCTGCTCATTATTGTCAAGGACTGAAACACAATGAAGTTAACTCAATTACGAGCACTTTTAAACACTGCCATGTGCCTAGAGGGTATGAGATACCCAGTACAAAACGGGTTGTTTTTCTCTAATGTAAACACAGGTGCTTGGAGGGTACCTTCTATGAAGTTCCTAGCATCGACACGCTCTTCTCATCAGAGAAGCCAAGAACAGACAGTGTCAAAATGAGAACCCGTCTCACACTTCGGGAATGACCCGTCTTCTTCCTGCCTGCTGCAGATCTGCCCCCGGCTGGCATTAAGGAAGGAATTTTGCACCTCAGCAGATCCCAATGAGCTTGGGTACTGAGCAGCAGAAATTCCTTCTAGGGAGGCCTTAAACTAAAGGGAAACTTATCTGAATTATGAGAACAAAATCACCTAAGAAGTGTGTACATCAGATGCATGCAGTGATAGAAGGCTCTGCATGAAAGGGAAAGTGTGAATGCTCCAACCTGGAAAGACGGACGAAAGTGGAGACGCGTTATTTACTGCGTCGCCAACCATAATTCTGTTTAGAAAGAGCAGATGGGGGCAGGACGGATTTTAGAAAACAGCACCATGAACCTAAATCTCTTTGCCAAAACTCGCCTCTGTATAGACCTATCTAACAAGGGAGATCAAATCAGTGTCAGCACATGAAAGGCAACCCAGAAGTGTTTTGTAAATCCTTTTTCTGACATTGAGAGGGACTGTAAAATGTGTTGGCATCAGAATGTGATGTACGATGCTCCTGTCTGCTTGATGGATCGGTGGATTTTGAGACATCGTGACAAATTATCTCTATCTTCTGGGTGCAGATTAATTTTCTAGGTCATTTAATAAATTACCGCAAAAAGTATTTGAGGAGCAAACAGCTCAAATGGAGTTCCAGTGATTTGATACCTCTCCCTGAAAATTGTCTTTTGGATTTATCAGAGCAGATGGCTCCTTTGCTGCCATTTTTTCACAAGGTGATCATAATGCCATAAGGACAGTGCTTACTTTATCTAGTTTTGCATATAGAAGTTGGATTTGACACGGGGTTAAAAAAAAAAAAAAAAAAAAAAAAACCACACACCTTCCTAAAGAAGAATGTGACCCTGGAATGAACTCCTCTGTAAGTAACAGTATTTGATTAATTCCCATTAGAATGACACCAAAACATGCATCATTATAACCAGCAGTATATTTAGATCCAAGTGCTAAGCTGGCAATACGATTCAGTAGCTCTGCACAGATTCATGCTTCCATTTTATTAAGCTGCAGTCAAATGCAGAAAAATGTCACCTATCCAAAGCACTGAGTGGAGCACTTTGCTACTCGCGTCCCCTGCGTCCTTGGCAGGGTTGCACAGCATCATTCCAGGCCCACCTTTCAAAGTTCCTTAGGTACCTGGACTCGCAGAGCTCTACATGGGATCTAGAGATGCGCAGGTAAAGCAGCTCTATCCCTGAACGTCTCGGGAGGATAAGAGAACCTACCTCAGTGTAATTGGGAAAAACGTTCCTTGAACCAGGAACTGTGGAGTTCGTCTCTAGTCTCAGCTTCATGTGAGATGGGAACCCTGCTAACACATTCACAGCTGCTGTCAAAGCACCTGGGATCTTGCATACATGCAGGACAGAAGGAACAGAAAAACAAGGGTCTTATTTCCCATTTGCTGCCTTCGATCTGCCCAGTGGAAATCCAGCATCCTGCGTATCTCCAAATACTGACCTCCGCCCGGCACAGACCTCGCTGTGTGTTCGTTGCTGAGGATCTCTCGCACAGCTCGCCCTGCTACCAGCGAGCCAGAATGATACACTGCAAAGGCTGCGCTTTGCAAAGAGAAGTATTTACTTGATCTGCTTTCCTAAGAACTGTAGTTTGTTTCTGATTGAACGATAATCTGCACTCTTATGGGATTGCAGAAATTTGGTTTCTAAGGGAATTTGACAGCAGCTCTTCTAGTTTATGGAAGAAGAGAAAAGACACTTAAGGGGATTTTGTTTGTCATTTGAAAATTAGCCCTGAGGAAATAGAATCTTCTATTCAAATTTAATTAAAAACTGATGAACGAAAAGCCTTGTGAAGTTCTGTTCTTACAGAACAAGAACGTTGAACAATGCCGATAAGCAGCAAGAATAAAACAAGAACAAGAGATTAAGAATTAAAACCCAAACAAAAACAGGCCATACTGAACTCCATTGTAACCCAGGGTCTAGCAGACTCGCACAGGAACAGAATCCACCCCATTACACTTAGCAGGAGTTTGGAAAGCAGCATAAGAGGGGGTGCCTAAAATAATTAGCCGTGGCTGGTCTGATTTCCTAATAGAAAATGGATATCTAATAGTTTCATTTGCTGAAAGGAATCCCTTTCTGGAAATAAGCACTTAATAATAAAAAAGCAGTTTTATATTTCTCACATTTACAAAAAAAACCTACAAATCTACCCAGAAAAAAAGATATGATGATTTAATAAAAAAAAAAAAAAAAAACCACACACAAACACACCAAGATCTGTTAGTTGGATATATTTCACTGGTCAGGGACTTTTTGGATGTCCCTTCAGGAAATGGTGCCTTCCCCTCCCTCAGACCCTCACGACACCAGTACTTTGACTTGTAAATAAATGGCCCCAATTCGACATTACTTTGCTGGTAAGCCCTTAGGTCCCTGCAGAACAAAAATGATCCAGGCACGTAGCAATAACCTGCTGTCTCTGCACTTCATACCACACAGAGGTAACACATTGACACGCATGGGATTTGCAAAGGTTCTTCCCGCTCATTAACCTCCTTGCGCTGCCTCTCATAGAGCTCTTTGACCAACAGCAACACAGAGCAAACCCATTGCCCCTAACTACCGCATTTTCCTTTTCATGATTGTCTCCTTTAAAAGGCACAAATTGAAAGTGAGATGCAGCACTAGAGACCTTTTTTGAGCTGCGCTGAGGATAAAAGTAGCATGACTCCCTAGATAAATACATAGTTCATTAGAAGTGTTCGGGTTCACTATATTCTACTGATCAAAAGCCTAAATCACCCATTAGTGACATTAAGGAGCTCCGCTATGATCCGAGTTAGGTGGGAGCGGGCGGGAAGGCCGCGGCGCCGCTCCGGGTCGCTCCGAGCCCCGGCTCCCGGCAGGACTGTGCCCAGCGCCGGCGGCTGCCGACGTCCCAGCCCGGGATCCAGCCCTCTTGATGGGGCACCCACTGATTTCACAGCCCCTGCGTGAGCCACAACCTCCTCTGCCATTCCTTCATTCCTTGTCTTCTCTTACTGCCATCCTGCAGTTGATTAAGGAGCCTAAACCTTTCTCTAATTGGATATTTGTGTTTATGCCTCTGCTTCTTTGTATTTAAACAGGAGAGTCCGCAGCTGTAAAAACTGCTGCATTCAGGTGTGCTTGCAATTAGACAAGAGCTTTACTAAATCAAAAGCAGGAAAATGCACATTGCCAACTGTTTCTCCCTCCCCCTTCCTCTCTGGGAGTTCTTGTCTAGGTGTTGATAAATTAAACTAGGCATCTCCTTTGACCAAGATGGATGGCAAGCTTAAATGATATCCACTGCACAAATGGCTGATTTGTGTATTCTTCCATTCAGGATTAGGCTAATAAGATGTTCATTTATGGATCTATTACTCAGCCATTTAACTGTGTAAAATGAGAGGAGTGGGTAACTTCTCCAATCCAGGCATTGATTTCCCTCTTTGCAGGTCATGCAGAGGATTTGCTAAAGTACTTTAGTAGGATATATTGAAATATTCATTAAGCTGACACAGTACTTTAAAACACATTAGAAAAACTAGGTGTGTTTGAAAACTGCAGGTTTGAAGCAGCTGTATTCCCTGTGGCCACTTCGGGGACAGACTGACAGTCATAGAGTCATAGAATCATTATGGTTGGAAAGGACCTCTGAGATGACCGTGTCCAGCCGTAAGCCCTCCAACGCCGTGCCTGCTCAACCATGTCCCAAGGGTCTCCTCCACACGTCTTGAGCACTGCCAGGGACGGGGACTCCACCACTTCCCTGGGCAGCCTGTTCCAACGCCTGACCACTCTTT
>NW_010582665.1:0-36586 GCF_000705375.1 Tinamus guttatus | reverse complement strand
GAAATACCCATGTGAAGCACAGGCCACCTCAGTGCAGTGATACCACCAAACACGTCCAGTGACACCCACGCTGAGAGCAAAGAAGATGCAGAAGGAACGCGGCTCTTCAGCCTCTCCACCTGGAGCTGCCCTCCACGAACACGAACCCCTCGGCCTCGGTGCCTTATGCTGAGGGGGAGAGCACACAGCACAGAGCACAACTCAGAAAAAGCAAATCATACCACTCATTCGGTCTGTTATTTCAACCTTAAAAAGACTTAAGAATGAAAGAGCAAGTAGAAAATGGTCTTGGAAATGCCTTGGAAAACAACTCCAGTTATCACACAGACCCTCCCACCCCTCCCCACAAAAAAGCTCCAGAAACTTAAGAACAGTTTAATGAATCATTTAAGCTAACTACAAACTAGTGAGAGGTATGTTGACCCTTCCATAAAGCAGCTCCTGCAAATCCTCTGTCTTTTTCACCTTCAGGTCCATGAACAATGCAGTCTCAATCCTAATGTCATTTCCACTGCTGAAAATTTGTGACATCAATAAAATCCTGGTTTGTCAGTACAAATGGAATTTTAAATTGAATTCTTATCAAATTAGCCTTTCATCAAGGTCATGCAATATTGTGTGAATAACCTTTCCAGAAGCTGTGTACATGGCTGCTGCCGGAGGTGAAAATGAGACAAATTCTAATGAGGTTACTCAGCTGGAACACTCAATAACATGCTATGGAGTACACAGAGGTGACATTAGGTTTAGAAATAATTCAAGTAAGTGGATATACTGATGCTCAAAACACAGTGCTGCACCTCCGCCCCAGCACACTCGTAAGTACAAGCCCTCACAACACCTATCCCATGGTTGTTCAACAGCCGGAGAGGAACTGTCACGTCTCCAACAAGCCTGATCCCGATAACGTTTTCTGAAGGGAACTGGGCTGACCTGTAAATACATCTCCTCTGCTGGTTCCCCGTGGCCGTAAGATTTCTCTTCATTTCAGACAACTTGTATTGCGCAGCACTCGCGGCTGGAAGGATTCCCCGTTAGCCTTGGGCCTAATCACCAAACTCGCACGAACGCCCGTCCCAGCAGTGCCAGCTGGCGCTGCCCGAAGCCGAGCATCACCCAAGGGGAGCGGGTGCTCCGCGACCAGGGAACAGCGCCGCCTCCCCCCCTGCCTCCGCTCCAGCCGCTGCAGGATCCGCCGCGGCCCACGCGGCGCGGAGCAAACGGCCTCGCGGCCATGGAGGAGCCTTCCCGTTGCCTCCCGCTTCCACCGCCCGGGCGGCCAGGAGGTGCCATCCAGCCCCAGGCATGGGAGAATCTGTTCTTGCCAGAATAAAACAACCCTGACAAAGTTAAATTACAGCTGTTGGGCTTTCTGATAACGTCTTCTTGCAATCAAACATGTGGAGCTGATTATCACCAAGAAACCAAATACACAACCGTCTGAAAAATTCATTCCGAATAACAAAACGGACACATATTGGTCATCTCCAAAAAGTATTTCAGCAAACATAATGGAAAAGATAATGATAGTTAGACCAGTCTTCTATGCCACAGTGTTCTTGAATGCCTAAAGAAATAAAATATTTTCTGCAAAAGATAATTGAAAAGATTATTTGGCTTATCTAAAGCATTTTTTCCCAAGCCTCACCACATCTGTTTCAAAAAGTCATGCAAATATATGTAGGGAATGCTATAGATTCAAAGTAATGTTTATCACTTCAAGAAAGAGGTGAACAACCTGACATTTTGTTCATGATGGAGTACCTTTGGCAGAAAACGGACATGATTGCATTTTATCAAATCTACGGAAAAGTGGAAAGGATTGAGCAAGTCCAGGAAAATGGCAACCTACAAAGCTACAGGGACCGGGTGCTAAACAGACACAGAAGACAACATCCTTGGCATTAAGCTCTGTGTGTACAGCAGGGCTCTGTTCTTGCAAAATGGAGTATTTGCTCATGCAGGTACCACATTGATCTAAAGATCATGCTCTGACATTTCACTGCAAACACTCTCAGTTTGTTCTTTGTTGCTAAGTTACATGTTTATCTGTTCCCAGACTGGATGACTTCGACATAGCATGTAGAGGGACTTTTCCACTCAGATACTGACTTAAATATTCACTTTTGGTGACTACTCAAGCTTTCAAGCCAAGCACTTCCTTTTAGTGTGGCTGCTATCAAAGCTCTGCAGATTGAACCTTTGTGGGAAAGACAGGCCTAATTGAAAGCTCCTCCTTTATCTGGGATAGATGTTTTTAGAGAAAATCCTGGCCTTAGTCACAATGGCACCACTGATGCTAACTGAACATGTAGTGTGCAAATGTCATTGACAAAGCTGAGGGAAGGACAACATTTCCTCTGAGGCGTATTCTGAGATTTTCAAAATTGGCTTTAATTTCAAATCAGAACAAAACCTGAAGGTCTCCAACTATCATCTTTATTCTTCCCTTCTGGCTCCCCTCCCCAAATGTTTCAGCTCTGGGGAAATGGAGTCACTCCTTTTGCTACTGCCCAGGTCTGCATTGTGCTATGGCACTTACACTCACAGGCTTTCCAAATAAAACGAGGCACACCTGATCTTTTTTTCCTGGTAGAATAACTGCAGGATGAAGTCCTTCAGCCTTGCTGGAGCTGCATTGCCCTTTTTTCTTCTGCAGCCAGCTCTGGACTGCCTCCTCAGCCAGTTTAGCATCATGAAAATCGCATTCATTCTTATAATGCTTTTGTTGGAAGAAATTGCTACACAGGTCTTTTTTTCCTGCTTCTCTGCAAGATGGGGGAGAAAATGGAAATTTCTGACGCAGATGAGTCTGAAAAAGGAACATTCATCACTCTAGGAGGTAAGTGAGCAGCAGGCGGGGAGCGTGTCCGGAGGGTGAGGTTAACCCCTAGGAGCAGAGCAGGGCTCCGCGGCCGCGCGGCTCCCGCCTGCCAGGGAAGCGCGGGGAGATCCCCATGTCCTCCCGTCCGCGCAGCCACGGGGCCGGCGCTCGCAGCCAGCACGGGCTGCGCACGGACGGGCCAGGACCAGCCCGGCTTCCCCACGGACAAGGTGGGGAACTGAGCTACAGGAAAGATGCAGTCAACGGCAGCAGAACAGACAGGAGCGAAGAACCGAACCCAGCTGGCTCACGAAACTCAGAGGCAAAGAAGATGTCCAATTGCTACTACCCGCTTCCTTTGCACTAACCTGTCTTTGGATGGGGGAAGGGGGTAGTTTTCCAATGACAGAAGGAGCTGTGCTGACTATCCCTAGCTACAGCTCTTACCCTGCAAATGCTGAAAAAGTCTATCTCACGGTTCTTCAGCCATGCACACAATTTTACTCTTAATTAAACAAATGCCACAATGACAGCTGGGAATTAGCAGCTGCAGTTTGACCAACTAAG
Organism: Tinamus guttatus; assembly: GCF_000705375.1. The sequence goes on along the minus strand of NW_010582665.1, from coordinate 33,195 downwards.
TACGATACCTCCTTTAATTAAAAGAAAAACTCTCAAAATTTCCCTAATGAAATTTCCACTGATAAGATGGAGCAGCTATGAACTCACACAGTAAGAAATAACTGAGAAGTACAGCAATTCAATCAGTGCATTCTTCTTGCAGGAAAATGCTTAGGATAACAAGGAGAAAAGAAAAAAAAGCTGTAGAATTTGCAAAAAGTCAGCTTTCCAATTGATTTTCAGCTTGACTTTGCAGAGTGTCATTCCTAACTGACAACTTGGAAAACGCACAGCATTCAAATTACACACAAGAGCATGACACTGAACTTAGATTTAGATGCAATAGTTTTAAGTATGTTAAACAATATATTTTATTTCATAAGGTAGCAGAGACTAGGAAAAAAAAAGATATTAAGCAGTGGGACAGACACAAACCCAGAGCATCACGTAACTGCCACAACACCCACAAGATGCCATTGCCGTTGCGTATGTGTTGTACACAAACACGAGTGCCTCACCAAGATTTAATAATGTGATCAGACATGCTGCTGCTATTAGCAAAAGTGATTCAGAAGAACTACAGGAGAACGAACCATTAGGAGCTAGCACAAAGAGTAGCCACAGAAGCAATTATTTCAGCATCAAGGTCGCTGCCATCTGAAACAGGGTTTTTCTTCAATCGTTCATAGTCTTTGAGGAAATTATCATTTGCCTCCAGACAGTCATTTCATGATGAATTAGGATGAGGGTATATACCATCTTTGATGAATTATGGACTCAGGGTTTGCCACAGGGAGTGGTAAACATACAAAAAGTAGAAACTAGGTCAGGTTACTAAGGACAAATATAAAAACATAATACAAGTGTGCAGGGGATAAATCAGAAAAGCCAAGATACTGCAGGAGGTACACAGGAGACATTTAGACTAACAAGAAATCTTTCCCGCTTATCATTAATACCGGGCAGCCCAGGTAGCTGAGTTCATATCAGTAAAAAGGGACACCAGCTCTATCTTGCAGAGAGCAGGCCCTGCGTGCCCGCAGACCATGCAGACCTGCAGAACTTCTTCCTGCGTCACAGCAAGAGCTGGCTGAGGCAATCTCAACGCTGCTTTTCCTTGTGGTAGGACAACAAGTCGGAGTTGGTTTGGAGCAGCCCTTAGGAGGCAAGAACAACACCGGAACGCGTTGCCCTGCCGCACAGCGGGCTCCAGCCCGGCAGCGTGGGCACGGGTCAGGCGAGCGCTTGTCAGAAACGACCCGCGGACCCTGCAGTGGCGCGGGCAGATGTCAGGGCCCCAGGGCCGCGGGGGCAGCCGGCCCGGCCGCGCTCAGCCCCTTCCCCAACCGCCCGCGCGCGGCAGCGCTCCCGGCATCTTCCTTCCCGGCTCCTCCAGCTGCAGCAAGAGCTCACAAACGAGCCCCTGCGACTCTCAAAACTGTACTTAGCCGTTTCTCTTGATTCAGCAGTGAAAGTAGTATCAGAAGAGGGAAAATCATTTATTTTATTATTTATTTTATTAGAGTAATTTGGGCTTTGTTTTTTGTAAAAACTGACTCTGCTGAAAATCATAATCAGTACAAAAATTGTGAGCTTTTTATCAGCTCCAGACTGGTCAAAGTGGTTTCACTCATGTCTTCCGTATTCTGCTTGTTTTAAGCATTTGAGTTTATTATAATAGTCAAAGGAACCAAAAAAACCATCAGCTTGTGATAGCAGGGCAAACGGTTGGCTAACAGAGTGGCTGCCCCTGCTCTCCAGCATTTTCTCCTTTTGTGTCTTCCATAAATGACTACAGCAAAAGGAAAGAAAATAATGGCAAAACTCCCAAGCCTTGTGAGTGGGGCAGATAATCTGACATGACAATTACAGGATAATGATTGTCAATAGTATTTTACCTCTTCAGATGTTTCCAAAAGCAAGCACAAAACACTGACTCTGTAGACGGAATATAAGTATGTAGCAACAATACCTGGGCTGTGCCAGAAGGATATCTGTAATATCAGATTTTTCCCCAGAGCAGAAGATGTTTCCATGGGTTTGCAGTGCGGATGTGCTCAGTGCTCTGTGTTGCCCGAGGTCTGCTTGGTGACTTCCCACATTAATTCAGCTCCCCAAACCTCTACTTCCCCCAGCTGTAAAACAAAGGGCATGTTAGTGACTTCACTGAAAAAGGCATTGGAGATGTAGGCTAGAGAAGTTCTGTTTCATAACAGAATCATGTTTTGATCGTCAAAGCACATGTTTAAAAAAAAGATCAATAGCATTATTCCTGGGCTTGAGGTTATGCATGAGCAAAATTAGAACTGCTTGATGCTCAGGGTGCTGGCTCCAGTTCCACCCTTTCGTCTTGTCAAAAGAAAGGGGAGAAAAGAGAAGCTACAATCAAACCTACTCCTCTGCAGGGAAGGTCAGTCTTTCACATTTCTGAGTCTAAAAAGCTCCAGCTGGTACCACCCACCATTCTCTGATCTTCTGTGCCCTACCTCTGTACTATCTAATTTAACGTGATTTTCTTTAAAAATAAATACAACCATTTTTGCATTAGCCTTTTCCAAAGAATCACAAAGCTTGCAGTGTAATAACAAACACTGGGGTGAGTTGCACTTGGCTGACTGTCAGTAAATAATAAATCAGTTAAGCATTTTTCAGGGATGAATAGGATTTAGCTATGAACATGAGGTACACTTCTTGAAAGGCTATTTGCAATACTCATTTTTCTCTAAAAATTTGAGCTTGATTTAAAAATTCGCTCAAAAAACAGTGTGATGCTTTACCATTAAAAGCCATTCTGTTCTTGGCCTCATCAAATGTAAATAGAAACCAAGGCAATTTATTAATCTCACGTTTTCTACCCTCTCTTCTAAATAAATAAGTAAATAAATAAATAAGGCACACCTGCCCCCTCAGCCTGCAGTGTGTGACTTGATTTCCAGTTCTGAAGGTGCGAACCTAGTGGCTTTGTTGCAGACTGAGATCCCACAGAGACAGATTTGAACTGAACGCGCAGGGAAGGAACAAGCGTTTCGTGGTGCTGTGAGGGGAGGCTGACCTTTCTGGCCCCCGAGAATGCCCGCGGGACTCCTCCGAAGCCAGACTGTGATATTTTTTCATGAAATAGTGAAGGATTCCATTTAAGGAGGATGCCTTTTTTTTCAGGCAATAAGAAGATATAGACACATTAAGTGACACACAACTCTAATGCCTCTTCCTCGGGTGTCTAAATAAATCATGAGCCAGATCTCAGTAAAGTCAGTTGCATAACTCCTGTTGTTTGCATGGGAAGGGAGTTCAGCCTTTAAAATGCTTGCAGTCAAATAGAGCTTGACTCCAGCTTAAGTATCTTTAGATGGAAAAAATATGCATGTTTATTTACCAATGCAAAGCAGATCATTCTGACATCAAGATTCTCTGGTGTAGCTACTTTGAAGAAGATTTTGCTGTTTCTCTTCCTTTCAGATAGTAATAAAGCACAGGCACCAGTGTTTGTTCCCAGACACAAGGTGTCAATATCGGTTATGTTGCAGTGGGAATTGCAGTGAGACAGCTTGGAGTTCTCCTTGCTCATCGTTTATCTGTAACCTCCGTTTTGTCCCACAGGGGCCGAATTAAAAACGCTGCCTTTTAACCCATAAGTAAACACTTCGGCACAGCTTTAGTATCCTAGCGCTGACATCGTTACAAAATGAGAACCAGGATCTTGTTGGCAGAGAGCGCTGATGCTGAGACTTCTCTGCTGAGTAGGTCAGACTAGGTCATACTTTAGATCAGCCTCCAACCTCATTTCTGAGCAGGGCAAGTCAAGACCTTGCAACTGAAGTCACTAGAGTTAAATGAGAATTTATAACTCCCTGCATGGTGAGGGAACTAACTGAAGCCAGGGGAGCGCAGCATTGCCCGATGGGAGCACACGGAGCAGGGGCGGACGCGGGCACGCGGAGGAGGCGGCCTGCGGCTCTGCGCCCCGTGAGCACAACCCCGTGTTTCTCGGTTTGTGCCACACCTGCAGCATCACCCACCTTGCCGTGAATTTACACACGTTTGGTCGGTAAGCTCTCCTCCAACCTCCAAACCAAATAATAAACTCTAATAAGGTAAATGTATAGATGATCTCTGTTTTCTAAGAAAAATAACCTTTGGAAAGAGAAATTTGTGTGTGAAAAGACCAGGGGCCGCAGACCTCACATCTTTCCCAGTCATCTCCATCACGACTTGGGAGAACATTCAGAGAAAAAGAAGATAAGCTCAGGAGAACCTAGACGCTCAGCAGCCTTAGAGCAGATCATTGACTGTTGAGAACACACTGTTTGTGATCTGATAAAATGCCTGACTTGTAGCAGTTTGGCTTTTCAAACATGTATTTGCTCCTCAGGCAAAATTCACACGCACACACACACAACCCTGTGTTCTGCCATTAACACCTGTAACGTCCCTCTCCAGTCCTGGCAGGGCTCTGCCAGCCCTGCGCAACACACGCTGGTTCGACGCTCTGTTGCTGTGCAAACTTCTATCTGTGACACTTCTACACTTTCTTTTGCCTCGTCTGTCATCTTCATGCACTCTATCTCCTCCTACTCTTCCCTCTCAACCCTCTAAGCCTTCCCAGACAGTGTTTTAAGGCCTCCTCTCCCAGCTTGGGAGCATTAGATGTAGCATCCTTCCACATTCCCACATGAAAAGGAGATAATTGCCTACAAATGTCACGGCAACCCCTTGATCTGCTGAAGATGCATGTGCTGTCTGCTACCCAATTCCTGGGCCGACTGATGTAAAAATTGCTTTTGAACAATTTTGAATTTGTTCTTGGTGGGGCATACAGCATTTCTGGTACTTGTCTGACAAGAGGATCTGCCACTGCTGCTGAACGCACGGTAACACGACACAGGAGCCAGCTCCACAGAGCGGTGTGCGCGCCGGGTCGCTCCTGCCCTGCCTCACGAGCAAGAGCAATTCCATTCACTGGAATCTGCAACTTATCTGCAGGAGTTGGGAGGAATTTGGAAATTAGCCCTTAAATAGAGACTCAGGAGACCTGGATGCTGTTCCAGCTTCTATCCCAGATTCCGACAGGTGCTTCCTCCATTTATGAAATGATAACATTTAAAATTGCCAGTCCAGACAGAGCTGGGAAGGTTTCAGTCACAGTTCAACCGTTCTCGTGCAGGTTACAACAACCTACGAGACTCATGGGGCCCACGCTAATTGACAACAGCTTGATGAATCTGGAAAATACAGTAACAGAAACCTGCTCCTTTCTTCTCATACTGCCGTGCACAAGCGGCTGCTCTCCCACAGCTGCACACCCTGCTCCTGTAATTCTCTGCTGTTCACAGGTAATTCTCAGCTGATCAGAAACAGGTACTTTCTCAACAGCCTTTACCATCTGAGCAAGACAAGCAAGCATCGCCATAAGAAACCATCTCCACATCACTCACATCTCCTTTGAGTTCATCACATTTTAAGCTATTAAAATTTTAAAAAAAGATACTTTACCAAGTGAAAACATTGAGCTGTTTGTTATGTAATATTATGTAGATTCCCTGTCACAAGAGCTTTACTGAAAGAATGGAAAAAAACAAACCAACTGAGAATATTTAGAAAAACTGAAAGTCAATGAGAAATTAGGGCTCACAACCACAGCAGAAACTGTCAGTAATCAGTATGTATGTGACACCATATGTTTGAATAATTTCAGATTTCTTACATGTCTCTAGAGAACTCAGAAAGCTTTTCATGCTCTTCCCTCAGTTTTCAAACTTGCGGCTATTCTCATCAATAAAAGATTTGGTTTACTCACAGTAGCAACTACATAATGAAAAACAGGTGCAGCCATGTAATATTTCTCTTTAATTACTATTTGTAGAGTAAAAAAATGACAATTAATTATTCTGCATTGTTAGAACAGGATGAACTACTTACTAATTATAATCTTGATTTTAAAATCAGGGAACATTCACAACATCCTATCAACTCAAACATTAGTTTTAATTTTTTTTTGTCTCTCCCCCCGCATGAAGCATCTCCCTCATGAGGACTGCAATTTACTGAATTATGGCTTCCTCCTGCAGAATGCTTACAGACATATAAAATATTTTCCTTTGGGAGGAAATAAGAGGGTTTTGTTTTATTGTTTTTTCCTGAGCTATTTCCTCCAGCATCAAGTTTGTTTTTATGACTTATGGGTGAATAGTGTGAATTCAAAAGGCCAGTCTTCCATTATTTATTCATATTACTCTTCAAGGTCAATCCACTCGAGAGTTTACTGACACTTCTTTATTTTAAGTGTGTGTTTGTACGAATGGATGGTTATGTCTGTTAAATATGACCATGGCAAACAAAATTCCTGATGGTCAACTTTTGATGGCAGTGTTCTGATGTCCAGATCTTACAAAAATAAACAAACAAACAAAAAGATAGAAATCCCTATCCACAGAGGAGTCATGCTAGCACTTACTGAATACAAGTTTATGATGAGAAGCACAGAAGACCCCAACATTACTAAATTATTCATGGTTGTGCTTTCAGCAAATTCTTTGCTTTATATGCAAGAGTCTCACTTGCCAGAGCACTCTAGGGAAGAACTGGAGGCACTTGTCAAAATGAATACAGTCAACCAAAACCAGAAGCTTTCACAAATTTACTGATAGAGTTTCTTTAAGCTGTTTCTTCTTTTTTCCTCCCTTCCCCCTAATTTAAGCAGCTTCCTATGACTGCGAGGACAAACAACTGCAGGCTCTCTTTGCGGACAGTGATGGCATTTAAACTGGGAAATGTAAGGCTGTATCCCTGTCCTCTTCCCGACACACACCCCTTTTCCCTCTCAGCTGGCAGCAGCAATTCACATTGACAGAAAGTGAAATACATTTAAGGAGCGTTGGCATCTTCAGTTCCACCACTGCCACATGCTGGGCACAAGTAAGAGGCTCAGTGAGGTCCCTTTCAAATTTGGAGCCTTTGAAAGGAGCAACCACTGCTTCCTATTTGAAAAATGAAAATTAATGTCCCAATGAACTAGAGCAATGTTGATACAGTAGTTCAGAGAAAGCGGGGTTCAGAATTCACTGTGCATTGCTGCCCTACACAGCCCACAAGATGATGTCTCGATGCTGCACACCCTGTGCTCAGGCTGCAGCTGGTGACAGCAGTGGGGGCAGCAGGGAATGGCTGCTCAGAACCGCAGACTGTGACGGTTTTCTGCTAGAAGATTATGTCTTGTTGAAAACAAAAGTTTCTGCTCTCAGTGGCAGCTCTGAAAAAAATGTATTTTGAAAAACAGGAAATCCAGTGTCTTGAACCACTCAAACTGTTCTGTTAGGACTGCTGGAATGGAGGATTTGCAGGGGGCCTGCTTTTAAACAGTTTGTTATTTTGAAATCTGCTGTGCTATTCTTTATCATTCAAAATCATTATAGAACTCAAAATGGTTCAGAATAGCACTATGTGCTGCACAAATATCAATATTAATTTTGGCTGTAAAATACAATTGAATGAAACACTGATTTAGTTGAACAGAACTATTTGACCACAGCAAACCAAAAGCATTTGAAAACATTAGTAGCTCAGTAAATCTGACTTTTCTTTTGTTCCAATTTGGAAAAAAAAATCAAGCATGTTAAATCTCCACAAAAACCAAGTCTGTTTAAGCTGTTTGCTTAAACATTTTTCAAAAAGCTGACCAAACTAGCAGTTACATCTTGAAATTGCCATCAACCAATCCAGCATAGCCATCAGTTTTGCATGCTATTAAGGCAGATTATCAAGGAAATAACTATTTGATAAAAATCATCTGGAAACCTCTTCCTAATTATCAAGAATAGAGACATAGCTTGCTGTAATCTTCCTGACACTGTCTGGATTAGGCCACAGAGTCTATTGCATCATCTCAGAAAACTGCACAGTTAGTTAAGAAAATAAAGCTTCATTTTCCTTTTCTTACTGCAGCTCCACATCGCAGCGGTGGGACGGCCCTGGCCACGGGGCCACGGGGCCGCGGGGCCGGCGCTCCAGGACGAGGGCTCCTCGCACACGGCCTCTCCAGCCCCACATCCACAGCCACTCGCGGCACGGCCTTGCCCGCACCACCGAAGAACGAGACGCGTCTGCTTGGCGACACGGCGCCCCGGTGTTTTCAGGAATTCAGCAGCTTGTAACGCCTTGGTTTCTGATTCCCAGCTTCATAAGCCTTTGGCCGAATTCTCTGTTGTTTCTTCACTGAGAATGTGGCTAACGGGGATTTCAAAGTACATCTTAAAGTGAATGCATAACCCCCTCAGCAGTGCTGAATGTTTTCCCAAACCATACTCTTGTCTGTTAGCCACGTTTTCCTGGGATGGCCTCCCTCCCAGCCCAAGGGGTAGGCAGCGAGCAGCCCCTGACAAAGATGAAGCTAATTTGGATCTGCTACAGCTGTTCCCTTCCCACCTAACAGTTGCAGTTCATTACAGCTGACTAAGATAAATGCCTATATTTGTGGAAGTCTCTTGAGCACTGTACCTACGTGCAGCACCAATGAGATAAGATGCTTGTACATAATGCATTACAGCATGTCCTATCAGTTCAGCCAGCCTCTCGTGGGGGATTCACAGGACTGAACTGAAAGCAATTAAAGATGTAATGGCGTGACACACCATCTTACCTGGGAACTGACCCAGAAAGTAGATCAGAATAAGGCTACCTGGAATAAGCATGAGATAGTTCACAGCTTCAGCATTCTTCATCTGAACAAGACATTAATGGAGCAGATTATAAGCTGCATCTGATTTCACTCCTACCAGACAAACGATCAATAAGATCCTGAAGCCAAGAGTAAAATCCCTCCAGTGGAATTAGCCATTCAATACCTTCAATTTTCCATTTGTTCCCACCAGTGGAAACTACCTCCTGTTAGCAGAAGAGAAAAAGTTGTTGTATCTGGCCTCAGCTACTGCAATGCTAGTGGATTGAAAATTGCAGAACAGGAAACCCAATGTTTTGGCTAAAGTTCAACGGAACTGGCAGCTTTTTCTTTACTCACCCATCCTACATCATCATATTTGGGGCGGGAAAGCAGATAAATGGATGTGGGCCATTCCTGTGTTAACTCAGCAAGATAGAAGTTTTTTCTCGTTCGGGTCTAGTGAACTGGCCTCCTGTGTTTTCATCATTCAGCTGAGATTGCAGAAGTTCCCGCAATGTCTAGGCATCTTTTCTGGTATCCAATGCTTCAGCCTTGCTTTTTTTTTTTTTTTTTTACTTTTTCTTTCTATTTTTTTAGCCTTTAATACTATTGCTTTGGCTTATGAACATTTATAATCTCGCTTATTGGCCACATGCCCGTTTTTCACTAGCAGTTTAGAATGATGTCCTTTTACTCCTCTGCAGCATATTTATGTGAATTTGTTACTCCTTCAGTTCAGTTCCTACATTTGTCCTGTCCTTTGCTACCAGACATAACATTACCTTTTTTATTCTGACGCTTCTGCAATAAAGCTAAGTTATATCCTATCTAAATGCTTCTTCAGCACTTGCAGAAAAAAACTTCACCTCTGAATTGAAAGGATACCCACAAAAACAATCACTCTTTTTACTACATATCTCCCCGCCTTTACCAAATTTCTCTTTGAGACCAATAAAATGGTCCAGTAAAAGGTCATTTCTTCACTCTGCATCTTCCCCTGGGGTCCCTCACTACTTAGCAGCTCCAGAGTACACAGAGACACATTTCAGAGAAGGCTAAAGCAGATTTAAGCCCTTCTCTCATTCTCTAGCTCCTGCTTTCTCAGGTCCCCAGGGTAGGTATGCAAGGATTGGTTCAACTCTACCTACGACACAGACCTGCTCGGACGAGTATAGCTAAGGATAAGAGAGTCCTGGGAGGGATTTTATCCTGCTTGGCTCATCCGCAGCAAAGCTGGTGCCAATGCCCAGATCAGAGAGCACTGGCCTGGACTCTTCAGCTCCCAGGAGAAACTGCAAAATGCACAAACAGCACAAAGCAGCGGGACACTGTCACGGCCTGCTCACTTCTAAAGCAAAGGTGCTCCACCAAGTTTGATTTTATAACCAGAGACACGGTGGGATCGTTCTTACTGCCAGTTCTTCAGTGGGACTAGATCATGTTCCCCACCACTGGCCCTTCACTTCAGCCAACAGTTTTACAGAGAGGCTTCACGATGCCCCCAGGTACCGAGCTGCCCAGCAGTGGCTCCTCCTGAGCCCGTAGCTGGGGGAGCCCTGCTGGCCTCGCGTGCCCACGGAGACCAGAATGAACCCAAGGCCTGCTCGGCCTGGCCATCCGTTAGTACTGCTGAACAGAGACCGGCCTGAACCCAAGGCCTGCTTGGCCTGGACATCAGTTAGTACTGCTGAAGAGACCGGCCTGAACCCAAGGCCTGCTCGGCCTGGACATTAGTTAGTACTGCTGAAGAGACCGGCCTGAACCCAAGGCCTGCTCGGCCTGGACATTAGTTAGTACTGCTGAACAGAGACCGGCCTCAACCCAAGGCCTGCTCGGCCTGGACATCAGTTAGTACTGCTGAAGAGACCGGCCTGAACCCAAGGCCTGCTCGGCCTGGACGTTAGTTAGTACTGCTGAAGAGACCAGCCTGAACCCAAGGCCTGCTCGGCCTGGACATCAGTTAGTACTGCTGAAGAGACCGGCCTGAACCCAAGGCCTGCATTAGCCTGGACAGTAGTTAGTACTGCATAACACAGCTGTCAAAATAGGAGGAGGAGAGAGCAAGACACTAGCTCTTTCCTTACCAGCATTTCTTTTCGTATGCACAATAGCCCGCAGTAGAAACTGAGGCAAAGAAATGGCCGTGAGCGCCTGTGCAGGGGGCATAACTGCGAGTAGGAATGGTTTGAAGCACAGCATAGATTAACTGCAGCTCTCCAGTGCTGAAAACGCTGCCTTATGAATGCACAACCATCCTAGGTAACTGCTCTACAAAACAGCTGTTCAGGCACCCCATTACATATATTTATGGTGGTCACAATTCAGAAAATAAGATACTACTTTATCACGAAAGTTAAAAAGCGATGCACTTTGCAACATGCACACATACACGTTAAAACAACCATAAAGCTCCCCTGCTGCATTGACAGTGTTGTAATATATGCAGGCATCACGTCAGGGACAGCAGTTTCCTAGATTCAGCCACATTAATGTTCATCCTAATGAACTCTCTGGAGGAACTGTCAGAAATGACAGAATACCATAAAAGAGCTTCACTTCCAATAAAGGCCAGAGATAGCGCACACAATAATTATATTCAGGGGACAAGCTCTGATCTGTGATGTTTTGAGGAAAAGGAGTGATATTTCTAGTTTATCAGTTATTCACTGGGTTAAGCTTGTTTCTTTCATCTCTGCAGTAGCATTTGAAGTAGGATTCACGGAAAAGAACTTTAAAGATGTTCTCTAAAGTTATTAGAGATAATAATTGAAATAGTTCTTTTGGCTGACAGTGAAGTCAATGGCTAAAATTATTCAAGCTTTTAAAATCAGATAATAACCTACATTTCTCCCTACTCAGAATCAGCTCATTTGGTTGTAAAGGTCTAATAAAATCAGCTTGATTAACTCCAACCTAGTTATGGAAGGTTATTCAATATTGTGGAGATAATTTTTACCAAAAAAATAACAAACTGAGGAAACTACTGAGGAAAAGAGATGGGACCCCAATTTCAGGCAGCATACATGCTTTGAATTCAGCACGACTTCGCTGCACAAGATGAAGATGCTGGTAAAGGAAGCTCATTACCACATTGGTCTTCTCCCATGGCAAGTTCCAGGACTGTGAATGATTTTACTGAGGAACAACCGTTCCCTGAGCACAAAGAGCTAAAATCCTTAGCCACTGCAAAGCAAGGACTTCGCATTCAAGCTTTGAAGTAAACCAGAAGTATTTTGATCCAACCAGATGTTCCTCTGCAGTCTGGCGTGAACTGCATACATTTGTCCACAGTAATTAAAATTTTGACAGGGGTGAATGTGGTGGCTTTTTTTTTCTTTTTAAGGTTTGCTAGCATAGCTAGACCTACTTGAGGAGCAATAAAGAAATTACAGGTACTGACAAAGCCTGAAAATCATAACTGATTTGAGGCAACCCTATTGGAAAGCTGCAGTGTAGACCTACACTAGATTAAAAACATCTGCTAGGTTGTTGGTTTTTTTTGCATGGTCCCAATCAACTGGATCAGATTCAATTCAAGTGCTAGCAATTTATATGCATAGAAAGCTTGAGCTGTGCTTTAGTAACCCACGGATTGTGTTAAAAAAAAAAAAGAGTGAAAAGAGATGCTCCTATTGCAAAAACAGTAAATACTGAGGAATGACACACCTTGGAGAAAGCTAGCGGTTCACTGCTTTGTGGGAGTGACTGCTGGGTTAGTTACATCCAAGGAGTATTAGTGCAGTACAGATTTACTTTGAAGTGGAATACCTCTCTCATGAGATGCTACTTTCAGTGCCACTCAGAAGGATCACTCGTGTGAAAGCATTTACCCTACGAAACACATACAGGCCTCATGGAGGAGATCTCCCATCTGCTAAATGCTGGCAGAACTTTTGGCTTGCTCTTCACCATCATCTTCATGAATTTCACTGAAGCACACCTTTCACTTCTCACCTTTCTCACCTTCAACTCTTTCTTGCCACATTTCCTAATTATTCCAGACAATTTTGCTTAAGTAAGATTTGCTCCTTCCCTGCCAATCTTCTCTTCCCACTTCCCTGCAGTAAAGTTGCTCGAAGTAAACAAAATCTGCCTCGTTTGCACATATAAGAACAAAAGCAGCAAAATGGGAAACAAATGGGAGCTGTTACACAGCAGTTTCTGCTTTGCAGGCCATCCACCTCTACTTTACAAAAAGGAGCATTTAGTTACACAACAAAAAGTACAGTTCTCCTTTCACCAGCTGCCCCACGTTGCTTTGAAAGTAATGATTTGTCTGGGGGAGTCCATTACATAAAGCTGTAGAGAAGGAATATGAGTGCTGTTTATATAAAGCACCAGATGGTGAAATTACATAATCCTAAGTGTTATATATGTACTATATATATATATTTACATTTTCCGGTATCAATTTCACTGAGAGTTTGGGAAGTTATATCTTTGGGACAATGCCTGTTGCTCATTATGGTGTGAGTTGCTGTATAAGATATTTGTATGTAAATTTAAAAACATTTCTGTCTAAGATGAAACAACTCCGTAGGTACAAATTTCCCCCTAAAACCTTACCCCCATGAAAACAAAAGGGAGATAAATTGTGCAAAAACTCATCAGAACAAAACAAATGAATTTATCATCACTTTGTTTCATGAAGTAACATACAAAAGCGTTTGCAATATTAGTATTTTGCACCCTCGAGTGTAATTCTAATGCATCCCAGCAATTACCCCAGTAACAATACTTCAGGCCAATAAGTTACCCCGGCTCTGAAGTGCCACGGACAAAGATGCAAAAGCTCCGCTGTTGTGACGGAACTCCCTGCGTTTTCTTTACTTCGTGCTAGGCGCATTCGGAGCATTGCTCTCTTGCAGTTACTGCAGTTGCCTTTCAAACAGGTTGCATCAGAGAGAGCCAACCACTACTGTAACCTCCTGGTCAAACAGCAAAGAGCGTCTGTTCAGAGCAGAAATGGCAGTGCTTGAGCAGCCTGAACAACACACGCGCAGCTACCACCACTAGATAAAATGACAGAATTATAGAAAGAGGCCCCAGAGAACATAAAGGTCATTCTCTCTAGCACTTTCCTCCTCTTAAAAGTCTCCATAGCACTAGAGCTGCAAACCATGCAATAGCATGGAACTGCTCAGTGTAGACTCCGCTTCCTTATAAAATTTTTAACACAGTTGGTTAAGTCTAAATGCCACTCAAATGAATTAACTTGAAGAAACAGTATGTTTGACCTTCCTTTTGGAGCACTTAGCGCTTTCAAAGATGCATCAGGAAAAAAAAAAAACAGAGAAAAAGCAGAGTTTTTCTTGCTTTTCCTCCCTGCCACCAAGATTATGAAGAAAAATTCTGCCTGGCCTGGACACAAACAGTCATTCACAATACATAAATAATTCTTAATCAGGAAATGATCTTGAAGCCACTTAGGCTAATCCTGGCAGTAAGTATCTGACTGGCTGTTAAGTATCAGATTCAGCTTGAAAATAGCATCTGCTCCATTTTTAACTATAGAATGCTTTATTGAGTAAAAGTTTTGGATCAGATGTAAGGAGCCACTACAGAGTCCAACTTCCATGAAAGCCGATGTATTTGTAAAAGAGGGAGGAATACCAAGCATCCATTCCATGGTGAAATCCTTTGAAAACCTGTCCGAATATGATGAAAGCTGATGAAGGCCTGAAAAACCTAACCTCAAAACGTGTTTCTGCTGCACTGGTGTAAGCATCAAACAATTCAATGCTTGATCAACATCCCAATCATTGTTTGAAATCTGCTTCTGTGCATCTGCAAATACCTCATACTGATGGCATGAGGGGAAGCAATAAGGGACCAGAAGCTTTTTGCCTTCACTCCTTCTCTGCAAGCCCCTCTCTGGGGCAATGTTCCCTCTTCATGTTGGCTGAGTTACAGATGCTCCCAGATAAAGACCAGGCCCTAGGTTCACTTGGAAGGAGTTTCCTGACCCTTCATGGCAAAAGCCAGGAGCCTGTTGAAATATGCTTAGAATATTTCCCTCAAAAACAGAAGTGAAGGATGATGTACAGCTGACTTCCAAACCCCATGAGGATAATTAGCTTGCGATAACCACGACATTTAGAGATTTGCTCCTGCTTTCAAAATACTGAAAGGGAGAAAAACATGTTTTGTGTAGATTACTGTCTGCACGGAGGCAATGGAGTCTGACGGCCTTATCTTTGAAAAACTGCCAGCACTTGTACAGTGTTTCGAAGAATTCCAGGAGGAGCTATGTAGGTGCACTCTTTTATTAGCATGATGAAGTAGCGATTAGTGTGCACAATAAGCTCTCAAAGAGACTATGGGATTTCCACAGAAAAGGACCTGCTGAATTCTGCAGTTTTGCATTTAAACCACCAATCCTATAGACAATATAACAGCATTCAGCACAGGAAACATCACTGGAACGTGCTGACTCTGGAGAGCTGTGGCTGACCTGGATGTTAACTTGAATAGTTTTCACACGCAAAAAAACGTGTTTTTGAGATATGTATGTTTGTGTATGTGTGTATATACACAACATATATATGAATAATATAATAGTTATAACTTCATAAAAACATACTACATTAAGTGCAGAAATCATCAAGGAGCTGGCCCTTCTGCAAAACATGTCCTCAAAAGAGAAAACCTCTCACTTCAGATTTACAGATCAGCCTCCAGAAACAGTCCTTCCACCTGCGATTTCAGCACTGAATAAATGTAGCCAGAGCATGACATTAAACGTTGTTTCTGAAAGCAATGCACTGTGGCTTACAGAAATTCACCTCAGCTTAACCTGGGCTCACTGCAGAGTGAACATTGCTGCTCGCTTTATCATTATTTATCATTGCAAGACAAACACATTGATAAGTGAATTAACACTGAGTTAAACTTCCCACTTGGCAGGAGGGAGAGCTTTTCATTTCAAGCAATGCAAGGTACTCTTTTGCAGTTGAAAATGGGATGCACTCAGCACTGGTGATGACAGTAGAAGTGCCGGCTGGTGTCTGTTTCAGCTCCAACACAGCCCCTGAGAAGCACCGCTGCTTGTAGCACTTATTCCTCTTCTGACAGGGAAAAGAGTCTGTCCATCTGCTTAACCAACTGCACCCCACATACAGCCCCTTCAACACCCCTCCACATCCAGTGAGACGATTTCGCTCCCAGCTCTGAGTGGGCTGCTCACACTGCAGTACCGCTGCTCTGTACTCCCTGTGCAACCCAAACCTACCTCAAGGGTATGAGCTTATGCTGTAGTTGAGGTCAACGGCAAATCTTTCATTGACTTCAGTGCTCTTTTTTTTGGCCAGATCTTAACTGGTAGCTGAGCACCTCTGGATGAATAATAGGCTTGGAGTATCTTCTCCCAGTCTTGCCTGTGAAGCCATAGAACATATTTTATATTGAAGGAAAAATACAAGTTAGACACTAAAAATGAGCCCTTCAAGCTTCACTTCTGGCAGAACCATAGACATACTAAATCAGAGCCAGAACAGGGGAACACTTAAGAAGTTGCAAAGTAATTAAACACAGCCCACATGGATTAATCAGAAGGAGAACACACTGTGCAAGCCTGGAAACAGGCTGTGGCAACAAGCGAGGCCACTGCTTTCTACAGAATATTTGCTCGTGCTGTGGGACCTCGGTTCTGGTTTAGCAGACTGATTCCACTGAGCACCTTCGCCAATGCCCATGTGATAGGATGAACAGGCTAAAACAACACTAGGAAAAAATCTTGAGAGATCTGTTCACAAGTAAGAGAAACCAATCCTGCTCAAACTAACAGCTGAAGGCTCATGAGCTACATGATGAGCTACAATAAACACGAGTGAACACTGTAGCCAGTCTGCTCATCTCTGCGTCCCAGTTGGGTCAAAGTCCCCATAAAGTGACTAAATGAACATCATTTAACAGCAAATCTGCAGCAGAAACAACAAACTCAATAGACAACTGCCTGAACTACTTTTTGTACAAATAAATTCCACTGAGACAATTCATGCCCTTAGGCAGCATCCGATCCAGAACATTACTTGTTTGGGATCTGGATCTAGCTGAACACGTGCAGTTAATGGTGAGGATGTGAACACAGCCCTGCTGTGAGAAGGCTGCTCCTCCCGCAGTGCCAACCTCAGGTGAGTGAATATGGAGATGAGGGAACGGGACAGCTGGGCCCCACAAATTAGCAGTCACAGCAGATGATGTATTGATATGTAAAAAGAGGAAGGCGCAGACCAGGTCACTGCTTGCAGCCAGTCAATTAGGGAGGCTAATTAAAGGGACAAGAAGGAAGTTGCAGTCAGTGGGAAAAGAGATAGTTGACGTATGTGAAATGAAAAAACATCCTGTTGACGACAACAAAGTCTTCCCAGACATCCCTTAGTCCCACGCGAGTGCTGTACACAGGAATCAACGGAGCCAAAAGGAAGAACTGATTTTAGGAAGGAAGCTTGGCAGGACAGAAGCAGAAAAGGCAAAGAAACACAGAGGAGCCCCCAAAAGAAAAGAAACAAAAAAGCAGTCTGGGTGTGTTCCTAGTTTTCAGAGATGGTGATGCTTTTTTTCTGCTTTATATAATCAAACCATGCTTCAGTTTAAAACAACAGTATGCCAATATAATCCATGGAGTTGCAGTTCCCCAGGGAATTTGATGTTTTTCTTCTATTTGATGGAAGTTGGCTTGGAACTTAGCCTATGAGGATGTTCATGCCAGCTGGAAAATCCCAGAGGACATGTTCCTTCTTTTGCTTTGCTGGCAGCCATGAGGAAAAATTATAATGAATGACCTCTTTTCTTTTTTTCTTCTCTACCAGCTGGTTCCATTATCTTTTCCCAACCTTTACTTTCACGCTCTACCAAAGCAGAATCTTATTTCCTAGATAAACAGACTCCTTCAGACTTCTCAAGATGCTGCTTAAAGAAAGAAAACCAAAACAAAATATAAAACAGCAGCTAATGGAAGTATCTTCCCTGGTTATAAAGAATTCCTTTCTCATATAAAAGCTATTTCAATAAATCATTTTTCACTCTTTTTAATCCCAGCTCACTACATGTAATACACACCCCTCCAAACTGGCCACACTGAAATCCAGCAGATAATCTTCAAGCAATGGAAGCTCAACTCTTTGGGATTGTTCTGACAAAACGCTTTTTTTGCTAGGGAAAAAAAATACAAGCAAAACAAAAAACAAACAAACAAAAACCCCCCCCACACACACACTGAAAAATTTAATGTTTCTTCTGATTCTTTATGTCAACAGAGATTTGGCCCTTTCTGATTAGTGGCCTGTTTCTTTCTTCTAGACCTAATGAAGCACAACTATAGATGAGAACACGTTAGCATTCTTTGGGAAACTAAAATATCCACATACTTCTCTGCCTTGAATAAACACCAAATTATTGCATAAAAAGTGCTGCTCACTTGGGGAAGGTTAAATCACACTTTGCAGGTACTAGTGAACACCGTGGATTTACCCCAGCCAGGCAAGGATCTGTGCTGCTTACCCCTTACCGTGTCAGGGGAGCACACTGGTGTGTCTGCAGTAAAACATCTCATATGATTGCCATACAGAAGTTATCATGGGAAATCAAACTATATTCTGACAGACAGACAGCCTGTCTTGAGTTAAAGTAACCTGAAATTAGAGAGATAATTTGTGTGCTAATTCATCTAAGTAATGTTGGCATCTTTCCACTACTAATGGTATATGTAGGTATTACTGCCTGTTTTATTATGACACATTTCTATTGCACTTAGGCATTGAGTGGCAAGTCAATGAGAAAGAGGTGAGCAAAGCAGAGCAGCAGGATGGTTTGGAGGCTTCACCTCACCAGAGCTCGAGAAAAGCCTGCGGCCCCCAGCCCCGCGAGGCAGCGCAGAGCAGCACCGCGCTGCCGCCCCGGTGCTCCCCGCGCCGGGCCGTCCGGAGCACCACGGGGCAGCCGGGCGCCGTGGCCACGGCCGCGCTCAGCAGGTCCCTCTGCAGAGCAAACCTGAGCAAGCAGACCCCGCCGCAGAGCCGCCGCTGCAGCGCTCCAACCTGGCCACCCGCATGCAGTCACGCTCCAACACGGGATGCCCTTTTCAATTTTTCATGGGTTGCTCTGTCACATGTCTAAACTAAATTCCATCATTCTTAACACATGAATTTCAAAGTATTTGTTTTTGCCACCTCAGAACCATGATCTAATGGTGAAAGATAAACAGGAAGAACAGAGAAATGTCTTAGCAACCCTAAAAAAAACTGAGTATCTGACAAAACACAGAATCTGCCCATTTTCTGATTACAGTGTTGCAGCTTTCAGCTGCGCAGTGTTCTCCATGCACAAAGCTTTAACTCAGGCACTAGATAGATTTAGCCTTTTAGAAAAATAGCAGTAAGAAAAAATAAAGCAAAACATAACGGTTAAAAGTCTTCTGTGAAACTTTTACAATCCAGGGTGAGGAAAACTGGCTGAATAATGCTTGTCATTAAACTTACTTTAAAATTTGCAAAAATCCAATCATGTGTCACCTCACTGCATAATTCAGAAACATGTTGAGAGCTACACAGACAGCAGCATTAATTACAATTGCATCTGCACGATCTCTTAGCCTTTCCTTCCACAGAGGCAGAGCACTTGCAAGGCCACATTCTCACTGCTGCAGATCGTGCTGCTGTCCTGGCACCACCTGCCCAGTGCTGATGTGACAGCACCGAGGAGCAGCAAGTTACAGCCACGGAGAAGGTGGCCTCCGGTCTGGAGTTCGCAAAAATAGAAGTCTCTGCCTTATGCCTGAAAGCCTAAACTGCTGCGAGTGTTTAAAACCAACAGCTTATAAAATACAGCAGAAGGGTAGTAGTAGTTAAAACATTTCTGACAAGAAACCTGCAAGCACTGAGAGATTTGTTTGACCTTTCGAGATTCAGATTCCTGCCTCCTCACAGTTCAAGCAGAACAACTTCTGGAAGTCACAGATGCAGCAGAATGAATGTCATTAGTTATATTTACCTCATTTTTCTTTCCAGAGATTGGCTTTTGAATGCACAGTGGCAGGACGTTTCAATAGCCACAAAAACAATAAACAACTTTGCTATAAATCTTGACTCTTGAATCTTGACCACTGGTGCTGACTGTGACTGGGATGTAGCAAGGGGAAAAGGTGGCTCAAGGAGGAGATTTCAGAACCAGCAAAAAAGAGGATAAATGAAAAATAAAAAGACCAAGAGGGTAAAGATAAAGGCTGCAAAGAAGATGCTGGTTCTGTAAAAATTGGTATTCACATAAAGTTCCCCCATCCCTTCCCTTGTACTCCCTTTTAGCATGAGGATTTCCCCATGTTTGGTTGCTCTGGTTTGAGTCCAGTTTTCTGTGTGGGAATGACAGGTTACTTAGCAACTGGAATTAAAGTCCGATGATTGTATTAATATTGATGCAGTTCTGTATGAATCACAGCTCCAGCAGGAGGAATAACTACTTCTTCTTTAAAAGATTGATCTCGTGAAGATGCGGAAAGGCGCGCGGGCGGCGCTGAGGCCTGCGGTGCGCCCGGGCGGCCGCGGGAAGGGCAGGCGCCAACGAGGCCCAGCCGCAGCTGCACGCGCCCGGCCTTAACGCGTCACAGCGGCCACTAGCAAGCTCAAAGCATTACGCAGCAGACACCTCCGAGCATTCCTTACCGTTCCAAGGTACTGACGGCTGGGAATTTAAGTGCTTATCTGATTTTGCCTCCTTTTAAGCCAGTGGCAGTTGAATTAATGGAAAGCGTAATTAGCTTGATCTGAGCACTAGGAAAACCCATCCCATTAACCAAAAAATCCCATGCAAACCTACCAGATCCCACTAGCTGAAATGCCGCGTGCTCCCGACCCGCTCCTCGGCCGCTCCGGGCTCGGAAGGGCCCAGGCTCGGGCAGGTCCTTCCCGAGGCTGCCGGCCCCGCCGCGCTGCCCTCGCACCACGCTCATCCCACACACGTCTCATTGACCCAACGGCTGCTAACTAAATTCCTCTCCAACAGGCGTCTGTCCCCTAGAAGATAAGCGAAAATTCCCTTCCCTGCTTACGGTTTATACCAGCAGCTTCCAGCCGTGTCTACAGGACACACTGCGTCCCCATTTGCGCCCTTTCTGTGCTAGTTCTGCACCTCTCGTCTCGAGCTGCCCCAGGGAGCTCCGTGCATCCTGGTCAGCCCCACAGCCAGAACGGGAGACACCGGGAGCCTCCGGAGGAGCAAGGGCTGGAATGGGAAGCAGCCATGAACACAGAGTGGACTCGAACACTTGCATATAAAACTCAAAAATGGGTTATATAAATAACATTCTGCAAAGATTTCTTTAATGCTTGCGCTTTGACATGTCTTAAAGATCATAAACTTCACTCTTTTTAATGTTTTTAGTAGGACTTGTAAAGAGAAAAGACAATTCTGAAGTCCTGACATTAATAAGTCTATTGTGAAAAGGTCACCTTCCCCGAAGAGCACTTTATTACCAGTGGAGCAGAATAGCGCTGCATGTGTAATGACTTTTATCTGATGATTGCCCTGTATTCTCTTCCAAAAAAGAAGGCTTCAGAAGTTGATAATTTACATATAAGCATTGAAGTGTTTGGCAGCATAAAAACAAATTGATTCAGGGAAATTAATTATATGGCAGCTTTAAAAAAGGCAAGAAAATTAACTTTTGATCTTCCTGTGTCTCCGAGGTACCTGAGGTCGGCACAGGAGCGAGCACCCCCGGGACGCGGCCATCGCAGCCAGCCCCTGCCCTGCCAGCAGGGAGGCCGCAGGCAGCACCAAGGCCGGGCCAGGGCCACGCAGGGATCCGCTTCCTCTGCAGACCAGACCGATTCTCCCTTAACTCGGACAAAGGCTGCGTGTGGAAGCTCCACCACTCGTGTTTGGCAGAGCATAACGGGCCAAGAGGTGTGCAGAGAAAATATAGATTAATTTCAGTGACACTGGGAACGCAGACCAGTGTCTCTTGCAAAGCCAGGACAAGGCGAAGGTGAGCGCCCCAGGAGCGAGGAAGGGGAAACGTGGGCTGCGTCCAGCGCGAGCAGAGCGCCCAGCCCGTGCCAGGGGCTGCGGGAACAGCCGGTGGGTCTGGAGCGCTGCGGGAGAGCGGCACCTCCGGCTGCACCGAGACGGGGCTGGAACGCAGAGGTGCTTCTCGTCCGTCCTTCGCGGCGAAGGGACGACCCCACTGAAAACAACTCCAGCTTTGTCACTCATTTCAAATTAGGTTTCCCCAGGAGAGCAGTGTGCTCATAAACAGCTATGCCAAAGCTTGTTTGTTGTTTTGAGTCATTAAATTACACTGCACTTAATTACTCCCAGTCTACCACCAATGAAGATTTTCCAACAGAAGCCTCCTCTGTTAAGAAGCCATTTTTATACGCTAATGATCTCATCTCAAGAAGGTTTTTTAAAGAGCACTGAAACAACAACATGCTCCATTTGCCAGGAGAAAGTGAATATATTTTTTAAACTTATTTTTGCAAGAAAATGTGTTTTTCTAAGAGTGTTATCTAGGACAAAGGCTGTGCCTTATTTTGGAGACGGCTATTTATCTGTGGACCAATTAACTGAATTTCAGCAGGGAGACAAGGCATGCCAGTTTTTTAGCATTTTAAAGGAGACTGTACATAACAGAAGGTCAACAACTCCTGATTACACCTGAAAAGCCACTTCCCTGCCTGGGAATTGGAGCATAACTGAGTTTTGCAGCTTTTATTTTATCTGTGCACTTCGATATAAACAATGCATTGTCAGTAGGACCAGTTTAAGACCTTATGCTCTGCACATTTCTTGGCTTACCACAGACCTATGTACCTTCACGATGGCTCAAAGATTAGGAGCAAAGGAACACAATTTATTGCCTAGTGATGCAATGGCTTTTCCAACAATTAGGATCTTCAGAAAAGCTGATACAACAATCCAGAAACAAACACGTACAATGCATCTTGCTGACGGAACAGGGTATACATTAGATGACCATTATTCTTCAGCAGCGAGTTCTTTTTCCAGACTCCAGGAAAAACAACTCAACCTGCAACAAAGTGTTAGAACACGCGACTTCTGCAGCTCCCATCGAGTCAGACGAGCAGAAGCCAAACTCTTGAGGTGCTTCCAAGAATGTCTTGAGGCACCTGCACCAATTACAGAGCTGCCATCCAGGCTCCTCTCCAGCTTGGTGCCTAATGTGAAACAGGAGGAGCCTTAATACCCCTCTATCAGGAAATGGATGTTTAACCTAATTTTTCCAAATCCTAATTGCATCCTTATTTTATAATACTGAGCTAATAAATGAGGCATTTCTGATTTCATCCTGACATTTCAGTACACCATAAAAAAAAAAGGCACAACAGATTAGGCAACCATTAAATATATTGTTTGTCCTCAGCCATTGCAACTCAAATACCACATTTCACAGATGGGTTTAGCAAATGACATTCTACGCAGGCAGGAGCAGCAGGATGGGCTGATTAAACCAGAATAACATCATTTGGGGCTGCTTTTTCTAGTTTACTTTGTAAAGTTTGAGTTAACTTGCACTTTCTCCCTGCTGCCACCAGTGCATCTTTCCAAATGAAAAAAAAATTCCTGTTAAAGTGACTGCACCCCCAGAACACAGTTAGCTCATGAGCAAAGCAGTGATATTCAAGGGCACGAGTACGTGGGACGCTTGCGTTGAACTGTGCTCCCTCGTGTCTCCATTAGAAAATGGACCACTGACAGATGAAAGCCTTTTTATAGCTTCCATAAAACTGGGTTCATTTTTCATCCTGCTGTGCATGAAACACTTACTAATATATTTTATAGCAAAGAAATCATTTCTTTGTGTGGTATCATACAGGCAGCTTTCTATTCCCAATCTCTGTTTCATTGGAAAGCTGAGCATAAATTGATATTCAGGAAAGAAATTGTCATTATTTTTATTAATTATACCACATGTTGCTCCAAATCCAAGATTAAGGAATTACTGTTCTCATCACCAAACACAGTGAGATCTATTTCCTATCAGGAGCAGCAGACCAAGAATAATAGGTACACAAATCCAGAAGCGAAGCTTTAGCAGTAAAGATGCCTTTTATCAGCACTGCCATGCTCCCCACACTGCTTAGAGCCCTGTTATGAATGTGGGAGTAAACCAGCTCCCTGGGCAGCCCCAGTCCTGCCCCGCATCTCCGCATCCTTTTTGTGTGTGTGTCTTTCTCTCTGTATAAGTATACGCAGACCTTGTTTCTAGTCTCCACTGAATTCTGAGAATATGCAGATAGGAGTTCACAAAGCTGAAGATAACTCATATGCTGTTGTCTGATTTAGAAGGTTCTTCAGGTTATCCGCAGATAGATTTTATTCACACCCAACCATGAATTCCTTTAAGGATAAAGACTTTGTTCAGAGATTTCTAAGGGAATAGAGAACCTGGCATATGTCTAAAAAGAATAAATGTCAAGGGGGCAGAAAGGCCCTGCAGCACATCTAGAAAAGCCTGTAGGCCTTGAATGCAGGCTGGTGCGGTTCTGGAGCTGGATCGCAGCCGCGGCAGCAGGAGCGAGCGCGGCAGTTCGTGCGCCACGCGCAGGGAGGACCCCAGCTCCGGCAGGGAGCCGCACACGGCAGCGGCCGGCATCTCCCTGCGCCCGCACGCGCCGCAGGGATGCACAGGGTGCTACAGCTACTGAGGGAAAACTGCAAGGATGAGAACCTTGAGCAGCTCTCCCAAAGCATGCTCCAAAAAACACCGGGTAGCACATTACAGCTGGGAATCGAGGAGTTTGTTCACATGGTGAACAGACTTCTTCACAGCATCAGCCAGGAACAGCACAAAAAACCCCAACTTCCAACTCCTCAGCATACAAAATCAGTATGTCTTTCAACACACATTGGCCTCCAGAACACAATCCCTCTTACCAATGATTTTGCATTGCAGCAGTGTAGTAAGACCGCTGCACAGCTTACGCAGGCTGTAATCTTCAGAATACAGCTCGCGTAACAAAGGCAGCGAGAGCTGGAAACGCTCTGTTGTAAGAAGGCGCCATCAGAGGCTCTCCCCGCGGCTCGGCCAGCTCCGGCAGCTGCAGCGGTGCGGGGCCCCCCAGGGACAGGCAGCACCGGAGACTTGAGATTTCCGGCTTTTTCCCTTTTTTTCCTTGAGAGGAGTAGCCTGCAGATGGACATGTCTGCTGAGCTTATTTCCGTTTTGAGCCCAGAGATGATCAGGCTGCAGTGGTATGAATTTTGTAACAATAACATTAAAAAATCAGCAGCATTCATTATCCCAAATTTAATCGCTCCTTCTCCAATTCTGTCAGGCTCATTATGTTGGTTCCCTTTTTGACAAGGTTTAAGCTCCTCCAGAGAGCAGCTGTACAGTAGCAATAATAATGATTAAATTGCTGTCTAAAGCTTCAGTGGACATCAGAAATAGTAGACTAAATTCACTCTTACAGCCGCTTTTAAAAGCAAATTATCATTGTGCCAAAATGGTAAAGCTTCTGATATGTCCATATGGAGTTAACAAAACAGAAGCTCACAGATAAAATGCATTATGAGCCGAACGAATTCAGGGCTCTGCTGGCTTCGGATTGCATCGCTGATGGGCAGCACGGCTAGACCATATAGCTGAGCAGAGCTTATGCTGACACACACAGACACACACACATATATATCCCTATGCACGGCCACATACAAGCTATCTGCCAAAGTCGCCAGAAATTGACAGCAAAGGCAGCAGATCTTCTTCAGTCCAAGACAGGGAAATGTATTTTTAAAATAGTGACAGAGCAAAGCCAGCACACTGTCCTTCATAAACATGTCCCCGCGTGGTTCCCAAAAGCACTGAACATCCCATTAAGTTTATTTAGTGATTCACTAATTAACTTGTTCCTCTCTCTCACATTGAATGTCTTCCAGAAAGGCCAGAACCTCAGCAATTATCCTTGCGCTTCAGGATTTCTTGGCCCAGGGAACAAAGAAAAAAAAAATCCCAGGAGCTGATATATATTGAGCGAATTGTTCCCCGATGGATCTCATCTGGTCTGCGAGACAGCAGAAGGTTTAGGACAAGTTTTTGTGGTGCTCCATTTCCCTTACGAGGGAGTTTTGTTTGGATAATGCTCTGATCAGTATGAAAGCCATCACTGCCTTATTTTGAGCTTGTGAAATCTCAGAAGATCATCCATCTCAGATCCAAACCCACTGAGGTTAGAGTCTTTATCATTAGGATTATACAATATTTTTATGCTTCATTTATCTGTTTTCTCCTGTATGACATGGATAAATGAACCATGAAGGCACTTTTATAGTGTAACAAAAGAAATAACATGAAATATATATTGATAGCACATGATTATTAAATGCCTATATGAAAAAAATAATTAAAAAGAATCTGATCTACTTGTTTCCTTCTCAGGTTGATCAAATATTCATGGGACACAGCAAACCAAAGTAGTATTTTGCTTAGAGTGAAAAATTAATTGTAAGGGATTTTGGCAAGTTTCTAACATTTTTTTTTCAGAAAATTAAAATTTTGAAATTTCATCCCCATGCAAGAATCTCTCAGTTTGGAACTAAGGAACCCAACTGTTACACACCTTAACTCTGCTGCCCAACTGCTCCACAGGCCGGAGTGACCATCTTAACGCCGCCCGGAGACGGCGAAGCGCCTCGTCCAGGCGCTCCCTTCCACGGAGGGAAGGAACGACGGGAACGGGCGACGCGTTTCAGCTGCAGACCCCGCACGTGGAGGCGCCGGTCCTGTCCCGGCAGCTTTCAGGCAGGTAGAGCGAGCGGCACCGTGCCTTGCCGGGGACAGACACAGCCCAGCAGTTGGCTCGTGCTCCCCTAGAAAGAAATTTGGGTCATAAAATAGCACATTTCTTCATACACTGATGATTCAGCCCCTGGGCCTTCTTGGCTTGCTTTGTTGTAGTATTAAAACCCATATATTCTGCCTGTATGAACGCAAATGGGAGAGGAAAAGACTTGGCTGGCTCCACTCTTTATTTTGCAGGGACAATGTAATTTAGTTTGTGCCTCACTATAAACACTGCGAAATCTGTTTGCATGAAGGCAGCCCTCATGCTCCTTATTGCCCATCCTTGCATTAGAACTAGGACACCTTTGACACAGCAAAGCCTTATTAAAATTGATATCAAATTCCTATCCTGACCCGCTGGAAACATAAGAAAGCTAAAGAGAACAAGTCAATACTGCACCGGCAGAGGAACAGGGATTATCAGGCAAGATATTGATGAGCTCAGTCACTCCCCAAGAAGCTCAGAACTACAGCCTCAGAATTTAGGGCTGAAAAATCTCTGCATATAGGTTATTCCAAGGGAATTAGAGTCTGTGGGATTTACATACCTGTCTTAAAATGTGGCAGATTTTCTTGATTAACACCTCTCAGTGACAAAAATCACAGGTACATGCAGAATCCACTTTTCTTCTTCTTTTTCTTTTCTAGTAGATGCTTCTGATTAGCACATTACAGTGCCAGCGTATTGCAAACAGAGACCCTTCCCCCCGCAGCGCACTGAGGCTGCCAGGAGGGGAGCAGCTCGGGGACAGCAGGAGAACGAGCTGCAGAGCACCTGGCCAGGAGCAGGGCCCCGCGTGCCGCAAACGGCCGTTCCTGGGACCTCAACCACAAAGATCAAGAGGAACTTCCACACGAAACAAAACCAGAAAAATGTATCTCACCTTTATCCCTGTTCCTCCTCCTCAAGGAGAATGGACTAAACCTCGTGGACTAACAAGCAACACAAAATAACGACATGGATGTTTTAGAGGCATGTTAAGTCCTCCTCAAGGAGAATGGACTAAACCTTGTGGACTAACAAGCAACACAAAATAAGGTCCACCACCAAAGACATGGATGTTTTAGAGGCATGTTAACGCGTATTGCAAACAGAGACCCTTCCCCCGGCAGCGCACTGAGGCTGCCAGGAGGGAGCAGCTCGGGGACAGCGGGCGAACGAGCTGCAGAGCACCCGGCCAGGAGCAGGGCCCTGCGTGCCGCAAACGGCCGTTCCTGGGACCTCAACCACAAAGATCAAGAGGAACTTCCACACGAAACAAAAACAGAAAAATGTATCTCACCTTTATCCCTGTTCCTCCTCCTCAAGGAGAATGGACTAAACCTCGTGGACTAACAAGCAACACAAAATAACGACATGGATGTTTTAGAGGCATGTTAAGGAGTAGGGTATTCAAAACTCATCCTTATTTTCCAACTGTATCAGTACATCTAAGCAAGTACATTGTTTCTTCCTTCAAAATTTCCATCGATTTTAAGCTTATAAGGCTACTACAAAAGCTTTTCTTTAGATAATACACCAGCATTTAAGAACATGCTCCCCTTACAGAACATCTTTAGATGCTAATGTCTCACCAAGATTAGCAAGACTTAATCATGAAATCTAAATTGAAGCACGTTTCAACATTTTCTTGAGAACATGTAAGCGCACAGTTACCTTTTACTTGGCAGGGCAGAGCGTGCGGGGTTGTTAAACACAACTATTTACAGGAGAATATCATCAACCAAATTTGTAATTAATTCCAGCAACTCATTACCATAGGAGTGAAATCACTGGAGCTCTCTAGTTTCCATGACCTATGGATCTGTGCCCATTTATGTACTAAGGTTTGTAGACCATGCCATGGGTTTATTGCACAGTCTAATCTCTGTCCACAAGGTGCAAAGAACCAGACCAGCATTTTTACTGAAATTCTATTGTAGCACTCATGAATCGGAGAGAATTAAGCAATGCATATACCTTGTACTAATTTCTCTGTAGCTACTCAATATTTCCACTGAGAAGCGATAAAACTGCCCTTCGGCTGCTCTGATAAGTCATGGTAAAAGATTGAAGCACCTGAGCTACTTCTGGTCCATGCAATGTGCTTAAGGGCTTTGAAGCATGCTGGGTATGTCCCAGCTAACATCCCTAAATAAACCCATGATGAAGTGAGAGGTTGCTTTGAATTATTATAAATGAGAGCTACACTATTTTAATTGGCCCCCTGATGAACACTGACCTCAGAGTAGGGACAGTAAGTCGCCTCATTATATGAAATTTCTGTTTTGAATTTAACAGGAAAAACCTCCAAACGCCATTACCACATGAAGAAAAGGACTGGTGTTATACAGCTCTGTCCAGAGCTCTTCAGATACCCTGTCACACACGCAGAATTCAAACTGTCCTTCACAGCTCACAACGAAAAATAGTTGCTTATAATTTTGTCTGTGAAAGGAAGATCTTGATGAGCAAAATGCAGTTAATTCAAATTAATTCAAATGTTTCTCAGAGCCTTAGTTTAGGTGAAAATGTTCAGCTTTAAACTTTGCAAAAAAAAAAAAAAAAAAACAAAAACCCCACACACACCTGTCCAACTTCTGTGTCACCAAAACAGCCAAGTTTATTTTCTTGCCTGAGTGAACAGGAGTTTCATCCAGCAGAGTCGTGCAGGTGAGACAAACGGGCTGTTTGCCAGGCTGCTCCTTGCACTGCGGGGCAGGGAAGCCTGTTGGGCTTCCTCCCTTGCACGGACGGGGTGAACGGGCTGCGTGTCCAGGCTGGGGAGCTGCCCAGTGCCACCAGCCTCCTGACACTGTGTGACCAGGGCCAGCACGGGCCGTTCTGGCCCATTGGCTTGGCAAAATGTCCAAAGTCCCACGTAGAATGGAGGAAGGTAAAATTAGCAGCAGAGCCAACCAAATCAAAATGGTAAAGGGACAAAGGCGCTAAAAGGTGTGTGAATGAAGCGATATTGAGTGTCTGCTGTATTGGAAGATAGAGAAAGCATTGCAAGGAAAGGAATAGGAGGAAAAATCCTATTGGAAATTGTACAATTCAAGGAGATTTGAAGATCTCATCTTCACCGGGAAGGTTTACTCTTGGGACTAAGTACCCATGGCCAGGATGCAATGAACTGGGAAGAAAAGATGCTACTTGTGTTGCAGCTTTTGTGAGCACCAGTTGTTTCTGACAAAGGGGAGTTTCAGGCTGAAAGAACTGCTTGACCAAAGCTGACTGAACTATGTTTGGCTCAGTTTCCTGTTTAGGTTAGAAAACAGAGGAAAACATCTACAGACTGAGTCACATTTTTGCACCTGAATAAAGGCTTGACTTTACATGCTAGTGCTAAGCTGTTAGCACTGGTTTTGCACTGTTGAAGAGTCTTGTTGGGTGTTTGAAATACCTAGCCACACATAAGCAGCTTTTTTTTTTGCATTAACCTTATGATTATTTTAAACACACCTGTTTCTCCTTCAGAAGCTCACACTGAAGTTCATTTTCTGCTGCTTCAACAAGCCCCAGGACTCAAGAAAACCCAATAAACTGATGTGGAATAGTGCACACAACAGTGAGTTTCCAGTGTGGAGAGCTGTAACAGTCCCTCGCTGTTACTAGAGTACTGTAGTTATAGCTTGCTTGAGCCAAAACGTTCATAGAAATGTTCACAATGTCAGGTAGTAAGAAGCACAGGGCAGCGCTGGCTCGACTCTTAGAATTTTATTCATCTTCCAGGTCCCAATTTAAGTGCAATTGCAGTTTCTAGCTTTAGGGCTGGTCTGGCATTCTGCACTAGGTGCTTTGCTCACTCAGCAAACTGCACTTCAGAGGAAAGCGTTAGTGAAGAAGAATTAAATTTACTTAGATCAAAGTTCACAGGCACGGTGCAAACAGAGAAATCCCAGCAGAATGAAGGCTAATTGCTCTTACACTATAAAAACTGTTGGAACAGAAATGTTGATGAATTATTTACCTTCCTACTGTGGTCCGCATAGTTGAAAAATCTATGTTCTGCCCAGCAGTAACTGCATTTCCTGCAGAACTAGCTTACATTTAAACTCAGAGTTGCAGAAAAAAGTGCAGGTGAATATTATGAAAATGTATGATATTGGGCTAATGACATAATTCTGCCAAAGATGCTTTATCTATACTAAACCCCACCATCTACTGATTGGTTTCTAAATAACTCTGGTGACTGCAGATAGGGATTAGCAGGTGATCTCAGCTGGCCTTGGTAGTCCAGCAAGCAGCACTGATCAATTATTTGAACTCAGGATGAAAACAGTCCAGTTTTCATTCTGGAAGCCGTATTACCAGGGCACTTTCTCTGTTGCCAGGTTCATTGTTCCTGTGTTTGAGCCACAGAATTGGTGGCAGTTCCACACAGAAGGGGCAGTGACACCATCACGGGCTCAGATCATGGCAGTTCTGCCACTCAGCGCCGGGAGCATCGTCCCCAGCTCCTTCCTCGGGCCAGGGACCCAGAAACGAGGGGAACGCCGGCGTGCCGCGCACTGGACATGATTCACCGCGGGCATGAGCCAGCGAAGCCCCAGCTCAGGCAAGGGGCTGGCTGGCATCAGCTAAGGAACTGGCCCAATAACTGTAACGAAAACTGGGCTGCAGGTGGTTAATGTAAAATTGCACCAAGTTTTGTAATGGCTGGTGCTTCTTCTCCCTGACAACAGGGTCAAAACTTGCACTGCAGCTGCACAAAGGAATATAACTGTAAGTCATGTAAAATCGTTAGCCCAGTCAGCAGCACAAGGATGCACAGGGTATTTTTCAATTTAAGGACAATGTGCATTCCCAATTAGTGTTTAAAAGGAAGCTTGAGACCTTGATTCATCAACTGAAACGAACTTGAGGACTTTTGAAGTAAAAAGCATCCTAGAAAAACACAATGCCAGTGTTAAAAATGAAAGGGAGGATAAAAGGCAGAAGAAAGCAGCACAGAACTGGGTTCTCAGTGGAACTGCTGCGCGCTTAGACTTAAGCACGGGCATGAAGATATTCAGAAGGGTAATGAAGACAAGGACAGTCATAGCCCTGGAGCTTAATGCATGTAAGGACAAGATTCATCTCTAAATAATGTTTTCTTTTTTCTTTCGAACTCAGAAATGTTTCTGCATAAACATTGCTACTTTCATATGACATTTATTTTCAGGGACAGAGTTTTCAACTGCCTAATCATAGTTTTTTAATTCCTTTTAAATGCTCTTTTTGTGTTTGTGTCCTTTAAGCACAGCGAAGAAAATCCCTTGAATTATGAAATAATTTTGCTTTAAAGAAGAATGCAGGAACACTTCCCTGTTTGCTCCATCTGGCATTTCTCTATTTAGAGTTTCATTTAATACCGCTGTCGCCATGCTCAGCACTTCCATCCCGCAGCCCGAGACCCTTGGAGATGTTCAGGGCGCACGTTCGTGTTCAGACAAAGCACCCCGAGCGCACGGAGGGGCAGGGGCCCGTCCGACGCACGAGCGCACGCGCTCTGCAGAGCCGCCTCCTCCTCAGCGCTGCCACGGGCTGCGCAGCTTCGCGCGGCCGGCACTGGACATACATGGGCTCTTCTTTTTTCAAGTTCTACTGTTTTTTCTTTTTCATTTAAGACAGCATATTGCTCCCCTATATTAGGGGCTAGTGTCAGCTCCATGGACTTCCAGTGTCCGCAGGGAGGCTGGAATGGTAAGTAACCTTTGTGTAACCTCTGAGCTATAACTCATGGTCAACGTGTCAAGACCACCTGAAGGAAGCAGCCACTGAGCCAAGCCAGTCTCTAGGCAAGTTCCACCAAGGCAATCGCTACCCCTGTTCATGAGGAGCAAGGAGTGTCAGCTCTGACTTCCCGGGCTGCCTTTGCAAACTGCTGCCTTTTTAGTATGTCACACTGAGGCAAGAGAACACATTCGTTTTTTATAGTTCTTACTTGAAATATTTCTAAACAGCTTTCTCATCATAAACATTAAACAACTCCAGCCTCAGGAGTATAATAACCTATGGCAAATACGCTGACTTTTCACAGCATAAATGCAAGTCTTACACACAGGTCACAATTTAACAAGTTCACAGTCAACAAAGCCCCCAGATGAAAGGGGAATCAATGCTAATTATGATGAGGAATCCCAGTGTCTCTAGTGCAGTGTCTCATCTGTACTGACACTCACCTGCAACCAGTCAGTATTCGCATATTGATTCTAAGGTTAGCAAAAGACACAGCACCTTGATGTGAAACGTGGCCTTCTGCTCTCAGGTTTGTACTGACGGTGATCAGCCAGCCAATAACAGCAGGAGAACAGACCACTCTCCCCACGTATAAATGGAACCAAAGAAAACCCATTCTCATGAGTATTTAGCAAGTTCACACACTCTTATTTATGCCAGATGTATTTTGGATTTAATGGAATGTCAAAAACTATTCACTGCAACTCTCTCACATAATTAAATTGTCCTTTTTCTAAGAGCAGTTAGTTTTGTGACTTGATCCCATACCCATTTTCTGAGTATTAATTTGAGGTTGGAACTGTTCACAGAGGAAAATGGTTCCTATAGAGACATTTTTTGAGGCTTTCAATCACATGTATCCTCAGTCAGCTTGTTCGCATCTGATGTGCATTTGCCACAAGTACACGTATTTCTTAGACATTTCTATCATTACTTCTTTAAAGGGATTTTCAAGAAAAAAAAGAATCATATGCAACCAAAACTTTGACCTTCGGTAGATGAAGCTGGGACTGGAAAGTCAGAGCAGAGGACAGGCCTCGCTCGCACCGAACAGGC
>NW_010582663.1:65637-87993 GCF_000705375.1 Tinamus guttatus | reverse complement strand
CCCGCCGCCACGCGCCCTGCGCCGCTGACCCGGCCTGCGGGATCACGCTCCTCTCGGCGATGGTCGTGCTCGACGCCCAGAGCGCTTGACGCGAAGGTACGCGGGGGTTTCGCCCCTTCCAAAACAGCCGTGCTGGTTTAATGCGTTACCGGCTAAATGGGGGTGGAAGGGAGGAACGTTTCTACGTGTGCTTTGGGGGAAAAATCCTCCTTTTCGCTAGCAGCAATGCTGCAGTAACTCGTCAGAGGCTGGGAAACTTTATTATTCTGCTGTAATTTGATGATGCCCTTCACCGGGTCCTTTTTTTTTTCCCCTAGGTGCTGCTTAGAATAATAAAATGTGTTAGTATTGTGCATGAGCACTAGGTAAAGGGATTAAAGTCTTGCTAGATTATTCCATCCTCCTCCTCTTGATGTTTAATCTGATGTCATTTTCCAGTCACTTTTATGGTTCTCTAGAAAATGCCTCAGATACAGACAGGCTCGATGCCATGATTCTTTTCTGCATTTAGTGTCTGTGGGCAAAGTTAGTGATATCGGCTGTCAACACCCCCCCTTCCCAATTTATCCCCCCACCAAGGGCTGTGCATATTCGCAGTATCTGTTTGCTTTGCAGATAGACGTTGTCACGGTACAGCAAAGTCAGCAGTGTGGCTGCTCCTTCCCCAGAGATACTCTTAATGAAATTATCTGTGATGTTTCTCTGGCATCTAATGCTAAATTGCACCAATAACAAGTAAATATCTCGCTCTTTCTTCGGTAGGAAGGAGAAATTTTCTGAGGCTGCTTAGATGGACAAATTAAATATAGCAGTATTTGTGGGATGTGTTATGCATTTGGGTATACAGAACAGTATAACATTTATTACAGCATGCATATATAAATGCTAGCTAATCACCTACCATGTACAAGAATACTCTGTTTAATATTACAGGGCATGCTGCAGGGCTTTTGTTTTTGTTTTTAGCAACTAATTTTCAAAATTGGTAGAGAACATATATGCTTTTACATGAGTGATGTGATGGTCGGCATCACAGCTGTACATGCTTAGTAGAATTCTCACTGAGGTAAATATAAGTGCATAGAAAGGCTTTTTGTTTTGAGCTATTGCTTTTTTGTTTGTTTCTTTGGGTTTTTTTTTGTGATTAAACCAGACTTTTATGTCTAGTGAAGATAGGATTGCAGAGCTTGTATATAAAATACTTGAAGAGAATAACTTATTAATGAGCCATGTCAATGCATCTAGCAGTTATAGAGTCAGCTTCTTAATTACCTGGAAATATTTTGAAGAAATATTTAAAGTTGAAGCCATGATACTACTATGAAGAACTGCACCAACTGTGCAGAAGCAAGGAGATATTACTATGACTGCCATCACCAAAATACAAATAGGGACCATTACTTAGCAAGATAGGACAGCTGCCTTAAGAATAGAGTGAAATATTAAAACAGAGACCAAGTGGTCAAATGAAAATCAAAACATCACCTAAAATTCAATCAGTTTTTTTTTTTTTTTAATATCAGTATAAATGCACTGCATTGGAAGTTACTGTAGTTGCTTTATTTCATCTTTTTTGATCAGATGGTGCATCATTGTTAGAGGAGGCTTTCCAAGCCCACCTTGCTGACAAATGACGAGGGCAGTTCACATCAAATATTGCAGCTGCCGGCCAGGATTCACCCATGTAGACATCCTATCAAATACACTGGCACTGTTTCTGACATTTTCAAGGAGGGTGCTAGGTCTGTCTTAAATGACTCTTGGTTATTTTGGTTAAAAATATCTGGTGTTTCTGAATAATATTTTTATGTAGATGACATCCTTCTTAAAAGGAAGCCCTACTCCAAATAAAACTATTGAACGGACCCCATTTCCTGCAGATGCAACCAGGTTTTTTCTTAGCTAGATGTCTGAATTTGCTCCAGCCTGCTAACAAACAGTGTGGCTGTGCTAGAAGCAGTGAGCAGACATGCAATGCCATTTTACATACAGCCTGGCATATTTGGGTGTAATTGGAGCATCATTTTAAGAAAACTGGTACGGTGGATTTTCTAGCATTATAAACAATTTTTAACTTTAAAATGACACATATTTCTTAGAAATACAAAAGTGAGACATAATGAAATATGGGTCAGTGCGTGCAGTACTATTTTCTGTATAAATGAGTCGAAAAGCTGATGTGCCACTTCATTTAATTGATAAATTCAGAAATGTTAAGACTCTCTATATGGTAGAGCTACCTCCTTGAATGCATGTTCACTAAATTTTAGATATGTGGTTGATATCATACTTGCGGTTTAGATGTGTATGATATTGAGTATGAATTGAATGAATAAATGCAAAGGTTAATATTCTGATAATAGCTTATTATGGAAGAATGAGCTTTCCTGGATTGATGGGACTAGAAATCAGATGCCTGTACCCATGGGATAACTACTGTCCTATGATATAAAGTATTTTCATTGCTGGGTGTCAGAAGCCCCACTCTGTATCAAAATTAAACATTCAAAGATGACGCTTAATTTTTATTCTGAAATGAGGAACCAGTTCGTCATGCATCACACTCATGTCTGTTCTACATTTAGGTTGGATGAAGAATGGTTTGAGGGTAAAGGCTATTTTTCATTTCATTGAAACTGCTAAAGACCCTTTTCACTACTGCGAAATGTCACATTTACCTGAAATATCTGCTAGTTAAGATTTTTTCCTGGAATGTATTTACATTTTAATAGTCAGTGAAAGCTGCTGACTGAAGTAGGATTTAGACAAAATTCTTTTCTGTTTTGTTTTGTTTTTCTGCTTTTTGATAGCATTAGTTTGTCATGTCCTCTGAGCGCTCTGGTTGAATGGCAACTCTAGAAGTAATACTTCTCCTCTATCATTTTTCCAAGTTTTCCCTGTATAGTACTAAGTAACTGAAATCCATTTAAGGTTTACTGGAGAACACCTGGTACCACTGATGATGATACCTTTCCTGTTTGTTGATGTTTCACCACAGGTGAGAATTGCCATGAAGCATTGCTGACACCAACAAAATGCATTTGATGCTCATTTCTGCTAGGGTTTAAAAATACATATTGAGGTCATAGTTAAAAATAGAATCAGAATGTAGCTATGATGCTGGTAAAATGCAGCTTCTTCAAAGCAACATGTCACGAAACCAATTGTTATCCACCAGTGAAAAGAGAGCTGCTGTCAGGCTCATTTGCACAGGGAATATTCTTAGGAGATGGCAGTGAAAATGTTACCTTGGGAGAAGAGTTAAGGATCCTCAAGGGCAGCTGATTGAAGTCTGAATGGTCAATGTGGGTAACTCATCTTTTTATTTATTTTTTATTTTTATTTTTGCCAAATGTAACCATTGTTTATTAACCATTATTTTGGGCTTCCTTGTGTTTTTTCCGTGTTGTTTGATTCCAGAAGCAGCCGTGATTGGTGTTTTGGCAAGGGGACGGATAGGCCTGTGGCTCCTCAGTGGGGCTGGTAGGTCTGTGGTGGTAACGTGGGCCTTGGTAGGAAAACTGGAGTGTGACTTGCAGCTTTGCAACTGATTCCATGAATGGCCCTGGGCAAAGCACTTAGCATCTCTTGAGCTCTTTTCTCTTTCTGTAAAAAGAAATAATATGAACCCTTTACAATACAATCTATTCATTTTGTCTGCCTAGAAAATAAGACCTTAAGACCAAAGACCATTCCCTCCCATGCCCTGTTGAATCTCAGGGGAGGCTTCTAGATGCTATTTATGAATAGACTTGACAGTCTGGGTCCTATGTAGCTGATCTGTAGAATGTTTCCACGGGTCAGACGAATGTGAGTGGATTCTGAGCTTTTTGACATAACATGTTTGTGTTGCTAAACTTTGTGTGCTCTTAGGTTTATTCATAGAGGAATGAAGAGTCGGATGTCCTTGATGGAGCAGTGATTTGGTAGGAACATTCACAGTGCAAAAGTCAGGATACAGGACTGCGAGACTTTTTAAACTATGATAGTGCTAACCCTTCTATAGTACAAACAGTATAACACTGTTTCTAAGGCAATAAATAGTGCTGTGATGAATGATCAATGTTGATTTCTAATCAGCAGTGCCTGATACTACTGTGAAGAAACCAAGGGGAAAGCACTGTAAACATAATAATTTATAATCATTGTTAGATGAGAAAAGAGACTGTGCTATATACTATCTTCCATCTTTTATTTAAAAAATATCCTTAAAAATTGTCCTTAGCCCTTTAGTATGATATTTTTTCAAGCCCTATGATGGACACAGAGGGCAGTCAGCATCTAAAGCCCCTTCCTCCCATGGCACTCCTGTGCCTTTTCACTGACATACTAAGTACATTTCTAGTGAATACACTGTTGTCTGGCTTGCTTAAAATATTCTATGCTGTTAATCAGCAGCGACTTGTATAGATCTGTGCCTGTTTACACGCGGAGGGAGCTGCACACAGTGTATATTGGAGTGTGCTAATGTGCTTAGCTCTTACTCAAGACAGGCAGAATTGATGGTGCTTAGAGTTCATCCGGGTGAAGCTCATGGTTGTCACTAAAACAAGCTGC
Organism: Tinamus guttatus; assembly: GCF_000705375.1. The sequence continues at coordinate 83,436 of NW_010582663.1, read as the reverse complement.
ATATACATGGCTCAATCTGTCCCATGCTCACTGCATTTCCCCTTCTCCATTACAGTCAGTTTTACCTATAGGTTAAATCCTCTTTTCTGTTTTCCCTTGTCCTCTCTCCCCGGTTATGCATGTGGCTTAAAACATGAAGAATATTCTCTCAGCTCCAGTCAATTTTTATCTTTCTCCCTTGTTTACTGCTTGCTAATTAAATTTTGTAGGTGGCAGTTTGAAATCTTAGTGGGACGTGTCATGTGACTGCTAATGCTCTGCAGATCTCTATTACATAACCTTTAAGTAGTTGGGGAAAATGTGCTTGTGTCATACTGGGCCTGACATAAGGCTCTGTCTGAAGCCAACAGTCTGATCGAGTTTTTTTTTAATGTAGAATGACTGTAGAAATCTTGTGGACAGTTTGTTCTGGCGCAAGATTTGTGCCCTCGGTTGTGAGGCCACTTCTCTCATTGCTCCGAAGTGCTTTGCAGGCTGTAACATCTGCCTTTCTGCTGGAGTGGGAGATGGGAGGGCTTAGATTTAAACACTCTGACATGCCAGGTAATAAATCAAATTAATATTAGATGCTAGGATCCTTTCTGTTTTCAGAAGAGGTTTGTTCATCTTAAATTGCACAGGACAAATGCAAAAAACCTCTTAGTCTCCCTTCTGCTTCCCTCTCCCCCATCACCTTGCCCCCTTTTCCTGCCACAGGTCTTAATTGGGCTCTGGTGCTTTACGTAAAATGAAAACATAAATCAATAGAGAAGTTTAAAAACTGCTATGTAGGGATGATCAATTTTTAATGCACACTAATTCATTAGGTGGCTGTTTTGCGAAAGGAGCAATTCTGTAAGTGTGAGCAGTGTATCCACTCATAAAACAATATTTCCTCTCTTCTTGCCTGAACCGGCATAATATTTTGGTCCTACTTTGCATACACTTGCATGTTTCTGTTGCCTGAAATGTCTTTTTTTTTTAACGTGTTCCAGGAGTGATGAAGCACTTTATAGTTGATTGATCAGCTTTCTGCCCTGAAGAAGTTAAGTCTCATTTGGTTCCCTGGGCACGGTACAGGCTTTGGAGTCTAGCCTGGCTTGTGGCTGCAATATTCAACGTGCTCTGTGTTCCTAAGGAACCCACATCAGCCCCGTCTGCCTCCGGTTGCTTGTCTGCTGGGAGGGCTTGGGGACAAAGAGCCTCCAAAGCCCAGGAACAGAAGTTGCAGTGAGAAGCAATGGGATGGATTTTTTTTATTATTTTGTCCTTCTTCTCTCCCTTAATCAAGTCTGCTTTTGCAAGGTGATAATCTGTTTTGGCATTGAAATCTGCAATTGTGCAAACTTTGTGCTGTATTCTAGAGTAGCCCCTAGTTTATGGCAGTGCTTTTCAGCGAAAGCTCTTCACAAAGTGCTTTGGAACAGTGGTTACATCACTCTCCATGTTCCGGGTGAGAAATTTCAGTGTGTCAGATTTATTTACCCAAGATCACTCAGCAGGATCCGAGGCAGACCTATGGATATTGTTTGCTCAGCTCAGACCGATATGTTTTCCAATGTATTGCTTCTCCTAATTAAATGTTGTAGATCAAGGGAAGAGGGGGATGTATTGATCTAAAAATATGCTTTCTTTTGCTTTGCTTTATGTTTTATGACTCTGCCTATATGCTGCTTATAGTGAAGAGTTAAATTAAATTTAATAGAAAAAAATGAATTACTACTATCATAAATCACAGCAGCTGTAGTCAGGTTGCATATTCTCTTAGTGGCTGTCTGCTTACCTACTGGGCATACAAAAGCTGCAAATGTTGGAATTGTGATCTATGCAAAGCTATACAGCATACGTTTCCCTGTGACTTAGTTGCTTTGGCTTATTTTAAGAGTATATAGATAGTGTTGCCTGTTAATGCTTCCATTTTCTACTAAGAGGAATGAGACTGACTCTGCAGTGATTTATTTCAGCCTTCTTGAGTATGCAAGGGTGTCCCTGTGTGCATGGTGTGGGGGGTAAGTCGGTCTCATGGAATAAATAGAAGGATGGCTGTTGGCTGCTGCATGAATTAGGAGGATGAGAACAAAGAAGCAATTAGAAAGCAGTTTTGTGGATGTGTGTGATGAGGGAGACGGGGACAACGCATGGATTTGTGTTTTAAAGGAGCCCTGTCCCTAAGACTGTTGTTTGTGCTTGGACATGGGTGGATGCTCTAACCAAGATCTAGGCCTCTTGCAGGTCCCGTGCCTTAGGGTCACGTCGCAGGGACAGAGCTGTCACCCTGGGCTGCTTTGAGTCCGGAACGATCCCAGGATGCAGCAGGTGGCTGACCCAGATACACCATGTGGAACATGGAGACATGGTTGGGATGCAAGGGTAGATCTTTTGGTGTTTGTACGCTAATGACTAGCTTCAGAAATCTATCTTGGTGTCAGTTTCCTACAAGATATTACATTTTGAATTAAATTCTAGTTATTAATGTGTTAAATTACAGTTTATAGTGAAAGTTTTCTTTTTTTTTTATTCGGCTTGTGCAAGTGGAAACTACATTTTTTGAATTCTATTTATATTTTACAGAATTTCATTTTTTTCTTTTGAAACAAGGAGTGAATTTTATGAATGTAAATCTCATGAAGTGCTGCCTGAATGCTGCGGTCCAAGGTGTGTGCGAGAGCCTCTGGCCGCTGCTGCAACGGGGCGTCAGGTTTGCAGGACATGCCCACAGTGACTTTTTTAAAAGCTATGGAAGACGACTTCCATATTCCATGTCTATATTCATCCTAGCAGTCATGTATTATACACAGCTAGTATGTGTGAGCTTTGTGATGAATATCAGATCCCTTTTGTTTAGTGATATTATGGCCACCCTTTGTGTTTGCAGGGCTCAGGTGCTTTTATTGATTTTTTTTTTTTTTTTTTTTGGTGAAATACTATTCTAAGCAGAGAACAGCAAACACCAGTGTAAATGTGGCAATTGTGTACTGTAAATAAATAAATTCCCATATGTTCCATTAGACATAATTGTCAAGCTTGATGCAGGATGTGTGTGTTTCCATAAGCAACGCTGAACAATGGAACATTCTCCATTTCTGAGCTGAGGGAGCGCAGGGGAGAAGCTGCCTCCTCCTTCCCACCCCACTTCTTACCCTCTCTGTAGGAACTAATCAAACGCTGTAGGATTTTCTTTTTGCTCCCCAGCAATTGGGAAAGAAAAACTGGAGAAGCTTTAAACAAAGCACAGAAGGAAGACAGAATTGAAAATAAAGAAGAGGGGGGAGAAGTAGTAAATAAAACCTATAGAGTAAAAGGCAACACTCATTTTCAACTGAGGAGGTTCTTGTGATGTCCATGCAAATGCACATTGTTTAATGCATGGGATAATTTAGTTGATTTAATACTATATTCAGAAATTCTGGTTATTTACTAACTGATAAATGACATCTCATTCTTAACTCTTTGTTATTAGTCATGTCTTTCCTCTGTAATATACTGCAATTTTGTTGTTGTTTGTGCATTTATCTTTTCTGAAATGCTTCCTCTTCACAAACAAATTCACAACCACAATAGGGCTGTCCTTGACAGCAAGTTGTCCTTGAGGTTAAAGGCCAACTTTTGTTGTGGTGTGTAGTAATGGCCAAGCACTTTTTTTAATATCATTCGTAGGTCTTAGTGCAGCATGCTTTAAATCTGTATTTTTTTCCTATGTCATTTATCTTTTTCATCTGCCATGTTCATTAAAAGTATAAGTACTGACATTAACTAAGAATAGTGTATGCCCATGAGCTGCCATGCTTTTAAAGGCTCCTATTGTCCCTATTATCAGACATCCTTAATTTACCAGAACAATTTAAGGGCTCAGAGTGTTTTCCCTTTGGGAAATGGCTTGATGAAGTGTATCACTTTCAGGTCAGTGGTAAATCTTTTCTCAGTCATGGATCCCACATAGGTGATTCAATACAAGTTTGCCTGGGGAGAATTAATTTGGATGTTTATAGTCCCATCAAAAATTATGGAAGGCCTCTGAAGTCCCACAGAAACATTTAACTCTGTATATTTCATTTCTAGGCTGATAATAAACTAATATAAATAATATAAGCATCAAACAAATAGTTCAGGGGAATTAACACAACATCCTAGCCTGTGTTGCATGTCACTTAAAATTATCGTGTACTTTTGAAAGGGGAAGAGGGAAACACAAGAAATGAGAGCAATTATATCGCTCATAAATAATTAAACAGTTTATGTACATTGTGAAATACATCAAGGCTCTTCTAAAGCTCTGCCTTTTCGTGATTAATTGGAGGATTGTGTTCAAGAAAGATGGACTCAAACTTGAACAAACAACAGAAGACCAATATGAGTGACCTAGGTTTATATTATGAAAAAAAAACACTAATACAGCTTATCTTGTTAAGCCTAATAAAACGGTAACAAAAGGGAAACTGGTGTTTGGTTTCAGCACTAATTCTGCCTTTATGGGGTTAAGCATACACCTAATGCTTGGTACTCAAACCCCAAAAGATCATCAAGATGGCAGAAGCCCTCAATCAATGTTAAAAAACTGTTCATGTTTGATGTGATTTGTCAGTAACATCTGTCTGAGGTTCAACATAGCTTCTGTTTTTACTGTGTTTAAATGCCTCATGGACTCATTTGCTGTCTGAATTCAGCAATTTTCAATTAACCCCCTCCTTAGAGTCCTGCTTATATAAGAAAGCCCTTTTTTCTTTTGTATTGGCTGTTCTTTTAATGCTTACATGATTATATTTTTCTCAGTATAGGTAATGGAATAATTTGGAAAGCAAACAATGTTGCTTAACAAAAAGATATGTCTGTTTTGAAAGCCCTGTTTTTTTCCTAATCTCTCACTGTCATTGTACGATGAATAATTCTCTTATTCATTTCTAGGGTTTTCTCAAAGGTAGGGTTTTCTTAAAGGTATTCCTTAGGAGAGCAGGTTCTAACTTCTAATTGTTATTCACACAGGATCAAATATAATGTATATTTATGTTGTCTCGGGAATTCCTGGGCAGGGTTTATGCCAAATGAAAGTCAGTTGTGAAGATGGGGGCAGGAAAAGCACCCAAAGAAGGGTAATACGTTAATAGCAAACCCAGAGGGGGCATCTACTATTTAAAGTGAAGAGTTAGGGAAGTGATTTAAAGAACAGTCGTGTAACAGATAAATAGAATTCAGGAAGAGCTTGCAGGGGTGATTTAAACCATGATGCATCTTTGTTGCACCCAAATGCAAGGCATCAGCAGTCTCTGCACCAATGAATAACTAATTAGTGCTTCTCTCTACATGACTCGAGCTCAGACAAAGACATTTTCTGGAAGGCTAGCAAAAAGCAGCTGTTAAGGTCTGAAATATATAACTTAAGCTCTCTTAAACTCTGGCTAGTTATTGGAGGCATCTATAAGCAAAATTGCTGATAAATTGATGCATAAAATGTGTCTCTATTTTTTTTTTATATATCATTTCAAAAGAGAAAACTCCTGTGTGCATGTGTACTTACAGGTCCTCATAATAATATGTAGCTTGAGTTTCCGTTTTCTGAAATATCCTCAGGATATCTTGAGGATGCTCTCAGGAAGCAGGCAGCCGGGATATAGTAAAACTGATGTTAATGGGTATTTTTGCTTCTTTGATTTCTCTATGCAAGAGGCAATGGAAATAGCTTTAAGTTGATTGATGGATGGTAATCCTACATCTTTTTAAGACTGATCTGAACCTGATTCCAGAATAAAGAACTTAAAGTAAAACACGTTCTTTAAAATATTTAGCATATAGTGCCAAATGTGTTTGATTCGACTATAAAGAGAAAATTGGAGATCCATTTCTAAATTTAGCTGCTGAACTTCTTTAAAGTTAAAATTAGAAACAAGCTGCATCTCTTGAAATGACTAAGAGCCATTTCCTTCTTTAACCATCTTCCGCACAAGCAACACTAGTCTTGCAAGGGCCATACAAAACTGGCCTTACCTTACTACTTAATCTCACACTGATGCTGAAAGTGGGACTGGGACAAAAGACATGAGCTAAGTATGTGAAGGCAGAACAGTCCCACGACTGGAGACAAGTTAGAGTGACAGCCTCTCATGCATCATCCTCAAATAAAATGAGTTATTAGTAGATATTCAAGTTTCTTTTCATAAATTTAAAAGGTCATGCTGACACATGGCTGCAGTCATGGTGTAGGCTTTCCAGTCTAAAGTTAGCCTATTTTTTTGCTATTGCTTTGCAATCTTTTGGCTTTGTCTTTTGTTACTTGGACCGATCATTACAGAAGCACAGAATGGTTAAGGTTGGACAGGACCTTTGGAGGTGATCCTTTTTCACATTTTCCATCTTTCACCTTTGGAATGGTTCCAGAACAGTTCTACTTGAGCCCAACCTGCAAAATAGGTTAGAAATGGTCCTGCATACAGCAACCTAGCTTTATTGTTTTGGCTATATTTCTGGCTCTGCTTCTGTATTTTTTCTTAGAAAGGCGTGATAGTAAATCGCCTTTATGAGGGTGGCCTTCCTAATGGTTAAGAGGTATTAAATTCATTATTGCATGAACACGTTGTAGGTTTTATGGGTTTATATGATACACTTTGTCTTTCATCTTGGGATTTTAAAGTACTTGCAGATATTAATTAACAATGTCTTCTGCACATCTGTGTGGTAAGAGCAATTACTATTTCCATTTTGTTTAAAAGGGCAAATAATTTCTCCAAGCTTATGTAGTGAGTCAGTGGCAGAGCTGGGAAGGGAATCTAGGCATATCCCAGCTCCACTGAGTAAACAGACTGGGAAATGGATAGATTTGTGTAAACTATACACACAAAAAACGTTTCCAAGGTTCAACTCATATTTCATCTGATGCGGGGGGGAGAGGGGAATACAGTTGTGTACAGTATCCATGAAGGGCTGGGAGAAGGAACAATCTGTGACAGAGATGGAGATGATATTATTGAGTGCGTAACAGATGTTTGTAGTTCCCTGCAGGAAGATAGTAACTATGTCTGACTCACTCTGCAAATACTGCTCTTTACCTCCATCCTGGATACAGTGGAGGCACAAGTAAAGACGAAGGGCTAGCATGGACTAATTTCCGCTGCAGAAAGGCAAAGTGCATTTGTTACAGTTGCTGAAAAAGGTATCCGTTGATATCGGTGCAGATCAATGATTCCAGCAATGTTGCTCAAAATTCCCTCTTTGTGTTGCCGGCAAAATGATCACCTGGTATCCAAATGTGAACATATTTTTGTTTGTTACGTAAGAAGATTCAGTTCCTTTTTCCACCCTTGCTTCATAATGTGCTAGTTTATAAGATGTATTTGGAAATGTGTGCAACTCTACTTTAGATCTCTGCCTAGAGAGATCACTTAGAGGTTTTTTTGTGTAGCTACTTTGAGTTCAATTATCTGGAGGTTTCTGGGCTGACCTATGACAAACTCAATTTGTCTTTGATTACACTATGGGTCACAGCTGATGAACTCTTCTCAGCTTGAATAATACAGGTGTGTGCATCTGGTCATTGAAACTAGAATTTGTAGGAATACTGTGGCTGGTATTTGACCTTAAGCAACTTTTTGCCTGATGGATAGGAATCTTAAATCTGCTACTACCATAAAAATTAAGAAACAAATTATTTCTCTGGCTGATAAGGAGTACCTGTGGTCCTGAAGATCAGGAGATTGCTAAAGAATGATTTTTCCTGAGAAAAATCGGGCCAGAATTTGCTCTTTCTTTAACCCAGAATTTAGATGATAAAAATTTGAGAAACTTGGATTGTCTCGTAGCATGAACAGTGGATTAGCACTAGAAGAGTTGAGCTCACTGTCTGTACAGGAAATTTTTTATTAATGTAATCACTCAAGCTGTAGATAGTTAAAACATTGAAGGAATCGTCCTGGCAGCAAGCCTAATCACTGTGCAAAAACAAACCATACCGCAGCAATATTAACCTTTACCATCTGGAGTATTCTTAGTTTCCCCCTAGTGTGCTTATCTAAGCTTGCCAGGAGAACACGCAAGGTAAAGACTTAAAGGGAGAGATGAATGTTATTTATCTTTCCTTCTCCAATTTGATTTGTGTATTCCAATCTTTGCAAAAACAGCTTTCATAAATAATTAAAATAGAATGTTTTCTGCGTGGAAGGTGAAGAGCTGGTAGCTCAATATGAAGACTCCGTTCTGATTCCTTTGGTTATATTTTTTCTCTTATTCCAGGAAGGAAATGATAATAAAAGGCTCAGTAGAAAAGTAGTTACAGAAAATGTGGTGTTTCCTGGAATATGCCAGACCTCTCTCCTTGTGAGGGCTTTGCAACCTATTTTCAGATGTCTTGTATCTGTCCCATTGGAAGTAACACTTACACAGGCTCCTACCTCCTGAGCTGCCTTCTTCTTGCATTCATGAGAGGGACCATGGCTTGGAGGGTCTGTAGTCAAAAAGGCCGGTTTCAGAGAAACTATACGAGGTGCTGCAGGCTTCTAAACTTGGCCCTTCTGTCCTGGCTTCCCTGCTCTTGCTGCTGATGGGGGCAGAAGAAGCGTTTTTCTCCATATGTAGGAAGGCAGAAACCAAATTCCGACGTAACCGAGCTGGGGCAAGCTGTGAAATACAGCATGTTTACAGCAGGTTTTTGAAAATATACGGACTGAATTATAAAACTTACTTGCATTGTGATGAGACTTCAAAAGCCGCGTTATAACAACTGACCTTTGAGATGGCAGAGGTACCTCCTGCCTGTGTGCAGTGATCACGTATTTGAGGAGTCCGAATCCTGCCAGGGAAGGGCAGTGCCCTGAGTGGCTTCATACTGACCCACGAGTGGAACCATTAACCTGGCAAAGGCTCCTTGCCAGTCACTTTAACCTGGACAAGTTGTACTTCAAACTCTACCAAGGAAGCTTCGCTGGTAGTTAGAAATATGCGATTCCTGTCTAAGAACAAGAAAGCAAGAAGCTTCCAGAAAAGTTTTCTATACAAATTCAAGAAAGAATTGAAGCTTGTAGAACCAAGTCAATCTAGATTTAGTCTGGAGATTTATTCCCAAGGTTTGTATTAATGATTTTATTGGCAGTAATAAAGAAATAGGGCATAAGGGAGAAATAGAATCTAATTAAATATTAAAAAAAAAAGTGAGTTTTGAGGAATCTTCAAAGTAACCACATTCGTAAAATGATGGAAAGTAGAAAATTGCAGTAAATCTCAATTTCATTAACTGGATCAAAGAGGAAGATAGCCATGCACTGCATAACAATTCTGTCTTTTCAGTGCTGAAGGCTACAGATTGAAGTTGGAGAAAAGGAGAAAATCCTTTAACTTATCTTCACATACCTGATAGGAAAGTTAAAATAAATTGATTCTTACTTACTGGGCTCATTTCTGGACCTGTGATAATTTGGTTACTTAATTTGCCTTTTTTCAAAGGAGTGCCTATGAAAAGGGCAGGTGTCAGTAGCTATTACAGGCACAGGTTCATGTGAAATGGAGGTGTAAAAGCGGCTGCATATGGGCTTTAGCTGACCTCATTAAAAAGCAAGTAGAAAGTCAAAAAAAATTTTCTGTAAGTCTGGCCAGAGAAAGGCCTAATAATGGCAGCAGTCACAGAGATCATGACCAATGACTGCTGCTTGGAATAAGTTATAAAACTCATCTGGAGAAGAATAGCTTTTTATTTTAAATATCTACCTTAAGATGGAGTTGAGTTATGTCTCAGGTGGGCTGTTTACCCTTGCCTATAGGAGGGCCTGGGCAATAGATCAAGTGTTGGTAAATGGTTATATACCTCTAAATGACAAGTAAAACAATCTAATGGATTTTTAAAATAATATTAAACATCTTATATACCTATGTGTAATTGGAATATGTTTTGGAAAAGGTTTAGTTCTGGTAAAATTTCTTGATGCCTCATTCATACTTTCCTTGTAGGTGATTCAAAGTATTTCCCAAGTAAGAAGCTGCCTGGGGTGTGTTATACGCAGCGGCGGCTATAACCCAAAGCTGACCCATCCCTTTGGGATGTTGGAAGGAAACCTTCCCAATTTGTGCTCTGCAGGCTGGAAACGGCTTTGATGAGCCCATTAGTGCCGGGCCGGAGTGGCAGATGACTGAGCTGGAGAGCACAGCGGGACCGCGGCGACCTGGACGGCGCGGGGCAGCCCGCGGTGCTCGGGTGGCTGCGGTGCTGCAGGGCTGGACCGTTCCCTCATGGCTTTTGGCTGCATCCGTAGGGCACAGTTCCAGGGATGCTTGTGCCAAAGGCTTTCACTGGAGGAGCAAGTGAAGGGGAGAAAAGCTTTCTCTCTGCAGGTTCAATTTTGTTTTGGCAGATCTGTTTGAACTTTCTCATGAAAACAGCTACAATTATCATCAGAGCCCCGATAGCAGGTGAGTTAACAGTGGTATTCCTGTTTCTGCACAAGTTGTTCAAAACGCCAAGCATAGGAGATGACAGAAAAATTGCAGACTTTGCAGTATCGCTTCAAGATGTTGTTTGTCTAGTCATGGGAGACACTGTTTTTGCCAAAATGATGCATTTGCTGTTGCCAAAATGAGGATGTCAAGCTCAGTTACTTTGGCTATTGAAAGGTTCCAGCTGCCACCAGATGCCTTCTTGGCTTTTGTTTGGATTTCAAAAGTCCTTTTAGAGATGAATCTTTAGCTCTTGCACTGTTGTCTATGTCAAAGGAGGATAGATATTTTTCTAACTGTCATTTTCTTATTAAAAAAAAAAGCCACACTTCAAATCCTTTTTAAGGGATTTACATGTTATGTTGATAATACTTGGGGCTTAAAGGCGTGAATTCTCCTCAGAACTGTGGTAGTATCAGTCAGGGTTGATGTCTTTTTTAAAGATATTAGTTACATGCATGCAAATGAAAGAAAAATCAATCTGACTGCAAGATAACTCAAAAAGCAAGAGCCTCATGGAAAAGTTAAATATTTTTTGTACCAGTGTGTGGCTGAGAATAATTGATCATGCACGTGGCTAAACATTTACCTTTAAATTCTTTGCTCAGTTGGCATATAGCTGTGGCAGTTTTGATCTGATGTTGGCCTGTGGACTTCTGGATCCTTTGTACTTTTATTAGAGGAAAAAAAAGAAAAGAGAGAGAAATGTGAGGTATTAATCATGTTGTGAATTTCCATATTGAAATAAATGCTTTAGAAGATTTAACATTAATGGATATTTGTTTTTTCAGACAACTTTTTGTTGTTTTGTTTTTCTTAGGCAAAAGATTTATACAGGTTTGAATTGATGGCTAATGTAGAGCTTCCTTATAGTGTGTGGAAGAGGGTTACAGGCACAGTTATCACAAGACTGATTTCTTACCCCAGTTTTCCTGGTACACAAAAGTTGCATGTATCTGCAACATAAATAAATTGGAGTAACAGGCCAGCCTTATGCTAAATAAGTTTTTCTAATTTGTAAATTGAATAGATTTGATATTTGTGCTTCATGTCAATATGGGACAAAGTACTATAAAAACTGAAAGGGTGATAATATAGAGAGCATAAAGAAGAGTACGATTAAGGCAAGGATGTAGGAAACAATAGAGACTCTGGTAAATATGACCTTGGCCAGTGCAGCTCTCACTAGTGCTAGTTTTTGTAAAGAATTATCAGTTTGATGGGAAGAATGTTTGTGTGTCCAGAGAGTCAAGCATCTCTGCTTTACAAGGTGAATTCACTGAGCACAAGGTGATGGTGATTCATTTTAATATAGGGATATTTTAAGAATTTCTTGAACATTGATCTAAAAGTAGTGGAAGAGCAGCTTGGTAATCGTGTTATTGAAGAGTAGAGTACATATGGCACACTGACTTTGTTTGATTTGTCAACTTTATAGGGAGACTGGAGGCTTGCTTAAAAGGGTTATTGCAACTTAAGCCATTGGAAATGCAGCCTGTACAGTTGTTCAGCACGAGATGCACAGCAAACTGAGAAACAGCACCAAGGTCAACAGGAAAATGGCAAGGATGTTTTGAATACTGTGCTCCTGGTTCTAAAAGCTGGGATGAACAGTATTCTAGGAAGAGCTGTCAGCAAACATGGAAACCCAGATGTTCAAAAGCTTTTCAAGAATACGTATTTTTAGTGGCTAAATACCTTCAGTTTGGGACTGTCTTCCTATTTAGAAACCAAAATGAAGGATTTTTGTTTCCCCTAAAATAAAGCACTGAGTAGGCAGCCTGCCCTCAGTGCACTAGGCTTTTAGAAAATATTGCCACAAAGTAATGGAGATTGCACCACGGCCATGGTAAATAGTGCACAGGGGGACTATTTCAGCCTTAAAAGTGCACATAGCCATCCAAACCAAATGCACGTCCCTGCTGGCTTGCTGAAATAGCTAGTATTTTCCCCAGGATAATATAAAACTTGAACCCTTGGGGAAAGATAGTGCTATGTGTCGAATGCAGGGGCAGGATCTGAAGTGGGAGGTGAACAAACTGTGGAAATTCAGGCCAAATCAGCGTCTCTGCATCTTCCACCCACAGTTTTGTATAACGGCTCCACATGGAGGGAAAATTGCAAACTGTTTTATCTGCCAAATGACCTATTTAGGAGGGGAGGGTCAAGCTCACTTTGCCACGAACGTGACCAGTTGCACAGATTACTGCTACTTATCCACCCTGTACCAGGGAACTGGGACAAGGAGTGACCCTATAATTACAGGTCCTGTGCTTATTGACTTTTAAAACACAGATTTAGGACTGGGGGTTCAACTTTTTGAAACAATTGAATAGAAAATAAGTGTTTTCAATGATGTTATTTGCTAGCTAAATTATGCCAGTATCTAAAGGTTCAGACTGAGATGATATTCTCTTTCACTAGATGCAAATAAGAGAGTATTTACTTATAAATCGAGCAAATAATTATGAAGTACAATGAAAGATGCAGAGAGAAGGGTGAAATGACTTAAGGTCACTCAGCCACATCATAAACCCCAGGATCTGTTCCTAGAGCTCCAATCTGGTGTCATAAAATGCACTGCCTCATGTTACAGTTGCGCAGTAGCAATATTTAAATAAATAAAAGGCCTTAGCTATTTTTTTTCATGTTCAGTTGGTAGGCAGTAGTTCACTTGCAAAGAATTACTCTCTTGAAATCAAGATAAATCATTTTTTTCTACTCTTTTCCTAATAAAGTTCCTCCTCTTGTTCCTTTTCAAGTGTTTTTGTTGTGTCATCTGTCTTTGTTTTATTATTCTGGTAATGGAGACTATGGGATGTTTCAGTTCCAGTGCTGGGATTGCATGCCTGGATAGCCTCCAGCCCAGCCTATTGTTCTTTCCTGTTTTGATTTGCAAGTGACAAGTGAGCTCTAATTTTTAAATTTATTTATTAAAAACTCAAAACAACAATCTTTCCACTTATAATCAAGTTCACCATTCATCCCAAACTAGAGCTATGTAATTACCCTCAAGCTAAACTTAGTGTTTTCAGCAGTATTTCATTTCTATTTCCTGTCAAAATGGGAATTGTTTAGTGTAGCTAAGAAAAGAAGGATATTTGAAAAGACAATCAAGTAGGGCCAGTAAGAGGCTTTTTCAATATGGGAAAACTAGGAATTGCTTCTATGGAGATATGTATATATATCATACCTAGGTTCTTTTACCTACTGAGATATTTTTATTGTGGTTTTGGTACCTCTGTGGTTCCACATTATTGACAGAGCTTTCCCTGAACTGCTTGGCTTGAAGGAGGCTTCCCCTCTGTACAAAGAGGCTGGATGACTTGTCCAAGGAGCCTTTGGAGCCAGGAAGCAGAACTGCATCTCCTGCATCTCCTTCCTGTGCTCTGACCAACAGCTGTAACTCATTTGCGCTTGATTCTGTCATTCTGTGAATGAGATGACAAGAAAGTCACCAAAGTATTTGTCATTAACAGCCTCAACTGGTGGGGGAAACAATATTATTAATCTTGTCACAGCCTTTTCAAAGATAGACCAGAAAGTGGAGAAAGCGGACTTGTCATGAGTCCTATAAGCCTTTTTATTTATTTATTTATTTATTTATGCCTGTTGTGTGAAGAACTCATTTTCAAAGCACTTTCCATAGCTAAAATCAATAATCTTTACATTGACTTATTGGAAAATTCACCTTAGATCCTTGCTACCAGTGTATTGTTACTCAGCTGTTTCATTGTTGGTACTGTTCTTATTGCATGGCTACTATAAAATTAAATTCAGAAGCTCTTCATGAGGTGTAGAGCACCCATCAATTACTCAGCAAACTGTAGCCATTTGAATGGACTACAGACATCTGCCCGCTTCTTATTTGGTCCAGAAGAGGGCAATGGTGATACACCAGTTATTTCAAATTAATCTATCAAAATAAAATAAAATAATCAATGTTTTCTCGAAGATGGTAGACTCTGTGAAAGACCTGTCTGAATCATTGAGTCCAGAGACAGATGTTTAAACTGGCAAGAAGGCAAGAATTTTCTCTCAGGAACAGAGTAGTTGGCATTAAGTGCTACTGTTATTCCATGGAGCCTACTGTAAAAACTTATCTAGCACTGGCATCTGGCCAAGTAGAAAGAGTCCATTATTGATGCTGACTTAATTAAATATTGCCTTTTTTCCTCAGCCTACCCTTCTGCCATTCTCACTGCAAAAATATTGTACACAAATAGCAACTCAGATGCTTTGCTTCAAAAACATTCAGAAATGCTTTTTGTTCACTTTGAATGATTAATGATACAAGAAATTTTATTGAAAAGAATGCTGGCAAAAAGAAGTTTACAAGTTTGTACATGAGTATGCCTTGAATGGATGTTCCAGGTAGGAATGTTGGAAAAGCACTCTCCTTATACTCTCATGCTTCACAGAGTCCAACCTGCTATCAGGAACACTGAATGGAATAATGAATGTTCAAATACACATTGGTTTTAAAACAGCGGCATGACTGACACTAATAAGCATAGGTATATTATAAACACGATATAACATAATTTTGAAAAAAGAAATGACTTCAAACTAAAGGTCCGTCTAGTTCAATATACTCTCTTTGGCCATGGTCAGCAGTTTGCTTGGTTAGAAGTAAAAGAACAAGGCAAATACGTAGTTATATTTCCCATGTATGTTTTCCCAGACTCCAACAATTTGCTTCTAAGGAGGTATTTTTAACAAGAGGTGGTGACATTGCAGGCCTTAGTAGACCTTTCACACAGCATTTGACAAATCACTTTGCATTGCAGTCCTTTTCTTAGGCTGTCTATTCACAAATAAACTCAATTATTAACTGAGCTGCTATAAATAGTTACCTCAATGTTTGTCCATGCTGATCCTCCAAATATAAGTGAAGTCTTAGCACTTCCCGGTGAGTTTGTTCATAGCTCACGTGTTTAAGGTTCTTTGCTCTGAGTTGAGAGCTTTGCCTCACAACTTCCGAAGCATCATTCATACTTGCACTTTTTCCCTTTTACATTAGTACTGAGGACTGAGTATTTGCAGGTATGACTTATATGGCAAAGAAATATTTTCCTTTGAAAGGTCGTGAATGCAAACTGGGATGATGGGTTTCATTTTTTAAATCTGTAACTTTGAAGTTAGATCTCAATATGGCCTGTTGGCTTGAAGGCAAGACCCTGACTGGCTGTAGTCTGAAAGTTGGCAGAAATCACTCTGCAACTCCACCAGGTGTCATCAGTAGAATACTTCCAAGATGTTGTCTGATTTAGCCAATAAACAAATTTTATTAAATATTCCAAAAAGTCATTAAAGAATTCCTCAGGCAGCAATTGCTGTTCTTTCTTTTGAAATCTATCAAATGGTTTTCCAAGAGCATTTCATTTCAAAACTGACCATATTATGGAGATGATTCAATAGTGTGCATTAATAGGCAGATGGCCTTCAGGTGGAGGACAGGGCTGTCGTTCAGAGGGACTTGGGCTAGGTGAACGGGCTAACAAGGTCCTTATGGAATTCAGAAAGGACAAATGGTTGACTTGGTCTGCCACAGTTAAAAGGTTTCAGGTCACCTTCACACGTATCCTTATCCAGAAACTATTAAAATGTCAAGTTAATTCTTTCTTCACCAAAATTTTCTTTTGATGAAATATCTCCCATTTCATGAATATTTTTGAATTTTGCTATGTTCTCCATGCAGAGCTGTCTTACAGCTCTCAACCTGCAATTACAGCTCTTCCTTATAAATATTTAAATGGTAGTTCAGCTTTCAGACAGAGTACACCAGTGGCAAAGATCAAGCTTTCTGACCTTTTGTTAATTTGCTCTGTGAAATAGGATTCCCTTGGTCTTGTTCTTTGTAGTTAAGAGAAGTTTGCGTTTGCCAAGCGTGTTGGCTTTTCTCATTTTTTGTTGTTAATACTGCTTTCATTGTATTTATTCTAACAGGTCTTAAAAAAGGAACTAGAAAGCTTTATCAATTATACAGGAGAAAAGGAAAGACAATTTAAGCAAAGTAACATTTAGGCTCTTTGTCAAGAAATTGCAAGACTTTTTTTTTTTTTTAACCTCTGTATGGAAGGTTTTCAGCATGCAAAGCAAAAGCGAGAAGTGTCTAGATCAACTGGAAAAACTGCTGTTACATATTTATTTGATATTTTTGTTTTGACCAAAAACTTCTAGGAGAACCTTTCATGCTTTTTGTCTCCAAAAGTGATAAACTCTACACTATTTCCACACATTCGTAGTTTGCATTCCTGAAAGCACAATTCCTGCTTAGCACATTAGAAGTCTCCAAGGTAAATTGCAAGCAAAAGTTATGGTAACAACAGCTGCAAATCTTAGAGACAAAAAAAAAAATGGCAGCAAAGGATATATTTAGGATGCCAGGGATGTTACTTTTTCATGTTTTCCATATCAGGAGAGAATGTGTAAATGTATGATAGAAGTGTGCTTACCAACGTAAAAACTTCAGTGTATCCTGCGTGTGCACAGACCATTTAAAATTGGTTCTTAGAGTAACTACAAAATTGTGATGTTGCTCCAAATTCTTGAAATTAACAGAAATCAAGAATGTATGTAAATTAAATCCCTGACTCTTGGAATCGTCAGTATAATAATAATAAAAATTGACTCTCATAATTTTGTAAAGCCAGGCTGAAATATTCATTTTCTGTATATTTTTATGAGCTTATTATAGGAAAGAATGTGTGCAGATCTCGGAGCAAAGGGTAAGATGAGGCAGATATTGTAAAAACTCTTGTAATGACCTTACAGTTCTGAATTTACTATTTTGTTTCTTGTTTTATATGCAGCCATAAATGAATGGACATAGCTATAAGGTTGATTAAAGAAAGGATTTAATTATGGATTGTAATTAAACTAGACGAGGAAATTGCATTGGAATTGAAATTTCAAAAAGAGCCCATGTGATCTAAAGGCTAATGGCGTTAAGGCGGTAATCTGTATGAAATAATTGATTCTTCAGCCATTAGTCTTTCCTAATGAGATTAAGGACGAGGTGGCACAGTCTTGCTAATTAATTTGTTAGGTGACTTTGAAATATGAAGTAATAATACAAAACTGAGGATTGCTTAATACTTCAGAAAGCTTTCAAATTGTAGGACAAATATCATCAAAGTATTTCCATATTCTTAGCTGGAATAGGGATGGAGCATATTAGCACAGTAATAATTTCATTCCTTCTTATGGAAACATTAGTTTTTTCATAAGTTGTATTGCCCTATGCAAAGATTCTGTTATTTAAAAATAGTTATTGCTTTCTTAGGCAGGACACTTCATATTTTGTTCCCCTCGCTCAGATTTCTCTGTGATATCTCTGTGTTTTTAGTGCACTTTACACTGGTAGTCCTCTCTTCAACAAATATTGGAGCACCTGTCATGTTTCCTTCC
>NW_010582663.1:0-47805 GCF_000705375.1 Tinamus guttatus | reverse complement strand
CTGCTGAAAAAAATGGAGTTATTTTTGGAAGCTCTGTGCTGTTAGCTCACCCAGGTGAAAAGAGAAGCCATTCGGTGCAGATCTGCCATTGCTGCAGACCGTGGCCATGCTGTGTGTGCCTAAGGAAGGTTCTTCAAAAGAACAGGAAAATCCCTGTATTTGTCTTATGCTACCTGCTCTTTTGAACAGCCCATGATTAAAGAGCAGTGAGTTTTAGGTCACAGTGACCTGCCAGTCACTGTGTTTTGCAGGATTGGAAATGGTCTTTTTTGTGTCAAGTGTGCTGGCGCTGTGGTTCTGCGTTCGTGGTTTTGGAAATAAGAGAGATTTTGTATCTCATTTTGAAGTAGGGGCCATGGAGCAACTCTCTTTGAGGTCTATCACTTTAGATTTTTTAAATTGAAATAGTTTGGACATCTTAAAGTTTTTTTGTTTGTTTTCTGTGCAAGTAGATTAAACCCCATGAAAAATGATCAAGAGTGAAGATGGATATTTTGCTTTTTCTTAATGTTATGAATTCACTTGCGGGCTCCTTCACAGCAGTGCAATAGTGCAGTATATCAGAAAGACAAAATTTTAATGCTATAAGAATTAAGTTATTAGATCCTAGGCTACCCAGACATTATTGAAAGCAATTTAAGGACCTCAAGCTCTGGATTCAGCCTAATGGCACATAGGTGATGTACCATTGCCTCCCTCAGACACTTCACATGCAGCAAAAACCCTCCAATTCCACTGCTCCAGTGACTATTCATTGCCCCAGGAAGGTAGAAACGCCAGGATTTTATTCAGAACTGTAATAAAACCTCAAAAACCTCCATGAAAAGCAGTACTACCAAGAGAACTGTGTAGTTTTGTTTGCCAAGCACTTTGTAACTGTGTCGGAGGACACAGAAGCCCTTCGTGGTGTTATTTTGGTTGTGTTGTGCTATAGAGCAAGCACCCGTGCAACCTGCAAGCTGCAACAAGGGCATCACCCATACAGCTGCATTTATTCCTAAGGTTTCGTGCTTGCATCTGAAGGCTGAATTGGTGTTTAAAATGAGGACTTGCCTCGAGGAGATTATTTTTAGTGTACATTTCATTGGCCTGCAAAGCAATTACTTCCTAAATTTAGAAATTCTTCTCTACCACATTATAGTAGGCTTAGACAAATTTTGGCGTTGAAGCAAATTTCATCACATGTTTTCTACATAAACAGAAGTAATGGCATTTGACAATCTGGTGGAGAATTAAGAATTTCAGTTGTTTTCCAGCCTGCCCAGTGAATAGTGTAGGAATTTGCAGATTTACTCTTGCAGAGCTATAGATTGCCATAACGTTTAGATTGCTGTCTTTACTCTGCAGGAGAGTAGCACTTCAGTGTGGATAATTTGGGAGCCTTGGGGAAAAATGCTCTTTCTACATGTGGTTCAGCTAGCAATAGTTAGCAGATTGGGTTAAGGAGACAAGATTAGCTTGAAATCTAGTCCTTCTCAAAGAAGGAATAAAGTGATGTTAGTTATTTGGTTGTGTAGTTAATGGCCATTTAAGGAGATGCAGTCTTGGCAAGACCAACACCAAATCAAGCTGAATTATGCTGAAAACAGTAGAGAAGAGGCTTGGGTTCTGATCCTCTGAATAAGTTTGTCCCCTCCTCCCCACCCTCCCAAAAAAAAAGAAAAAAAAAGAGAAAATGAATACAAAACATGCTGGCAATGAGTTACATTTCCTCTGGGCAAACCAAGCATCCTTGGAGCATTTAAAGGCTGCAGTAATTTGCATTTGGTTGAGATCCTAATCAAGTGACAGTTTCCATTTTGACAAGGACTGAAAGGGAATCATGAGTTGGAACAAATGCAGCTAACAAGCTTCCCTCAGCTGTCCGTTGGCCGGGGAAAACCTTCCCAGTGGGAAAACGAAGGGGAAAGGTAACAGGGGATCTCTAGCAAGATGCAGTATCAATAGCAGATGTAGATTGGCCATTTCTCACTCTAAACTCAATTTTACTAAACTTTTTTTAATAGTCATATGACTGGGTGCCTTTTTCTTTTTTCCTTGACTCACTTTTCTGTTCTGCAAAGAGCTTCACAAGTCTGCTAAGCAGAACTCAACTTTTTAGCATAGCTGCATGAAATCTGAAATGCCCGACTGAAAGGAATGGATTAAGTAGATAATCTCCTATCATACTTCAAACGCTTGGAAGCAGAGGGGTTTAAGAAGCTGTAATTTTATGTGGAGATATTTTAAAGAAAACAGACAGTTTCTTTCAAAACCTAATCATGACATACTGTCAATAAATATTAATTTCCTTTTCTTAAAAGGATTTCAGAGCACTTTAAAACAGTCAGGGAATGTCTTTGCTTATAGGCTTGACAATCACTTGTCTACAATGGTGAGAATTTGGTCTATATCTACATCCAGCCAATATGTAGCCAACAGAACTAGTCTACATCCAGCCAATAGAACCAGACTATGTCCAATTCAAATGTAATAACCTATAGGTAATACTGATTTCTTCCCAGTTTTGATTTTTTTCCCACCATTTTGGCAGTATTTTTCATGAAAGAAGGAAATATGTGAGGAATTAATGCCATCTTCTGTGACACGCTCAGTGCTGGTGCTTTAAAAGGGAAATAGAAGGAGAAAGAAATTCTCTCTTCTGTAAACATCATTTATGGCCTTTGCAAGTTGTACTAAAATTTTTGAGAATTAGCCAAAGATAGATAAGAAGAATAATTCCCTGAAATATAATTAGCATCATCATCAGAAATCAGTCCAAAAATAATTTTCATCATTAAATATAACATAAATTGTAGAAGAAGGAACTATGATTAAATCAAGCATGGCAGAAAACGCCTGTAATGTGTTTTTCTGTGGACTGCAATTTAGTATTAATTTGCTGGGAGCTTAGACAATTTGAAAAATGGAATGATGGTAACTTCACTATGGGAGGTAAAGGACCAGTAGTGGATAAAACGCAAGTTTAGAAGAAAGCCACAACACTGCTCTTGCTATTAAGGTAAATAATAAACCAAATGCTATGTGCAGTCCTGTATTCATGTCCTGCACACTGGAAGATTTAATAGAGGGCTTAGGGACAGAGAAATCCTGTGTGTTTAATCATGCTGGTAGAGATGGGTACATTTTGTCTATGATGCATTTTGCAACATTAATTTTAGTATTTTTCCATGCAAGTGCTTTAATTGCAAATTCCACAATTTGTTTTAAATTGGCAGATACATTGTATTTCTTTTTCTTTGCTTCCTATTTGCAGTTTCTTTTGCTCTGCCATTAAATCCTCTTTCCAGTGTTGCTTGTCTGCAGGACGTGTGGGTTCCATTCGGGATCTACGGTCTCATGTTGCTGAGGGTCATCTGATTTCAGATGTAGGATTGTGTCTGTCCTGCTACCACTTATGCAGGGGTAGATTTTCCAACTGATGAAATATCCAAACTGTTCATTCTCCTATTACCCTTTCAACAGTTTGGGTGTGGGACAAATGACGGTTTAAATCAAAGTGTGAAATAATCTGTAGTAAATGATGATTATGCAGGCAAGTAAAACAGTCCCAACTTTGGTCTTGTATGTTGGAAATGGCTTTAGGCTATTTTTTGTATATAGATTAAAAGTCACCACAAGACCATTGTGGAAGAACTTTTATTTTTAACAACTGAAAATGCTCATCAGTTTTCTTCCATGTAAACTGAACAAATGAAACTGACTTTTTGTTTCATTAGTATCATGAATTATTGGGGTCTATGCCTTGCAAGGAAGTAAATATCCTGTGCTCATGAGAACTGAGCTGAAGTTAGTAGCTCAGCTTTGAAGGTTGGAATGTCTGTTAAATCAACCTCGAAAAACATTTCAGCAAAACCTTTTAATCAAAAGCAGTATGTTTAGCCACTGCTTTTCATTTGATGGACGGTTTTCAGATACTTACATTAGCTTTCTCACAGTCATGGTTTTTCCATTTTAGAATGAGTATTAACTCAGAAATGCCCGTTTTTGACCACAGAGCAGCCTGTTCACAGGTTTAGGTAACATTTGCAAAGAGGTGCTAAGAAATGGTGCTCATACATGTGCATGACAATCAAAGTATTTTTGTTAAAACAGAAGTTTAATACTACAGAGAATGAAAGTACTTTAAATAACAGTTCCAGAGCTATATATTCAGAATGACAAAATTCAGGAGAAATACTAGTGTTCTGTGTGCCAATATGCCTGTTAGAATGACAGACATTTTGATTGTCAATGGAGTAGTGGGATCTGCCGGGAAATCTGATTACCTCAACCATCTCTGGTAATCATATTTTTGCAGGCAGGTGTCATTCTTCAGTAGCTACACAGCTAGAAAAAAAGAGAACTGAGATAAAACTTATCTCTTCTAGAAAATTTAATAAAGGTATGGTCCTCTGAGTCCATCTTTAATTTTCAGTTGCATTCTTTGTTGATAGCCGTATCAGAGAGAATTCAGAGAGAATATCAGAAAATTCAGTAATGTTCAACTTCATTTAAGCCTAGCGTCAGCATGACGAGATGTCATCTGTATCTCAAAGGAAAAGCTTGGCTTCATTTGCATTTGCTCTTGACATCCTCCTTTTGGAATAGTTCCTGCTGCTTCTCGTGTAGTTTTGATTTTCCTGAGATTTATCTGGTAGATAACCTAATTGTAAGCCATCATATGAATTATCTCACTCTCTCTTCTGTTCTTCACATCTTTCAAAATGGTTCCTCATTTCAACAGAAATGATAATAGGAGATGAATTAAACCTCCTTTTTGATTATCCATTAGTTTTGAAAATCGACCCACTGAAATTCAGATGCACTTAAATTTGTTATCTATTTATAGTTAACAAAACTATTTTTTATTTTATCAAAGCTAATTAGTTTGAGCTCTCCCAGTTTCAAATACATACAGATGTTATATATTTGGGTGGTTTTTTTTTTTACTGTTTTCCTCAGTTAAATTAGCTACAAGCACAAGATAAACATGTTATGATCAGAAAGTGTGAAGTGAAAATGAGTTCAGATCAAATGAAATGGAACTAATCTAAATTTTCCAAGAATTTAAACTGAGCTCATTCTCCTTCTGAGTTGAGGATGCTGTGTATATTGTTGTATATTGTTAAAAATGTGTTTGAGATTTTTATATATCTTGGAATGGAAAAAGATTAAAATTGAAGTAGATTTTTATATATTATTTGAGCTATTTTTTTTTAGTCAGTTAACATATCAGAAATATTTTACAAAATTATTTCTGACCCGTCCATTTCTCTACTTAAGTAGGATTATTAGTTAATCAGCTGCTATTTTATATAAAAGATGAATTCTGTGCTGTCATAAAACACCGCTTGTTTGCTCTAATGCTCTTCAGAGTTATGATCTTATTTCAGGTAATTTGTATTTTAAGACTTTGATTAAATATTAGCAGATTTACAAACCACAACACAGTGTATGCTTTCAAAAAAGACATAAAACAATAAGCATATTATGTGAAGCAAAAGTGAGAACAAGGTTTTAAAAGCTATATTCAGGATATGAGCAATACATGCTTATATTAAAAAATCCTGTATGGACAAAGGGAAACGAATTTTCTCAGTGCTCAGAAGAGCCTTTTGCATCCTCTACAAATGTTTTACCCAGCTCATTTAAGAAGCTAAGCAGCAGAGATACAAGCGCTGCACTTTACCTAATGTATAACATCAATGAATAAACTTTGGTTATTTAAGCAAATATATGTGCCTTAAGCTCCAGCATGTCCTACTCTAGTTTAGGGATTAGTAATATTAGTCATAGCCTATAGTAATTAGTAATATCAACTTCTGAGGAACGAACCAAAATTTAAGTATTTACTGGCATTAAGATTGCAAACAGCCTCCCTGCATGGTACCCAGGGGAGCATGAAGCTGAGCATGGCTTGCCTTGTACAAATAAAATTAATCATACCTTACCAGATTACCCTTTTTAATGTGTTTTTCCCTTGTCTCGCCTGGTGGTAAGGAGAAGTGTCAGGGAAAGAAGGCCCTCCCCTGGACCAGCCCCCGGGGGAGTGATGTTCTCTTTCCAGGCAACAGCTAAAAGGTCAGCTTCAACTAGTAAGTGGGATTCATTTTAATTTAACGGGGCGATGTGGCATGGCATGAACGAGCAGAAAGTGGCTCTGACTCTTTCTGTGTGCCTGTGTCATTAAGGAGGGAAGATGGATGCAATTGCATGTACACGAGACTGCTTTCCGAGTAAGTGGGGGTGAAATACGTTTCGTTGCTACCACATATATATGTCTAAGTAATGAAATAATTTAAGGTCGAGGGTAATATACACCTAATTAGTCATGTTGAAGGAAATTTAAGATGAACCAAAGATGCCGAATAACGTTTGCTAAAGACTTGGAAGTAGCAAAGAGATAAGGCTGATTGCAATGCTAATGCAGATTTCTAGCTGATGGTTTTATACCCTGTTGAAAGGAGAAAATAATCTATTTGGATTAATGTCATAGTTTAATGAAGGGGAAAATACTTGGGGCTCTGGATAAATTGCTTCAATATTCCACAGATCTTAAGCAGTTACTTCTTTGCCTGAATTGGGGCCTCGATGATTTAGTTTTCTTTTGATTTTATATTAAGTGGAATAATAGACAAATATCTCCCTGGCAACATTTATTAGGTTTAGAAAAGAGAAGAAAAGGTAAAGGATCGTGCTAGATATGTTGTTTAGATTTTGTGTTGCCTTTGATGATATGTTAGCACAAAGCACTTTATTCACTCCTCAAAAATGCCAGGAAAATTGTCCTCGTAGATTAAAAAGTTTCAGAACAGATTTATGACAGTAAAATAAAACCAACACCCAGAGGAGTTGTGATAGTTCTTAAAGGTTTAAAGACTTGCATGTTTCCATGGAGAACAGTGTTATACAAGAGGAAGGATTTTCATGTCAGTATCTGGCTCTGGATCTGCTTTCGTGTTGCTGTTCAGCACCAAGTTAATCATCTAAAACCACATTTCCAGGATTTTGTCTGCCTGTGTTTCAAATAAGTGAATTGAAAATGCAGTTTATTACTCAGTGTGAAAAATAGGTATTATACATACCCCCCAGATGTACAAACTATCAATACCCTCAGCATATATGTATATCTATCAATATGCAAACCTGATTTCTTATGGAAATATTGCTCTTAGCATCTTTTCTTGTATTCCATCAAATTACCTTTCCTAATACCACTTTTATTCCTATAAGCTGCAAAGTGTC
Source organism: Tinamus guttatus (assembly GCF_000705375.1). The sequence goes on along the minus strand of NW_010582663.1, from coordinate 40,578 downwards.
TTCAAGCAGACATTGATTAAGAACTATGTTTAAAAGCTGTTTTCATTATTCTATATGCAAGAAATTTCTTGCTTCCAAAATTAGGGTAGTTCTAGTACCCATTTTGTCTCATGCTTTAAAAGACAAACATAATAAATACATTTAGGCAGGGACTTTCCTTTTGTTCTAATTATAGTGCTAGTAGGAAGTCTAGTGCATTACTATGGTTCAAGGTTGAACAATTATAAATTATTAGCAATTTATTTTAAAAATAATGCTGTGAAGCTTTCTTCAAGTGTATCTAGTAGCTGGTCTTACTTATGGTAGATTTGGGTGGAGTGTAGAAGGATCTACCCTTCAGTAGTATGCAGGAGTATATGCAGTTTTGGAGAGTTTTTCTTAAAATCTTTCAGAGAAAGAAGTAGCCCATACTTTGATGTGCTTAGTGTTTAGCATTTATACATATTATGTCTCACACTTCAGTATTTATATATATGTCTAAAAGACATATATATAGTGCTATGTCTAACAGAAGATGCAAAATGGACTGTAAAGTCTTATTCCAAGGCTATGGTGTTATCTGATCTATAAGAAAAACTTCTGGAGCATGAAAAGCTGCTTCTGAGTGGTGCTTCTGGCATCTAACTCTTAAAATTATTCAACATATTTTTGTTTATCTCTTCTGAAATATAACCTTATCTTCTGATTTCAAGTCGTTCGTCATTTTTAAAGTCATTCCAAACTTAATGTAAAGATTTCAGTAATTATTCATCATAGCAAGATAAACCTCAGTCCATTAAAATTGCCCTGGGAGATAAGTGAATGATTGCTAATGTCACTGGAGTTCATGCTTCTTTTTTAGCATTTGCCTCTCTAAATTTATTGCTTGAAAAGATGCTGATTTACAGGAAAACGTTCCTGGGTGCGGGTGACGCTGTACATGGGTTCAGTACATTGCATCCTCCTCGGAAGTGCCACGGGTTTGTCACCTGCTGGGGCCTGACGTTACCATGACGACGGCCGATCCTCTCCTTTGCTGTTCTCTCCTCTTTGTGCATGACAAAAACGAAGGCTTTTTGAGACGTATTTGTGAAAGCTGCTCCACTAATTGCATTCGCATTATCAGAGAAATAGAACAAGAAATGCCTTGTTCTGTTTCTATAAGAATAAATTTCTATTCTAAGAAACAGAGCAATGAAATCGCCTGTTTAATAAAAGTCGCCAAGACCGCTCCGTGAGGTAGACCTATATAACAGTGTCTGCAGATTACTGATGTCCATGGCCTTTAGAAGTTCCACTACCTTATCTACTGTGAAGACTCCCAGTTCACACGGCAGTTCACCCGTCTTCTGTATATCTCCTGTTGATCAGCAAATGGAAATCTTAATGCCACAGTAAATAATGGAATTGCTGTTCTCAGTTGCAGCCTTATCCTTAATGAGTTTCTGTGGTGATCAGAACTTTGTTCATGTTTGCCTAATTGACACATTTCGTTTCTTCTCCCAACTAGTCACATCGAAACAAGTAGAAAAGGTGGATAGCAAATTTCTATGTAGAAGATACATTAAAAGCAAATTCCCTTCCCATCGAAGCTCTAGCATAAGGAGATGGCGATGGGTTCTTTGACTCGTAACATGTCATTTCAGACACCTTGGGACAAAGTACGGCATCTTTCCCAGGATGGTTTTTGCTGATCTTATTTCCAAGTTGCTTAGAAACACTGAAACAGTTTGAAATAGGGTGACTGGGAGTGGGAAGAGATACCCTTAATCTTTCAGAAAGGAAGGATGTTAGAAAAGTGAAGATGCTCTTGGAGAATGACAATTTTACATTGGATTAAGTATTATATTTACTATTAAAAATTGATGTTAAAGATTCTGCAACTTGAAAAGCACTTTTTAAAATTTCTTCTGAGTATTCTAAGTGATGGAAGTGTCTGTGGACATTTTAACTTTCCAAAGCCGCTTTTTGAATGAAAAGCTTATGTTCAAGTAGTTCATTCAGCAATGGAAAAATCACCAAGGGGGAGCAAGGGGAAGATTTCCAGCTCAGTTCAAATGGTCCAGTTGCCCTGCTGCCTTACCCTGGACTGAAAGAATTCAGTCTGATGTTGGTTCATGTAGAGTCAATCACAGACAGTAGTTGATAAAGATTTTTAATGCCTCAATTTTTCAGTGAGAATTGTCAAACATGTCAAACGTCATTTTTGGAGAAACTTCTCATCCACAGCTTGTATTTAAGTGAAATGCCCAACATGATTCCAGGACTTACTCAGGAAGAGACAGCTAAATCCAGAACCTGAGTGTGCCTCACCTGCCAGCTTGTGTCTTCAGGAGGACTGTTCTTCCTCATGATGGAGAATTCTTGATATCTTCCCAAGCAGATGTCTCTGCAATGCTTATTCTATTTCAATATTGTTTTGATGGAACAAGGGCTTAGCACAGTTAATATATGTGAGGGTTGAACACAGTGTTCTGCTTTTCCGTTTCCAATCAATTCCCTGGAGGAACATATCAACAATTTGTGTCTGACCATAGAAATGGAAATCAGTTGAAACATTTTAATTGTCATGCTGCCTTATCTGGGATGAGCAACATGGGTGTTTCAGTTCTCCTGTATGCAGGATTCTTACCTCATGTTGCTTCTGTGGTTGATGTCTAGAAAGGAAACATCTAAAACACTTTGCGTGCTCACTTAAGTCTGGAACAAGAAAGGGAGACATGGTCCATTCTACAGTTGGCTTATTTCAGGCATTTTCAGGCCCAGAGAGAGTAATTTCCTAAATATTCTCCCAAATATGTAAGTCTTATGTGACTATCACTGTCCTTTCTATGGTGTCAAGATGGTGCAGTGGATCCTTAGGTCTTTCCTGCTATATCAGAACTCCTGATATTCTACTGCAGTTCCTCTGTTCCTCCTTATTTAGTAGTGCTTTTTCAGAAGTGCTATTTTTATATGGCATTTCTTATGCTAGCTTGAGCCTACTGATGAGAGGGTAAAAACTGTATTTGTTTTCTCTTATTATGGCAGAGTATAATTTGCATGGAAATGTTCCTATTTTTAGAACAAAGAAAATCTAATTGTGAAGTGATCTTATTTAAAATGCAAGAATTTCTAAAGAGAGCCTCCTTTGTCAGGAGAATGGTAGAACAAACTCGTATCTGCCTATTAGTACTGTCTGTACAAGTTTAATTCCTTAGTCTTTAAGCATTAACATCATTAAATGTCAGGTTATACTTTCCCTTGCTACTTACTAAAATCCACCTCATCATAAATATTCAGAGTCCAAACTACAATGAAATAATAAAACCTCTCAAACAAGAGGTTTAAGTTGCATTACTTTTCATTGCATTTATAGATTTTTTTTAAATGGTATAGGAATGGACTTTTACAAAATAGATGAAATGTTGGCCTTGTAAAAGAAACAGCAAAGTTGCTTTTTAGTTTAACAATTTCAAATCCAGTGTGTTCACAAACAGTCGTATTCACTACTGTATATTCCTACATAGCAAGCCAGAATTCAAACTGGTTTGTGAACTCACATGGAATTAGGTTATATCTAACTCATAATATGGTTTATTAAAAACGTAGCTTTATAATTATCAAACTTGATAACTCTGGAAGCCAGGACTTGGCAGTACTGTATCTTTCATGTGATACACTGGAGGGGACGTTAAGTATCTTTTTGTGTTTTCTTTCATCCCGCTTTTATCTTACTGGCACCTGTACGTAACTGTCAGATATATTGGAACGAGTGTCAGTACATCAATGAACAGGAACAGCAGAAGCATCTCCTGAGAATGCGATTTTCTCTGCTTGCTTCCAATTCCACTTTGCTCAGTGCCGTATTATATAGTGGTCAGAATTAGGCAGGATAGTCTGTATTTTTCTTGCAACATCTCCATGTTAATTACAAAGAGAAAATTAGAAAGGTGTTAATGGCAACTTCTTGTACAGGCTGTGCCCTCAGCTAGTTCTGCTAGCTTGTCCATATTGAAGTTTGTAAATAGCTCCACTGTGTGCTATTCAGGATGAGTCAGCTTTGCCTTTAAAACCAAGCTTTCAGAAGAAGAAAAAATAAATTGGTGACCTTAGAAGTGAGGCATTTACAGGGCAAGAATATGTGAAAAATGATCAGAAGATTCTCCATGTTTTCCTTTTGCTTTAGGTACCTGTAGACCAGAGGTTTTCACTTTTCTGTTGGAGTAATGTGATTCTATTCATGTATCATCAAAATAGAGAACTATCATACAGGATTATGATCAGAGTGCTCTAATACAGTCAGCCCAGGTTACTGGCAAAAACAAATTGTCTCTTAAAAAAAAAAAAAAAGCTTCAAATAAATAGTGTATAACATTTTTTTCCGAAACCAAAATAATTGATGGATGAGCAAACTAGCACACAGGGCAACAGATGCCTTACTCCAGGCAATATAGAACCTTGTTACCCAGACAGTAGTGTCAGATTGTATTAAATCTACAGAAGTCATTCTCCTACCATGAATTTTTATAGTCAGTCCTGTCTCCATAGGAGAATTTCTACTTTTCCTGCATTATGAGCACACATTTTTTGCTTTTAATTCTGCACGTAGAAAGATGAAACTCATATATCAGGTAATATCTTTTCCTTTTATCATGTCTTTCATTCTTGTTTTTGTAGATATTTCTTTGTTAATGGTCTCCTGTTTTGTGATGGATGTGCTGGTGTGTGAGCCTTTAAATCTTTATACTGCTTTAAATCTATGTACTGCTATAAATCTATATACTGAGTACCCCTTAAAAAATGGAGCACTGCAGGAGTATCTGTGTACATTTGGGAGTACTGTCCATTTTCTGAGTGCTTCATGAATTCTGAAAAGATCATTGGTGTTGTTTTGCTAAGGTGAGATGCTTGTCTGAGCTGAGAGTATTCCTGCCTGAAGTATTCCTTACATCCAGCAGGAAATATCCTTGCAGTTTCAAATTTTGGATGACATGTTGTATTTTAAAGACAAGATTTCAGATTCTTCTTGCAACTCACTCCGTATACAGCCCTGGTATGAGCACATGATTGGCACACCAGCTTATATGTGATATACGTAAGGGTGGCTTATTCTCCTGCTATTTAAGTAAGAAAGAAAACCTAAGCAGGAGATGTTGAGAAAAAGTTTGTGTTCTTGTTTGTTCTGTGGGTGGTCGATGCTGAACTGTGCTAAAGAACAACAGATGCTTTTGTTCTCCTGTGGAGGGGAGGTGGAATAGTTCTAAGTACACCTTCTGTTGCTTCCATTCATTTCCCTTGATTTTAAATGGATATTTGTCATTAGAAAGGAAGTAACAGATTAATGGTCACCTATGTGTTCAACTAAAAATTGAAACCCAGTGTCAAGACTGGCAGCTGATGAGACTGTTTTTCTTTTGAAAGCATGAGGTTTTACTTGCATTTTACTTGCACGTTAGTCTGCTAATATTCAATCAGCATTTGCCTTGTCATATGTTTTATACAGTGTTTTGTCATAACTGGCTTGGTGACTGCTTAGTCTTCAGTCTACTTGCCTTTTTTAATAGCTGCAGTGTACTGATTTGAATAGGTTAAATTATATATCTCATTTGTAGAAAACAGTTGCTTTTTAGGTGCAATTAAATTATCAGAATTGTTACTTAGGGTGAACAAATGAAGAACAGGGCAGAGAACAGCAGGGGAAACAAAAGGACAAAGCCCTCATTAAATTTATATATAAAAAAGTCAAAAGCTATTTGTACAAAAAAAGTAAGAAGGATGATTGTGCATGGTAATGCTTTCCATGGGTTTCATTTTAGACTGATAATGGTTAGTTGTCAAGAAATTGAAGAATATGCATCCAGTTCTTCAAGCTGCAAAATGGATTGCAAAATCTCACAAAATTTCCTTTAGGCCTCTGCATGTTTCCTTTAGGCTTTCTATAGAGTTAGTAAATTGAGACGAAGGGAAGGTCGTAGTGGAGCAGCCCTAGCAAGGCCAAGCTGGAGACGAGAAGAATATATCCAGCCTGTTGCCTTTAGGTCCATCACTTGTGGTGGCCTCTCTATTTGTTTGCTGGCCTCTACTTTCTGTTGACCTGGAGGTTCTGTTGCAAATTGGCAGTTGTAGGAGCTGAAGTGTTGCCCTCTTGGCAGTGCATTCAGTGCTAGATGCCAAGCAAAGAACAGACCAGGAAAATACTTTTCATTTGAGTACCCCATCCTAAAGGAGTATAGTCCTCTGTTAAGAGAGAAAAAACATAACTGGGTGGGACTTTCAAAAAATAGCTATCTCCCTTAATATGTGTTTGAAGCTTCAAAATTCTTTCAGGATCCAACCCTAAAAATCTAATGAAATCAAGTCACAGCAGAGTAAAATAATAATAAAGTGTCTTGGATTTCCCCCAAAATGAAAAGCAGCCATTTGTGTTTCTCTCTGGCCCCTATCAAATCAACATATGCATGTGAATTTCTGTAGCTCCTTTCTGTGGATCAGACAGAATATTGTTACTCCAAGAGAGCTCTGAAAATAGCACGGATTTTAATTCTTGCTTTCCTTTCTATGAGATCACCAAACCCCAGCGGAACTAGCAATCCTGTTGTTTTTGCTATGCTCAGCTGTGTTGTTGTATATGATACAAAATGTTTGAGATCTGTACTGTTTAAATGTTTTTTCATACAGATAAATAATAAGAGTGGAAAAATGAAAATGAAAAAGGGAAAGTTAAAAATCATTTACTGAGTGCAGGGAGTTCACCACAGGGGAAACAGAGAGCTCTCTGAACATTAGGTTTCTCCATATACAGAACACCAGGTTCTTATCAGGTATTTTTGCATGTTGTGCATTTTTGTAGGTCAATCAAGTATATTCACGAGATGTGAAAGTTTTATGTGATTGAGCTATGAAAGTAGTCTAGGGAATTTTAGAGATGAGATGGATAGCTTCATGTGTATGTTTTCTTTCCTCATCTTTATGTGGTATTTCTCCTGCGAGGTGATCAAGCAAAAGCCTCCATTGCCTCCTTGCTCTAGCTTTGCCTACTGTGCCATAACTTTAACTTTTTTTTTCTTTCCATTTTATTTTCAATATGGGTGAAGGGGAAATTCTGGGTACACATCTTGCTTGAGGTTGTTAGTAGGTAATATTTTCCACGATCCAAGCCATTATGTATTGTTCCAAAATCCTAGGCATATCTCAGAAGTTGAAGAAACCTTTTAAAGGAGTTGAAAGTTAATTGTTATTTCTATCTTATGCTCCTTGCACAGATAGCAAAAGAGCTTTAAAATAACCCAATCATTTGATGGGAAAAAATTACTATTATCTCTGATTACTGTGTTGTGTTGGGAATCTCACACATGGGTCCTAGTGGGTTTAGAGGCAGTGCTTTAAAATGCTGCTGTGCCCAGCTGGAGACTTGTCCTTTGCTGAAGTTGATCATTCTTATCCAAGGCAAATGAAGAGGTCGATGTCTGTACGTATGACAGTGTTTTGCTGAAACCTTTCTTTATGAGTAGAGTGAGAGGAGTTTGAGTAAAATGCTAGACTGCAAACTGAGCAGGAAGGGAAATGAGAGACATGGCCATGCTGATAACCTTCTACAGAAGAACCTGAGTGCTATTAACAGGCAGTCACTATTTAAACTATTGCAGCTTAATCTTTTTCTATTAGAGCCCTTATTGTATGGGTTTATTTTTGTTAAGAGATGACTCAGATCAACAAACTATTAAACTAATATGGAAATTTTTGAGTTGACGGTAATTATGGCATGTGTCATCATCAGAATAGAAGAACTGATAAAGTAATTTGGCTAAAACGTAGGAGGCAGGTTCAATTGCTGGCTTTAAATCACATTACTAAGACCATTGATGGATCATATGTTCCTAATTCTTCTTCTAAGAGCAAATAGTCTAAATATTGTAGATATGCATGTGTTTATGTCACTTTGAAACACATTAATAATGCTTATGAATATATTGTATTGCAAATTATTGCAAATACTGCACAAATGCACCTTTGCTTCTGGCTTTCTTAGTTGCTCTCTGTCTACCTTTGTGATTTTTGACTATAAAAGTATTTCCTCTTACCATTTCAGATGATTCTTGATTCTAGAGGATTTAGTTGGGAAAGGGAACATAGGTATTACCACTAAAATTAATAGAAACATAACGGAGAGAAACTTATAAGTAAGGACCAGTGAAACTGAGATGGTTACTGGCCTAGTTCCATTCAGACTTGCAAATAACATTGTAAAAGTCAATTTCTTTGGGTAGGATTAACAGCTAGCCCAGTTGTTCTACCATCTCTCATAAACCAGATACTGCACAAATGCACCTTTGCTTCTGACTTTCTTAGTTGCTCTGTGTCTACCTTTGTGTTTTTTTGACTATAAAAGTAACAGTATTTCCTCTTACCATTTCAGATGATTCTTGATTCTAGAGGATTTAGTTGGGAAAGGAAACATAGGTATTACCACTAAAATTAATAGAAACATAACAGAGAGAAACTTATAAGTAAGGACTAGTGAAACTGAGATGGTTACTGCCCTACTTCCATTCAGACTTGCAAATAACATCGTAAAAGTCATTTTCTTCAGGTAGGATAAACAGATAGCCCAGTTGTTCCGCCATCTCTCATAAACCTTTTTTTTTTTTTTTCTGGAGATTTAAAGCGTGGTGTGCAGGATGCTGGCTTAGACTTGCATTGCTTGCTCTGCCTCTCCTTTCCCTTCTTCTCCCCAAGTGCCTTGTTGTCACTTGTTCCACATTCAAGTCAGCTGAGCAATATCGATTTGCAACAAGTGCAGACTGATTCATTAAAGTCAATGCTAAATGTGGCCTGATTTAAATGTTAAAGAGCACTGTCCGTTATATGCAAGGGTGTCAAAGTGGGTAGTGTAGCTTATTTTTCCCTTGTATTCAGAATAGATGTACTTTTTTTTTTTTACAAATGACTTTCAGTACTTAATAGCATACAGTGATTTATTTGTACATCCAAGAAACTGCATAGTGCAGTTTGCTCATATTGTAAAAATATTTACTGATTTAATTCACACCTGTTAAAATGTAACATGAGCTACAAAATTCTCCTTATTTTGGCCCTTGGAACAGTCTAGCGTATCCCAGGGTGTGACTGCCACTTTTAATTGCATCCTAAACAACAGACTTTCTAGAACTTGAGAAACAGTGATTGCTGAGCTCTGCATGCATGAAAAAAGAAATATCGCAGCCGTTATCATCATTACTTAACTAAGTATTTCTGTTATCCTTTAGTTACATTCAAACTTGACAGTCAGACTACCATTCGGAGTGTCAGAAATGGAATATTATCTGCAAAATGAATTGCTATGTTAAAATCATTGTCACTTAGAAGAACTCAGAATGTCCTTTTTTATGTGAGATATTTTATATAACTGGCAATTTAATCTTGTTTCCTATGATTCATATAATTATACTTTCTGTGTGTGTGACCCCGTAAGTTTTAAAGCCAACGGCTAAATTTTAATCAGGTTTGATCTTAGAAGTAATTCACTGCAGAAAAAGCTGCATGTGCCATATAAGAAAAACCTCATCTGGAGGTCACACCTTCTTAGATATTGAAGTCAAGTAGCCATTAGGCAGAAACCCATAAACGTTTTTTAACTCTGACACTCAAAACTATTGATGCTTAGAAAACGATTTAGATAAATAGTTTAACAGTTTTGGTTCACCAAAAATGCTTTATATCTATTCAAAGCATGGGTCTTGCAAGCAGAAATTATTGAAAGTGGCTTAGGAAATGGTGTGCTTATAACAAGTTTTTTGATTCAAGTGGCCCAAAAAATATTTAAATTACAAAATTTAAAAATTCCTCTTTTGGGACTTCTACATTTGGTAAACCAAAAATGTCATTTTTTAAAAATGAGAATTAAACAGAGAAATTAAATTGAAGATTTTTTCTTTTGATTGAACACAGTTGTGCTGATAGTGTGATTTTTTTTTTAAATCACCCAAAGTGGCTCCAATCTCACTTGTAAGTTTTACAAAACCCAATGTAGATTTTTTTTGGCAAAATTTTCAAGGGATAGCATAGAATAGAAATGCTGATGAAGGATGAAAGTTTCCACATTGGTCACCATAGTGCTGGTTGTAGAACCAAGTCATTTTCCAGCCCTAGGAGAGGCCGCTAGGTTACAACCACAGGGAGATATTTTTTTACACACACCAGACCTGTGATGTCAGGTCACCTCCTTTTGTCTGCACATCTTTAATCAGATCATCTGTTGAAGAAAAAAGTATTTTTTTCATAGAGCTTACTGTGATTGCAAACTGATCTGCTGTTTCTGCATCTTTAGTGCCTTTGCCTTTGTGCCAGCTGTCACTTGTAGTATTTTGCTAATACCAAATAATGCAAAATATTCTTTCTTTTAGTACTTAATAGGATGTAGTATAATGAAGATAAATGGTACATAACACCTTTTACCTGTGTTCTAGGAAAATGAACTGAAGGATGCTGTGCAAGAAAAGAATCGCCTGAGCCTTCAGTATGCAAGTGTGTCCCACAAAGCACTGCAGTATGACCAGGTAACATCACATGCAGTCATGTCTTGTAGAAATCAGGCTGCAGAGTGATAAAAGTAGAATGTACAGACATATATTTTTGCTTGTTTTTTTCTTGAATACACAAAATACATCAATTACAATAGTTTACAAAAAAAAATTATGAACAAGTTTTACTCTAGATTTTAAACCCACTGATGAGCTTTATAGGGAAATATTTTTTATTTAACACTTTATCTTTTTCTTGCCCTCTGCATTTTTCATATGCATTTTTTATTTCTCTGTAAAATGTAGAAATGCTGATTTTCAGCCTTGTGTGTCCAAAATTGTCATTTCCTTTGCAGCATGGCAGGTGGCATAGCTCCTTGTGGCTGCTATTCCACGTCCTCTTAGAAAATCTGCTTTTATAGGAAGAATTTTTTTTGTACCTGTTACAGGACCAAATCTATCTTTCTGACTGTAGTGATAATATCCGTGGCAAAAGCTGCCTGGCGTGAGCAGGATGTCAGACGGTGCTGGTGTCTGTTACCTTGCCACATATGCACACGGTGGAAGGAAGAAACATCGTGAACCAGCCACTTTTCAGGGCTGGCTAAAAATAAAGCTCCAATCTGGGATTTCTGCAGGGTTTGAGTGAGTTGCTCAGCAACCCCATTCACATCAGAAGAGCCGTAGCTCACACAGGCCCTAGTGAAAGCCCATCCCCAAAAGGCACAGAACACAGTGATAACCGCGTGTTTTGGTATCTCTGGTGTGCAGGAGGCGTGGAGTGGCCTCGTGATAAAACTCCAGACCAAAGGAGGTCTTAGTTAGTCCCCAAACAAACAGGGCAAATTGCTGAGATCCAGAAGTGGTGATGCAGCTACCCTACATTTTGTGCATAGCACCTCATGCCCAGGCGTTTCTGGTGTTTTCTGTTTCAGGTTTAGGGAAGAACATAAATTGGTTTTATATAAATAAACAGTGAAAAAACGTTTTATGATAGATGAAAACCATGTGGAACATGGCATCACTTAGTTTTATTCCTCCATCTGTCGAGAATTTCTCCCTCTCCTAATGCTTTTCTCATCTCTTTACTGCTGCGTATACATCACACTTAGTGTTTACTTCTCGAGGCACATGAGGATAAGGAACCTTACCCAGGGAGTTTTGCATTCCAGCTGACACAGATATAACATGTAGTATTAATGCAGTGAAAGCTCAGTGTGCTCTTGGCACTAGAAATGTTTGCCCTCTTTTATTATCAAAGACGAGGAACTATACAATATATTTTATTATAGATAGAGTCTGTCTCTTGCTCATATAGAGAATTTGAGATATGTTGAACAATCCAGTAAAAACAATTCAAAATTGAAGAAGTGAAATGTCAACCTAAGAGAAAATAGTAGTAAAATTACCTTTTACTATTATGTGGTCAGAATTTGTCATATTATGGATGTTTCTTTTTTCAAATATATGAAAAATCTCTGAAAGGCTCTTTGCAATAGTTGAGGGTTCCTGCACTATTTAGTATCATAGTCTCGATAGGATCAATGACTTCCTTTATGTACACCCTCTTGCCTTTGGCAACTTTAAAAATAGGCAAGAGAGGAGGATCTTTGCATCATACTTTATTTTAACAAAACTGCGCTGGATGGCAGAGCAGGTGTTTTGAGAGAATGATTTGCATTTTTTTTATCACACGTAGAATGAGGTTGAAGATAGATTCTTTGTGCATTTCAGGTTACTTTGTCCTATTTCAGAAGGTGTGAAACTACAAAACTACTGCAGGTCAAAGTTGCAGAAGAGTTCTGGCAGAGGGAGAAAGCGCTGGAAGGGAAAACCTACCCAGAAATATTTGTTTATTTTCCTCAGTGAGGACTGTTTTAGAAAAAACAGGTCCACTTTCTCCAAATGGGGTTACAGGAGTGTGTATTCTATCACACAGAACAGGCAAAACTATTGCTTATTTATTATACAGCGCAGTTGCTCAAATTTGACCATAGAGAAGAGCAGGTACAAGGAGCTGTTTAAATCCTCAAAATAAAGATTAAATTGCGTATCAGTGAAAGAAAGCTGTATTTGACACATGAAGAAATTGTGTTCAGTGTTTGGCTGATAGAACATTTCACCAATGAAATAAACTGCTGGCTTGTTTTTCTGATAACTAATTCAAATTTTGGAACGTGGAAGACACTTTAGCAATGTTCTGGCCTTCACAACGGACTCAGATAAGGGCAAATTTAATAAGTGGAAGCTATGGCTGGAAAGGAAATTGGTCAATGCAGTAAACAGATAATCATCACAGATCAAAATATTTCCTGTATTTCTTTCATTAGATTAGATCTGTTTAGGATGACTCTCTATTTAGGTCAACTTTTTTGCCACTGGGAACTTTGATATTTTGATGTGTTCTACGTGTAATTTAAGTTCATGTATCCCCATATATTCTTAAACAGTTTGCTGGAGCGATCATTCAATTTGTATTTAGTGACAGTTTTTTGTATAAACATAAGTAAGCACATGATAAATTTTCAGATTTTATGCTGCTTTATGCATTCTATACTTTTATCACTGTTTTGTTTGTGATATGGAGTCTTCAGAAGGAGAAGGTCATGACAAGCATGTCCCATAGAAACACGAAGAGTCCGAAGTATTGCTATATGTAAGTAAGGCAGTTATTGGAAGGCAGTTGTTCCTAAGCTCCAGCTAATGTAGCTGCTGTGCTTTGAGATCCTGGGTGAAAGATCTACCCATCTGTAATTCATATATTTTTTGACCTGCATCAGCAGTCTGTAGGTACTATTTGTAACCCACAGCCCCTTAACTGTCAATTGGAAAAAAAATGCATAGCAGAAAGGTAGCATGCATATTAGTTCCCCAAAATATTTGGGGTACAATGACCAGTGAGTTTAGAAAATGTTATATGAAGGTATTATATGAAGTTATATGAAGTATTAGTTGGTATCACCTATTTTAAAGACAGGAAAAAATGAATTTTGAGGAAAGTAATTTTTTATTGAAACTTGTTCAAAACCTTTGTTTTCATTCATTTTCAGTAAATCAGCTGAGAACCACAGCCAAAGTAAACCTGGGTTGTTGATGGCAATACCTCATTGCTTCATTTTTGCGCTCCATTATTCTCCAACAATCTATATTGAATGATCTGAGCAGCAGAATACAATGCAAAGGATGCAGGAAGTTAATACATTCTGAAAAGCCATTGTTTAACAGTGTCCTTGGCTTTAAAGAAATGTGGGAAAAGGAAAAGAAAATGTGTAGAAAAAAGTCCTGAGGTTGACAATAATTGCATCAGTTCTTGTGGAAAACATGATTTGTTCCATTTTCCTCTTTTTTTTTCTTTTTTTTTTCTTTTTTTTTTTCTAGTCCATTGCACTCTAAAAAGCTCCTTACAAAGATGAATACTAAGGCTGGCTGAAGCAATTTAGATTGTTTGGTCCACAGCAGAATTTTCAAGTTAACAAACTAGAGCCAGAAGGCAAATAGAAAGGCTGAGCTAGTTTCTAAAAGGTCCCTTTGGAAAATCCTCAGGAAATACTGGGATTGGAGATTGCTTAATGCTCTGAGTTCTTAAAAATATATATAAATAAATAATTTTGCTGGTTAAATGAAAAAAAAGGAATTTCTCACTTCCTTGACTGAATTGCAAAGGAAAGATGAGCTGCATAGAGGTTAAAGCCCTGAGATCTTGCCATTTTTTTCGTATTTTCATTTACACATGGAGAATTGTTTATGTCAGCTGTGCATTTCCCTGTGTTAATTATCTGAATCACACTTTTATTTTTCTAGGTGAAATCAGACTATGAACATCTTAGAGAAACCCTTATTAGAGTGACCAAAGAACGAGATTTGGCTGTAAAGGAAAAACACCAGCTCCAAGCCAAGCTGGAGAACTTAGAGCAGGTCCTAAAGGTTGGTATAATGCTGTGAATTTCAAATACCCAGTATTTCTATTACTTGTTTAATACTCACATTGTATGGAATACAGTACACAAAGTATCTGTGAGGCATCTTAAACCAGCAGGAAGAGAGAATATATATTTGGAAACCTTTATCAACAACTAGTTGTAGGATTTCACTCTGCAGCTAGTTACTGGCTGCAAGTCAAGATGAGAAGAAAAGGATGAGAAGTGACTGCTGATGAAGGAAATAGGAACAGCTTTTGAAATATTTCACTTTAGAGAAGACTCTATCCCCTGGCCTGGCTTGATAGAAAGTGTCACTTTGTGGTCTTGTGAAACAAGCTGTTGGTCACAACTCCTACAACCTGTGTAACCTATGTAGAAAGAAAAAAAGTGGGAAAAAAGTTCTAATGGTGGGAAGGAAGAAGCGCTTTTATAGGAGACAGCCAAATTCCCAATTCCCAGTAACTTGATAAACCAAACCTGACCAATGACGACTAATGGTGAGGACTCTAAAAGGTTCCTTGGAGACAAAAAGCTGGTGCCCAGTGTGATGGGGTAGAGGGAGACAGAAACAGAGAGGAATGTGATATGGTGGAAACACAAACTGGTTGGAATGGGCAGCTATTCCCGATTCCCTTAGTTGTAGCAAATATGGAAGCTGTGACACAAAAATTGCCACAAAAATGCCTTGACAGCTAAGGTTCAACAGCTAGGGTTATGCAGAAGAAAAAAAAACCTAAATACTGCTAACGGATATCCATGAGGATATCCAATTATCTTTTATACAATACGCACAGCTGAGAAATATCTACAGCCAAAAATAAAAAAAAATCTTTGATAAACTCCTCAGAAAACAAACTACAACTGAGAGTCAAAACTATAGAGTTGAAAGCATCTTTGGTGAAGTGGGTTTTTTTTTTTAGCCAACACATCAAATGAAAACTCCAAGTAGAGCTTAAATGGAGTATGGGAAACATTTCTATTTCCTTTGCAAATGTGCTGAGATGGAGAGGAGCAAGCCTCACGCTACTGCCTCTCTTTATTATTAATAATGTGTCGCACAGAATAACGGCTCATTAAAGGTTAGCAATAAATATGCTCGGGTAAAATATTCTCTTGTACGGGATACCGGGTATTTTGGCTTTAGTCCATTGCAGCCATGGATTTGTGTTTCCAAGTGCTGATTCTTGATAGGTTTCTACGTAATAACCCTGGTGCTGCAGATAAGGAATTGTGCTTCTGCTCTGAGAGTATTATGGGATGAATTTGGAAAATAAAAATCTTTAATACCAGCCTCACCAGGGAGGAGATCAAAATCTGTAAAGAGCTCTTGCTTAACTCCCATTTATTAAACAGAGTGTTTGAAAGAATAATGATACTGGGCAGAATAATATTAACTTGTAATGAAAAATACCTTTATCTCCAAAGGGTATCTTGACACTGTTCAGCTCGTACTCCTAAGAACTTTGCCTCATACTGCTTTGAATCATTAGTAGCAAGTGTTCTTTAAAAGTTGTTTTTCAGTACTGTGTAGTAACTTCTATCCAAATCCACCCCTTTTAATTTTTTTCTGTGTTTTTTGTTCTATTATCGATTTTCAATAGTAAGCAATTTCTTGGGGGTCATAATTTGCAACAAAAATCTCAAAATCACATCCTGAACAAAAAGTCAGTGAGGAATTTGTCAAGCCAATGGTTTTCTGAGATTTAATTTTTCAGCATAACACCATATATAAGTGTAAGAATACAATAGGAGCTGCTCAGCTGCCCATCACGGAGGCCACGTTGCTAGCAATGATGAAGTCATATCTCTTAACAGAGATTATTACCAACATGCCTGAGTTTCACAGGAACAATACGTCTCTAAGGACTGTCTGAATTGAAATCCTACCCAGTTTGCCTTTTGCCTATCAGTGAAACCGGAGAGTTTTTAGGTTGAGATGAGCGTTTGCCTGTTGGCGTCTCCTCATAGTTTGGTCTTCTTCCCTTGATACAGCATATGCGAGAGGCTGCTGAACGGCGGCAACAGCTGGAGTTGGAGCATGAGCAAGCCTTGGCTGTCCTCAACGCCAAACAGCAGGAAATCGAGCTCCTGCAGAAGGTAAGGGGAGATGGGGGAATCAGGAGAAACGGCCAATCCCACGGATGGAGCACAGGGCAGATCCGTTAGTTTAAAAGTAGTCCAAAGGTACCAAACCGTTTCCTACCTGCCAAAACAAAAATCCCATTCTAGCTAGAAATGGGTCTAGATGTTGTTTGCCTTAACCATAAAGTTCCACTTGGCCAACTGAAGTCTTCCTTTTTATTTTCTGTAAAGTTTTTAAAATCAACCTACCTAGGGATATTTAGGGATATTCCAAAATGCTACGTTTTTATCATATTCAGATATCTTTACTTCTGTGTAAATTTCGGACTTTAATTTCTTGGCAAAACATGAATGTTAATCAAAGAAACATACAGCTTTTGGTCTTGCTTATCTTTATTACAAACTTCCAAATCCAAAAAAATGTGGGTCTCTGTTACAGATTGGTGATTGGAATCTAGTCTTTCTAATGCTATATTTTCCAGTGTTTTTTGCTAAGCTTTAGCAAGATAGACTTTTTACAGTATCAAGGAGGTTTTATATTTGCTATTTTACTGAGTATAAACACCTGAGTGTCTAAAGCCAATGATGAAATTCTTTTCAGTGGATCAAAGTTCATTTATGTTAAAATCCAAGATCACTTATGTTGAAAATTATTAATCATTTACCACCAAGTTTATCACTTCTGGCTTAGAATCGCTGTACTGAAAGGTATTGTAGCAATTCATGCATTACTAAGAAGCATTTGAGAAATAATTCATCCTTCTTTCTGATTTTCTTCATTAGCCTGAAACTTTCCTCCCAGTGCTTCGTGCCGAAATTCATTTTTGCCTTGAAACACCTAATTCATTATGTGATGAAGTTGCTATTTTGTCTTATTATTGCCTTTCGTGATAAGGATCTGTGATAACTTAAACGGTTGTGCTACCCATTGCATCTCTTGAGAAAATCTGCATGTATTACTCATTTTGAATAGTTCTCAAAAAGAAGAAAGACCTCTTTTTCTAGTTTTGATTTTCAGGCCTTTCAAGCTCCATTTCTTTTCCCTTCTGTCAAGTCGCAGCAGGATCTCAGCTTGGTTGAAATGCCTAGTTTCTTCTATAATACCGTTAATGTAATAATAACCTTAAGGAAAGCATTCAAGATACTAAAAGATTACAGGGAAAGTCTGTATTTTGTGCTGTTCTACCTTGTACCAAGGCGGGTACCAAGCTAGCTCGTAGACCTGCAGTAGTCTGCACATGGTAGGTGGACACTGAGAGTAATTTATCCTGCTTCTTGTCTCTGGTGTTCAGAGCATCAGCTTTCAACCTTATAATGGAGTATATATTGAGAGAAAAGTCATTTAAATATATCAGTTACCTAGGTAACTGTGATACTCTGATTCTGTCATTAAACAGGAATTATTGGCTCATACTTCATCCTAATAAGTGCTGCGTTATTTTTTTTCCCCCCTTTTATTGGATTTATCTAATTACTTGAAAAGGGACTGTGAAATGAAACTGGTTTCTCTAGTAATAACAGGATGGCATTCAGCAGTATATCTTGTTACCATCGCAAAGTCGCTGATGACCCACAGTAACGTGCACTTTAAAACAAGATCAGTCTAATGCATTTGTTGTCCCATTTTGATATACTAAATAAAAATCATCCTGCGCACGCATGTATCCCCATCAGATTGTTTAGATTTTCACCGTAAAAAGAAGAACATAATATTGTTCGTCCTGGTTGTGTGTTGATAAGGTTTCAGATAAAGGTGTTTTTTCGTTTTCTTCAAGAAAGCTTTAATACAACAGTTCGATGAAAAAGGGAGATAGCTATTGATACAGCTTCCCTTAGCATTTATCAAGAGCTCGAATGTTGGGTAGATTTTATTAAACTTGTAATGATGGATAACACAAGGGTTTCTATTACCTGTCATCATATACTTGCCAGTGTTTCTGGAACCAAAACTCCTCTTTACATTATACAACCTATCTTCCAGGGTGTTACCAGCTATTTAGTTAGTGCAGTACCAGTATCTATTAGCTAGGGCCTGAATCTAACTTTTGGGTCACTTTTTCCTAACAGGTATTGTGAGCTTCTACTCTGTGAGTCTTCGGGAATATAACCTAGCAAAAATAAACAGCTTATTTTTCACTTTTGGTTTAGAGGGTTTCAGAATTGCTCAAGGTGTGTTCATGCTTGTCTGGTTCAACAAAACACTGAAGGAATTAAACTTTAGTGAGATTCGATCTGTCTCACTGTCCTATTTTGATGGCTTGGAAACCAAAGTGTTCTATTGTATTGATGGATGCAGCACTTGAAGACTGTAAAAGACTTTGGTCTGAGTGCACAGTATGCAGCTGTATGTGATATGAGCACACTATATGTGGCCTAACTGATTTTTTCTTTTCTTCCTAAATGATAAAAACAAGGCTCAGGTTGAAGCTAAGAAGGAACATGAAGGAGCAGTTCAGTTGCTAGAGGTAAGAAGATCTTCTTTGTATTATCTGTAGTTATGGGGGATCAATTCCGAACATGCTATCATGACAGTATAATCACTTCTGATAGATTAAAGTAATATGCAAGCAAATTTGTGTAATGTTTAATGTCATCTTTAAAAGTTTGCAGTTATGACTGTATTGAACTGGCTCTTGGAAGCGACATTTCTGTACCTTGGCTTCTCTTTGTATAAAATGAAAATATTTAAACCATTTGTTGTCAGCTTCTATCAGATGAGTAAAAAGGAAGGGTTTTTTCATGAAAATCATTATAGTTTAGACTGCATATATTAAGTTTGCAAGCTGCAAATACTAATCAGTTACCCAAGGTTCCTTATTAGGTATTGTCTAGTAAAAATAAAGCAATATATAATATAAGGAGCCAAGATTTTTTCATGCTGAAGACAGAATTGAATTGCCTACTTTGAGATACTTTAAAAAGGTCCCAACAGACAGCGAACACTGGGACTTGTTATTGGAAAACTAGATCTTTTCCAGAAGTCCTAAACTGGTCATTCACAATAAAAGAGCACCAAAAATATATTCTAATTTTTAATGAGAATCATTGAATAATCATGGTTGGAAGAGACCTCTGGCCATCCGATCCAACGCCCCATTCAAAGCAAGGCTCATTTCAAAGTTACTGTGGGTTGCTCAAGGCTTTTTCCAGTCCAATTGTAAATAAATATCGATAAGACATAGACAAGATCATTCTGCTTATTGTGAAGAATATTATTCTTGCATCCTGTTATAGTTTTTCCTGATCCAACCCATGCCTAGTGGTGTCATCTATTTTAATGTTTTCCAGCTGTACGGCAATGTGTTTTTAGATTTTTACAGTGATTTACTGCATTAGATAAGTAAACACTGCTAAATAAATTTTCTTTTGGAGAGATGATTTAGATAATCAGATTTATTAATTTTTAAAGCACTAATTACCTGCCCAAACTGACTAAGGCAACATGATCCATAAAAACAGAGAAAAAAATAATAATAGTTTCACTGGTAATTACTATATCAATTACAATCTTGGCACCGGGCATTTCCTGGTGATTAATTAGTGGTTGTTTTTATTGACCTTACATCACATTTCAAGCCTTCCTTCAAAATCATCATTAATCCTAAGGGAAAATCTGGAAATTTAATCTTTTGTGCCTGAGGATACACAGTGCCTTGTTTCTGGTAGACATGACATGAAGAATAGAAGCAAGCTCTACTCCCATTCAAAATCCACTAGCTTTGCTGTCAGTTCTAGTTGGAATAGGCCAAGGTTTGCAAAACCTCTTTTTCTTAGGCTGAAATTTCAGTTTTAAAATCAGTACCTTTATAATAATAGAATCTTTATACTAGATGCATATACTTAAGATTAAATATATGCATGCAACCACATTATGATAAATGAATACACTTGACTATTTGCCTGATTCTGACAAAACCTTTTATTCCCTTCCCAGTCTGCTATTTAGAAATGCAAACTGACATGCAATGTTGTGCAAAATAGGACAAGTGACAACCACATATAGAGCAAATTAGAAATCCAGTAAGAGGGTTCCTAAAGCAAGAAATTCTGCCCCATCATTTCTAAACTAGGCTCTACAGATTTTGTGTCACTTTCCAGTCATATAATTTAATGTGCTTGGATGAGGTAAAGTGTCAGATAATACAGACAGACCAGAAGACATCATGCAGATTTTGCTTTGTTCTTTTTACTATCACTTTTATTTTATGCATAGTAGATTGATAAATACCAAAATATTTTTTTTTCTGTCTGGGGGGGAAAAAAATTAAATAGTATTCATAAGATAGTATATAATAAAGAAGATGTAATATCATGGATTGACTAAATCAAGAACCTTCTCAATATTTCTTTTAGAAATGTATTTTAACAAAAAATAATTTTTAATCTTTTTCCTTTTGTTATTTCCACCTATGGAAATCAATATTAACACAAAAAGTCTTTTTCTTCATATGCTTTTATTATAATATATATTAAGTTTTCCTTGCCTTTAACAATGTAATATAATTATTTAATACCTAATGCAAAGTATATGATGCAAGAAGATATAAGTAGAAACAAAACAGTGATTATTTACCCCTCTCAAGCTAATTTAAATTCCTGTTTAACTGATTTGTCTGCTTCTTCTGATTTGCATAACTCCATCAAAGTTTCTTAAGCTTTTGCCTTTTACTGCCATAAGCCTATTAATTTTTAGCATTTTGTTTTATTTAATCTGCCTTTCGTGATTCAAAATCAGCAGCAGTATTGATTTCTGAAGCATTCTATAGTGGGTTTCTGTTAATGCATGTTTCTACACTTATTAACTGTTTCAATGGTTTTTTGCTTTGAAATGTTAAAAAAGTGTTCAAAACTGTTTTTATTTCTTTGTTTATTGCACATCTCTTTGTTTACTGTGTCTTGTTTGGAATTTATTGCTTTGCACTTCATCCAGAACACCTTGGACAGCATGCAGGTATTTTAGGGCATAAATTCTCCTTTCCCTATCCCAAATCCTGCTCCTTTCACTGGAAAATGTGTATGATAGTCCTGCCTTACCTCGCATGGGATGCGTGCTAGAACCATTGTTATGCAAGCATGCTTGGCACTGGTTACTTTAATACCAACTCACCAAAATCCAAAACTTTTTCGACAAATGATTAGTCATATGGCATGATTTAATGACAACTCAGGCTCATTCTTATAAGCATGCCCAGTGAGAATGGTTCAATAGTTTATTCAAGACTGCAGCTTTCAGGCTGTGTGGATTTTGGTCTGAATTCAGATTGTTCCTTGCTAATGCAAAGATAATTTTACATGATATATTCACCTGACGTTGATCCTTGGAGCCATTGCTGCTGCATACACAGATAAACTATGAAATGATAACCTGGCAGCTGAATAAGTGAGCCAATCTTGGTCTGAATTCAGGCTGTCCACCTGGAAAGATGCTCCTCATATTATGTGTCCTGTGTGAACAGTATCTGTATTGTGACAGGTCAAGTCTGCTTCATTTTAGATTTCAGAAGCTGCATTCATCAGAACTGAAATCAGATTTAGATTTATGATTCTGCAAGTACCAGTAATTCAGTACCTAGGAAACTTGTAGGTGTAACAAACTGTTTATCCATAGGAAATACAGTCAATACATTTAAACTGTAGGGATTTTCTGTAGTTCTTATTTCCCAAATAAGTTGGATTTTCATGTTATATTTATGAAGTGAATCCCTGAGTAACTTTTTCTCCCTGATTAGGAAAAATGTCCATCTCATGGTTCTACCTTCATTCCTTCACCTATTACTTTTGATTTGTTAAGAGTCTAGTAGATAACAGTGACATTAGTTGCAATGTCCTACAGCAAAGAGTAGACAGCTGGACCCTTCAACCACCACCAATTAGTCTTACATTTCTTACATAAAAATTGGGAAATGACAAGAACTTTTAAGGAAAAGGGGAAGATGTTGATTGTCTTTCTGGAGAATAATCTGTTGCTTTTTTTCAGGAAGGGTTTCTTGTTAGCAGTGGAATAATTATAAATATCTATGTATTTATGTGTGTTGCCACAGTACTATTTGGATATTACTGTATTTGATCAATATCAGAGGAAACATTCCTCTCTTAAATTTCCCTACAAGATCCTCTATTGTCATTAAAATTTCAGTAAAATTAAACATTTAGCAGCTTCTACCAAGATATCATATTTAGTTTTAAAGAGTAAGGAACTTGCATCTTTGGAAAATCAGATCATTGGAAATCAAATCCACAAAGATTTTTGGTATACACCAAAACCTAGTAAATAGCATCAAGCATAAAGCAACTGTCTTCTATTAGAATAGTACTAAAATCTATTTTTATTCATTTTGTTAACTTACAAATACTACCCTGTTTAAAGCCCACTTCATCTCTCTCATGCGCAGTCACTTTTGCATAAATTTTTTATAAGGCACATTTAAAATATTAACATTAAAGACGTGACATGAAAAGAGAGCACCAGCTACTTAGCTGTATTTAAGTTCTGACTCACAAATCACCCGCGTTCAGTCATGTCAACTCAAAAAATTCCCTAGAAGTCTACTTTGATTTTTTTAGATTCTTTTGTAATGAGAATTTTTTCCTCTTCAAAAAGTCTGTGCCACTCCAAGGTCCCGATACTAAGTTTTAAATAGGATTTTGGTAGTACATGGATATTCTGCTGTTTTTTTGCACTGATTCTGGCTGTTGGGCACCAGTGAAGCAAAAAAGGCTGGGCCTGGGGATGCTTCCTGTCAGTTCTGCTCGAGATCTCGTGGCATTTTTTCCTGTGTATAGTATCAGCCCTGTGCTCACTTCTAAGTAACAACCTTCATTAAAAGAAGCAGTAATCTTTTTTTTTTCCATGCTTCACACTGTCAGACGACAGATTGAAAATAAGGATTTTACTCAACAGAGAAAAGTCAAGGCAAATACTGAAATGCAATGAAGTGTCTTAAATAATAAACAAATAATCTTTCAATAATAATTTTTAAGGCAGTCTTAGCATCTTATTGAAGTCTAGATTATGATGGTTTTATTTTTTTTTCATGCTAGAGTTTCCACAACTGCATATGGAAAGGTCAGTTTATGTTCTTGCGGAGCTGAATAATATCATAGTAAATTTTTGCAGTGGAAAGACAGAATGTAGCAAGAACATTAACTGCTTTGTCTATTTAATGTTCTTTTGAAATCGTACGTAGCTGTCTTATCCAGGAGCAAAGTGACAAGCAGCAAAGGCTTCTATTTTTGTCATTTTAGTGCACAGTGAGAGCATAAAGAAAAAAATAAAGGCATTTGATGTTTGTGTAGTTCCCACGATATCTCTCCATCTTGTATCATTTGTTTTCATAATCAGTCAGATAGATCCAGTGAGACTTTTTTTTACTAAAACTAAATTAATTTGTTGAATGAATAGGAAGAAATTATACCCTCAAAATTCATCATAGCTTTTAAAAATATTACAAAAAAAGAATAAATGATACCACCTTCGGTAGCAGAAAATTTGGATTTTTGTGTCTTCTGAGGGCTACATGGTGCGTTTGTTTATCTTTAGTTGTGTTAAGATCTGTATATTGGTCTTCAGCATTTGCCTCATATGAACTGAGAAAATTTTGCTCTTTCAAGAAAAAAAAAACAAACCTTTTGGTACAGCTGAATGAGTCTAATAGATATCCAGCTTCCTTTGTTAACACAGCTGTTTAACCAGGCATATGCTATAAAGGGAGTTTTAATGAGGGAAAGGGATGTTTGCTCATGATAAAGCATGAGATTAGGAAATAACGCATCAGCTTTTCACATAAGGAGCCCATTAGTTCTTCTGTTGAGCTACTTCTAGCAACATTTGGGTCACATCTCATGGGACACAAGTGCTGTGCGGGCTTGGCACAGTGGAGTCTCTCTGGTACCTTTCCAGAGCAGAGATCAACTGCTGCTTTTTCGTGAGCATCAGTCATAGAAAAAATCACAGAATCATAGAATGCTGAAGGTAGGAAGGGACCTCTAGAGATCATCTAGTCCAACCCCCTACACATGCAGGGTCACCTAGAGCACGTGGCACAGGACTGCGTCCAAGCGGGTTTGAAGATCTCCAGAGAAGGAGACTCCACAACCTCCCACAGGAAATTTGCAGGAGCTCTGCTGATCCTTCAGGTCTTTGCAACAGGTGCTCATAGGTGCCTTCCCAACCTCCTGGGCACTCTGAATTTCTTCTTTTTTTTCTCTTTGGCAACATTTGATGCTGAATGCAAACAGATGTGCGAGCTGCGTGCAAATGCAAACTGAAGTGTAAACACATTACACTGAAAACATCAATTTATCCTTACTATAGCTGGTATAATAAATATATCATTTGGATAAAATAGAAGGTACTGTGTTCCTTCTCCTGCCTTAGTGTCTTTGTCACTGCTACAATTTCTTGTGAGCAAAGGTCTTGCAAAGAATCTTGTATTACCATGTTCTTTGTTGTTTGTCCCAGCCAGGGGAACTTTCATCACCCCATCCATTCTTTTTCATCTCAAGAATTCATAAATTGTACATAGGCAAATCTCCCAATTCAGCACAAAAAATTGCCTTTTAAATTCTGTTTTGTTAAAACCTAATACCTGAAAATTAAAACAAGTGTTTGCCAGCTATGGTATTTTTGTATTCTCATAAGCTTAAAGATTCCTCTTGGCTGATGCTAAACTACTTCTGTAATGGTTTGGCATCTCTAGTAAGAAGCATTATTTTTGAAAGACACTTCAGCCAGTAGCAAGACCTACTGCATGAACCACTGCATTTTGCAGCTTTTTAATATTTAAATGTTAACCTATCACTTCAGGAGGCTGTAGCTTAATAGCTGAGGGTGGGCATACCTCATCAAGAAGCATATCTGGAATTTAGTATGGAAAAGCAAACAAAAGTGCAAAAGTGTTGTTCAGATGAGTGTAGAAATGTCCAAACTATAGCGCTGCCAGAAAACAGGATGAGGAATTTCTGTTTTGAAAAGGGGAGAATATTTACGTCAATATTACAGAGCTGCTAAGAGGTGTTATTCTAAATGTGGGCTAGAATTTAGGGGGAGAAAAATGTGGGCTTATTTATGCCAACTAATTTGCCTGTCCCTGATTTCTGGTACCCTAATAGAATCGGACCCAATCTTTGCTCCTCTGATCTCAGTCCAAGTGTCTGTCTTGTGTCTTGCTGGTGCAGGCCAAGGTCCGGGAGCTAGAGGAGAAATGCCGGACACAGAGCGAACAGTTTAACCTCTTGTCCAAAGAGCTGGAGAGGTTTCGGCAGCAAGCTGGGAAGATCGACCTGCTAAGCAGCAACACGGTGGCATCCTCAGATATCCCTGGTTCGCCTAGTAAATCCCTCTCCCAGTTAATGAACGGAATAGCCACTTCTATAGGCAAAGGTAAGGGGGGACATCTTCACTGTAGGAGTCCGTCTGCTTTCAGGTTTCAAGCTGTGATGCCTGGATGTAGAGTTGACCATGAAAATGTGAGGGTAGAATTTGGTCTTGAGCCTGTTTCGTGACAAATTTCATGGTATTTTATATGAATTCATTAAGATTGTTCAAGTTCTATTCAGATAGGCTGTTGGGTGTGCTGGTGAACTCCGTTCAGAGTTAAAATAAGGTATTCATTGTGTAAACATCTCTACCTCTTGGAAGTGGAATGAGTGTCTACATGCACAAGATTGGTTGGAAAACCTTTGTTGTTTCAGCTGCAGCAGATGATCTGCTAATTTGTTGAAGTAAGCTTATGGGGACATAACAGAAACAGAAAAAAATGGTAGGTAGAGCTGGCAAGGAAAACTGAATGAATGTTTTTAACACATATGAATATATAGTTGTGTTAGTTGAATTTTTTAAGCATTTTTTTCAGCACTTCTCCATAAAAACATGACAGAAAAGAAATCTAAAAAATATTTTGAGAGTACTCAAAAAACACTAATTCTATCACAGACCAGTTTGGGCCGAAAAGGAGCCTCATGGCATATATTTTAACAGATTTACTTATGGATAACATCTATTGACATATACTAAAGTATGGAAAGGCATGTTTAAATTAGTTTTTGAACATTTTAATTACAAGATATTTCAAAAATACAGTAATATTGATTTGAGTTTTAAAAGAAACAAAGACTGTAATATCAGAAAAATAAAATTTATTTACATCTGATTGGTTTTCCTGTGCCTATAGCGCTTAATATGTTCATCTCAGTGTGTGGTTTTTGAAGATCTTATGTTGACCTTTTGCCAGGTCATCTCCTGTTTCCAAAGACTACGGTTCCTGCTAAGTGTACAAGTCTATTTATGGTTCATTATGCTTAAGAAATTCTCAAAGATCAAGGCAATGCATTGATCAAGAGGTTACCTGAGGACAAATGTTCTCACATGTAAAACCCATGTTAGATGGTATATAAGTACATAATTATCAGCACTGAAGAGCGTGCTTGTAAGCACATGATTCTGTACAGGAACGATTGAACGGAATAGAATGAACTACTGGATCTGCAAAGGAACATTCATAGTTGCCTATTAAGAAATTTCTGTTGCTTAGAGTTTCCCCCCAAATTGTTTTAAAATAATTATGAAGCAAAACCAGATATAGTTCTGAGTACTCCTGTTTTTTTTTTTTTTTTAATTTCGTCTTACTAAGCTCCTAGAAAAATTCTGAGGGTGTAGGGCCTAGAAATCACAAATCATTTCCCTATCATTGCAGATGAGCAGTTATTTTCAATGAAGGGTGTTAAACTCAATGTGAAACCAAGTTGAAAGCAACCAAGATGACATCCTTCTTTTGTTTCACTTGAGTGACTTTGTATTTGGTATGGTTCGGGTTTTTAAGCACAAAATTCCAAGTGCCTGTCTATGGTGCATGCTAGTTTGTAGGTTCTTCTGAAGCTGCAGCTGTCTCACCAAAGAGCATTAAATGGAAATTGAGAAGCCATTACATCGTAGAGATAAGAAATTAGTAGAAATTTCCTTAATTACAACAGGATTAGTTCCTCTTTTCTCTCAAGACAGCATTTTTAAAACAACTAATTTTAAGGGAAAGATAATTTGGAATTGAAATCTCCTTTTGGCAGCTTGTAAAGGTATAGTCTCCATCCTCTACATTTATCTCAATAGGCCCCAATCTTCAGCTGAAGAACTAAGCTTTCCAAGCTCCTGAATCAAACTCTCCAAGCTGCCTAATATTTATTCTGTAAGTACTAATAGGAACAGCTTTTAATAAAACCTTAAAAATGTAACAAAACCCTCCAAGAAGTCTTTGACTCAAAATAATTAAACACAGCAAGATTTGTGCTAAAGTCATTTAAAGGCCTTGCTATGTACAACTGTTCTCATAACCTACAGATATTTATGCTACTAAAATTCAGAGCGTGCAGCACCGGTGTATAAACATTCTGAAATCCTTGGACAATGCTCATATGCAATATGAATGCACTGATAACACTAAAATAATGTTTAAGCAAGTGGGCAGGATTTTAAATTATTGAAATCAACCCTTTCACAATAATGATGGCAATGTTACAAGTCGTCAAACCAGAAGTGTAATTATTTTTATTATGTGTGAGAAAGAAAGAACACAAGGAGAGCTTTCAAAGCAAAGCAAATGACGGAAATGAGCTCAGTTTATGACCAGCTGCTTTGCCTTAATTTGTGATGTTTGAGTGTATCAGGAAATGAAATAAACCTAGCCAGAACAGATTAGAGTGCAAGAAGATCACTCTAAATATATAATAATGTCACAACCAGATACAGAAACCTTCAAGATTTATTATGTATCAGATAAGGGGAACATATAAATGGTGGTCTTAGATAATTTAGGTAGTTTGTAATGAATCAGTAGTCCCATAAACAAAATGGAGGGTCTAATTGAACCATAAGTATGGTCAGTTTTAATTCTGCCTCAGACATTTAAATTAAATAGTCTGGAATTCTTCCTTGCCTCGCTCCTTAAAAGGGTGTTCTTCAGGCTTCATTAACAGACTAGCTGCCAGTCCTGCCAAAATAATGGTATTTTTTTAAAATTCTTAACTTACAGTGCTTTCCAGAGTGTAACTATGGAAGGAAAGCTATGTGTTTTCCTTAGTTTCCTTTAGTTTCTAGCAGTCTAACAATTCTTAATTCTTACCACCATATTCTTCATATTCTCCATAATCATATGTTCAAGTTCAGGGAAATTGCTGAAATTGCACTGGAGGAAGATGAGAACTTAGCTTTATTGCAGATATAATAATTCTTCAGAACTGCAGTAATTTTTAAGCTGCTTCAAGAAGTAGGTTAAATTGTGGTCCCAGATAAAAGCTGTCCTGCAAAAGCCTTAGAGGATCAGTTCTGTTATTTCACAAGCATTTTCATAAAGACACAGGTGTTGATGGCAATCTAGTGTAGCCCTGATGAAGTAAATAGGAAATATTGCATTGCACAAGTAGACCAATACATAGAGAAGCAGAAGATGTTAAAGGAAGCAGTAAATTCAGTTAGGTAAACAGATCCATTTTGCCTAGCAGATTTGGGGCAAAAACTCCTTTTTTTTTTTCATATGTATAACTAGATATGGATATAGACTTGCTGAGATACGAAGCGAAGTATCTAAGAAGGCTGATCTTGCTAGCACCATCTGGAACCATGCAAATGTCCAGCACATGGTGCCAGTCTGTTGCCTAGATAGTGTCTATGAAGGACCCAATATGAATATTCTGTTTTTTGTTTTACAGACGAAAAAAATATATATAGCTGAATATTTCCCTGTGTCTTCCTATTCCTGAAGTTCAGTCTTAATACTGTGGCTTTCTGGCCTTGTCATCATCCTGTATGCTATGCAAAGCAAGGGGAAAATAGTCCAAGAATCTTTCTCCACATTTTGTGTCTAGTGTGACTAATTTAATGACAAAGCCTGAGAAGCCCAGGAGGCATGAGACCCAACAGCAGTTTCTTTTGAATGAATAATCACAGTTGGACCAATTAATTTATAGGCTTGGCACTGACAGACTGGTATGGCAAGCACAGGTTTCTGAACGGGCATGACTTTTCTGTTATATATGTGAGAAAGATTCCAAGAATAAAAAAGTGTGCCCTTTTCCAGTCTGGGGATTGCTGCAAGCAAGGCTGGTTATAATTTAGCTTTTGTATGATGACTTGTGTGTTTCCTGCTGTTAATGTGCTTAAGCGGCCGTGCTGTAAATTACAGCGATGCAGAGAAAATTAATCACGTTGGATCAAGGAGTACACCAAACGCTCTAATGATGTGTTTTGGAGCTCATTCTACCCTACAGTACTAGTAAAGAGATTCCAGTGATGATTCCTGGTGGCATGTGTCTGGGATGCTTGTACTTCCAGATTTCTGGCAGAACTGGGGAGGGAATGCTGACCCTACACATGTTCAAGGTCTGAAAAATTAGAGTGTGGATTCATTGTGTGAAAGAGAGGAGAAGGTGCCCATGGGTACGCAATTGCATCAATAATGCCCAATACTGTGTCATTTGCTGTAACTTCTGCTGCTACTGCACATATAATTAGGCTCAGTTTACAATTTCCTGCTTGTTTCTATGTGGTTTGAGGACTAACCTAACAGAGGGAAAAAATATGTGGTGTTTTATATACCACTTTTATTAGTTGCTCCTGAAACCTTAATGAGGTTCTCTTTACTTGCTTCCCCTCATCATTAGGCCAGGATTCTGCTTGAGCTGATAGATTAGAGGGTGCAGCCTCTTGCAAGGTTCTTTCTTAGATCCTTTAAATGTGTTATATGAGCTAACTTTTAAGTGCTTTTAAAAAAATCAATAAAAATATTAAAACACAAGTATTTCTGGAGTTTTTTTTTTGATTTTTTTCATAGTCTGTTGCCTGTTTTTCTAATTGATAGCAGTTATTTGTTCTTGTGTGTATTTTGTTCACTGACAGGTCATGAAAGTCCTTCTGGAAGTCGGTGTGTGATTTCAGAGTTTATACGACCCCTGCAGATATCTGGAGACAAACCAGAACAACTGTCTGTCAAACCCACATTCCTGCCCAAGTCAAGATCTGGTAGCACAAGATGCAGATTTGATTCAGACGTGAGTCTTAAGTTTGTTTCTGGCAATGTGTGTCATGAGCTTAGGACTTCCTCAGGGGACCAATAAAGGGAGACCCACTTGCTTTTAAAAAGCCAAGAGGTGGAATGTCTGTGTCTTAGACACCTTGGCAACACGATGAGTAGGAATTTAACAGAAATTTTTAATAGTTAGGCCACATGAAAAATGAGTATGTGAGATCCTCAAGCTTCTTGGCAAATCTCAGCCTTTCATTAGGCATTTGAAGAGTTTATGCTGTGTCATAACAAAAAAAAATGGAAAGAAACTGGAAGAGCAATCCCATGCAGCGGTGCATTCTGCAGGACCTGTTTTTTGCTCAGTTTTCATGATGTGTGAATCTTCTTGTTACAATTAGGCTGATACCACCTGCTAAGAGCAGTTTTCAGCACACTCTTCTAAATTGTTTTTGAGCCTATACCCTGGAAGTGAAAGTTAACATTAGTTAACATTTTTGAAGCCTTAATAGGCGGTTATTATTACTCTAACTCGGTTCTGTATGGGCAGAACAGGCCCTGTATATAACAGGCCCCGTTACCTATATAAAATAGAGTCCTGATGCCCATACTTACTCTTTATGAAAATGAATAAAGCTACAACTGCATGCATGTCTAGCTAATTTATATTCGTTGCTACTGAACCTTTGAAAGATGATGGAATCAAAATGTTTTCAAATGGTTACAAGCCTGGGAATGGAGTAAGATATTCCACAAAATATTAGATTCCTGTACAGTGGACAGTCTTCAAGGATACCTAAGGATTTGTCCACAAATAAATATATATTTATTGTTAGCAACATGGAAATATTTGCTGCTTTTTGAAGAGGCCACAAAAAAAAGAAGCCCAGAGTAATCAAACTGGAAAAGGCAGCTGAGCAACGAGGTTTAGGGAAGCAGAACTAACTGCAAGGAACAGGAGAAGTGCACGTCAAGTTTAATTCCCTTTTTCTATTATTTTTCAGTTATCTCCCAGTGAGACCGTCAAGCCCTCTTTTGCCAAATTGCTCCTTGTGTGCTTTCTTGAGTGTTATTATGTGACGCATACTTATATTATTCGAGCTCACAGGAATTCAGCTCCATTCTTTTTTACAGGTATCCAGGACCTAGCAGGAGAGTGTGTGAAGAAAATCATAAGAAAATAGTCTCTAAAAACAAAATCTAAAAATGGGTCTCAATGCTGTGATGTGTGAAATACAAAATTATATTGTGCAAAACTGCTTCCCGATTTGCCTGATTGTTACTAGCAAGAGTGGCCTCTGGAGAAGTTATTATTGGTTTAGTTATGAGCATTGCTACGTGCCCTTGAAAAGACATCGGGAGAATAACCCTGGAAAATGTTACCTACACCCCCAAACGATGGACATAGAGAGAATATCTGTTAGCTTATCCTCACTGTCCTCCAGTTACCATTCTGGGAACCAAGCAGAGACCATTTTAAACCTGGAAGTCATAGTTCAATCTTCACTCTTTATCCGGATTTTGAAATTAGAGTCCATTTTTAGACAACTTATCTATTCGATCCTACTGTCAAGCCTAATTTTTCTTCCTTAATTAAAGTTCTCTCAAACTCAGGGGGAAAGTTGTTAATTTTTCCTTGAAAGGCTCATAGGAAACTGTAAAATAAGTGGAGAGAAAAAACACATCTGTCATTTAAAAAAACCCTCTGTGTATTGGATGACAAATGGGTAGATTTTATCTGCTACTCACTGGCTGCAAGTGTGTGCAAGCTGACACTTGCAGCAGCTCAAAAGTTTTGGGTTTGTTTAAAGTACTTAGCCATTGGTATTTGGGTACTACTGTTGTTTTCTTTTTACAATGTTAGGGTACCATTAGAGGTTAGCTGTGTAATCAAATAGCTGTGCTAAGTCCAGAAACACGAAGACTTGTCATGTATAATAAATAGGTCAGCTTGGAGTAACTGACTTTACTGTAACAGAGACTTTAATAAAAGTTCAATGAGAAGGGCAAAGTGGTTGCTGAGGTTTGTACAGTTCAGTCATGCCCAATTAATTACGGACCACTCTGCAGATGGGTCAGTTCTGAGCTTTTGAGAAAAAACCACATCCGGAATCAAAAACACAATCTGAACATGTACCAAAAGACTGAGCAACTATCTCAATTTCTTTGAGATGTTAGAATCTAATTTGTGATTCCATTTTAGCCTAAACATTTCTAAATGAGATTAATAATTTTTGTTCCGTGTCACAATTTTTTTCTTTTAATGTTGCATGTCCTGTCATTTTCATCACGTATCAGAATACTAGCGCATGCATCTTTTTGAAATCCCATTGTCTCTTTTTTCCTGTACAGATGGATAATGATCGGAATTCCAATACCTCAAAGCAGAGATATTCTGGGAAAGTCCATCTTTGCATTGCCCGTTATAGGTAACGTAAACAGCTTCTTATATATGTAGTATGTATTTGTAGTATTCAACATTTTGTTTTATTTTTATTCCTGCACCTTTTGTTCATGGTCATGCCATTCACAGTCTCACAAGAATATGAATTTAATTACATTGTAAGAAGTTTAATCTATGACTGTTTTGTTTTTAGATATAACTTACTGCCTTTGTCTCTATTGAACTTGTCTTTGTTGAAGTTTATTAACTTGTGTGAAAATCTGCCATACAAAAATGAATGGAATATGTGGACTGTCTTGTCCACGTGTGAGTGAGTCATGTGCAAGTGAGATTTTTGCAGTTGTTGTTTAGATCATAAGGTTATGTCTGTGTGCATTCAGAGAGACCTGTGTGAGAAAGTGGGAAAATCATAAATTAATCATTTGGAGAAGGATGTGACTTTAAGTTCATAGCACTTGGGTGAATAGGTTGTGTTTCATGGCAGCCTGTTGCAATCCAGTTATGATTCATAATATTCACCTAGGCATCTCTCAAAATATGTATTTCCAAGGGTAAGCAAAAAGACTGGATTTACCTTCCTATGCAGAAATGTACAGCTTCTTTTTTTCTGATTAGTATTGAGTTTTGTGGGGATTGTAAGTGAACACGTGTTTTCCATCTGTGGACCATTGCAGTTACAACCCTTTTGATGGACCAAATGAAAATCCAGAAGCAGAGCTCCCCCTTACAGCAGGAAAATACCTTTATGTATATGGAGATATGGATGAAGATGGCTTTTATGAAGGTATTGTTTTGAATCTGTAAATACATGCTAATTGATGCAGATTAAAATCATTTCATTTGTCAAACACACTACCAATGCTTTTCTTCATCTACTACCAAATCAGTTGCTAAAATTACCCCTATCTTATTTGTGTTGATTATCAGCATTTCTGTACCTGCAAGCATAGCTAATTATAAGACGTTTTAAATTGTCAGCTTTTTCTACTTGCAAGATTTAAGTTGGCAAGGAAGCTTACTGAAAATTATGGCTTTTGCCTCAATGTTCCTTTACTTTCCCGAGCCATGAATCCAACATATGTATAATTTTCACCTATATCTTCTTCCTTTCCTCCCCACTTATTGCAAGGCATTGCCAAAAAGTTACATTGGAGCTAGGAAACTTTTCATGGTTTCATGCCAGTTGATTAATAGCATCAAAGTGGTTGTTTATTCTGCAGACCTTTTTACTCTAACTTCACCCTTTCCAACTTTATTCTCATAGCTTCAGTTTTCTATTGGCATTCTGTAATTCAAGGCCAAATCACTTCCAATTTGATCTTTGTTGGTTAAATAGCCACCTCATGACCTGTAAGTTTTTTTCTGATATCAAGACCGTTCTTTATTTAAAGCAATGGTGCAAAGTAATTTTAAACAAAATGAAAGAAAACCAACAGTCTAAGCAAGGAGAAGAGTTCTGCTTTTTGTTAACCTCTTCTTCAACAGGAAACATGCAGTTGAAGTTATCATGTGCATCATAAATATGGTTTATGGATATGGTAGATTATGGTTTACTTCTTTTAAGTGGAATTTTAATCCATACATAGATTTAATTCTTAACCAAATTAAATGGATACAATTCATCTTATTTGATGTACTTCAACTAGATAATATCATTTCTCAGAAAACAGTTAAGCCAGTAATGAAAGAAGTCCTTTCTTTCAAGGATGTTAATGACACTGTAATTTCTTGCCAGGGGAACTTCTAGATGGACAAAGAGGACTAGTCCCTTCAAATTTTGTGGATTTTGTTCAAGACAATGAGACCCGATTGTCAAGCGCTCTAAGCAGTGAACAAGATCAGAATTTCATCAATCATTCGGGTCCTACTCTGGAAGGAGATCTCCTAGAGATAAGTCCACCAAGTCATATGGACTCTAGCGTGATCAGCAATGGCGCAGGGACTCTGGATGTGAATATAGATGAAATTGGAGAAGACATTGTGCCTTATCCTAGAAAAATCACCCTTATTAAGCAACTAGCCAAAAGTGTCATTGTGGGCTGGGAGCCACCGGTAGTGCCACCTGGATGGGGAACCATTAGCAGCTACAACGTGTTGGTTGACAAGGAAGTACGAATGAACATAGCCTTGGGAAGCAGAACTAAAGCTCTTATAGAAAAGCTTAACATTTCTGCCTGTACATACCGAATATCAATTCAGAGCATTACAAACAAGGGTAACTCAGATGAACTCCAATGCACTTTGTTAGTGGGGAAGGATGTCATTGTAGCCCCTTCTAATCTGAAAGTGGAGAACATAACCCAGATTTCTGCTGAGCTCTCCTGGCTCCCTACAAATAGTAATTACAGTCATGTGATTTTTCTTAATGAAGAAGAATTTGACATTGTCAAGGCTGCTAGCTACAAGTACCATTTTTTTAATTTGAAGCCCAATATGGCCTACAAAGTGAAGGTTATGGCAAAGCCCCATCAGATGCCCTGGCAGCTTCCCTTGGAACAACGAGAGAAAAAGGAAGCCTTTGTGGAATTTTCTACATTGCCAGCAGGTTTGATTATTTTTCTCCCTTCCCCAAAACTCTGTAGTTCAGTTTTTTATGCGGCAACAGGGCTGACTGTTACAATTAAAAAGAGAAAGAGCATAGAAAAGTGTCTTTAATGTCCCAATTCAATTAATCTACATTGTGAAAAAAATACATTTCAACAATGATTTTAGAAAATGTTGGGAAAGAAATGAAGATATCTTGCTTGACTTCCGTTATTGTGCTTCTCTAGGAAGATGCATGGGGGTGAGTGGTATAACATAAGCATTTAGTTGTAGTGAATGTCATGTGGAGTAACCAGGGCATAGACTGCAGGGGAGTTGTTTATCTTGGGGAGGATAGAGGAGATTGCCATTTTCACTGAGGAAGCGGATGAATTAATTATTAGACACAAGATATGGGACTGAATCAGATACATTATTTCTTGTAAACTGAAGAGCTCTTCAGGATTAGGGTACCTGGCTTTCCAAAAATAGACTTGATGGGCAAGCTGAAATGGAATCATAAATTACTATACATGTCTTGGGCAAGAATAGTATTAGGTTAGTTTGCATGCTTTGGCCGTGCGAGTCCAAAATGTCCTGTAAGGGGAAAGGATTGTACAGGCAAGAATGTGATGATCTGCCTTCCCATGATCCGAATTGTATTTCAGTGCCCTCTACAATGTCAGCAAACTACAGATCTGTGCTGAGGGTTTGCCAGAACCTCCCAAGGCTGCCTTGTGTGATATTGGCTGTTGTACCCTTCTTTGTGCAGTAGCAGTAAATGCACACAGGTGTCGTAGTTGTAGCTTTTTCAGTCTCGGTAGATGAACAGGAATCGTTTGTGCTAAGTTCACTGGCAAAGACAATTTCACAGCAGCCAAAGTTTGTCTTCTCCCAGTTGTTATGCAGGGGTGGCCCTAGCTGACCCCTGCATTTGACATGTTTTAGCATGATACCCTCCTCCCGGTTTTGTGTTAATAAATACAAAACGGTGCCTGAAATATGCCTGAATGAATAATTTCTAAGATCCCTTTACTTCGAGTTTCTGTCCAAGATTATTTATAGTAGGATAATAGTGGTTTTTAATTAAAGATGAACATAGTGTGCTATTACAGTAAAGCACTGTAAATGCCTTAAAAGACCAGCACGCTTATTTTTTTTCTGCATTTCAGAGAAAAGACTTTGAGTCTGATTGTCCTTTATACCAATATGCCGCTGACTAAAAAGGTTACAGTTGCAGTTCCAGTCCTTTTGCACTGTCAGATAAATCAAAAGTATTCACTGTGTATACGGCACAGAGTTATATACCAAAGACGTCACTTGCAACAATTTTCCATTAACATAGTGCCACTCCTTGGCACTTTTCTCACTGCATTTTTCTGTTAATGTCCTGCATTCAGAGTAAGTTGCCGCTATGCAGCCTACAGGGATAAAATTAAGTTTAGTTCTGCAAGTACAGAACAGCTTGCAAATGAATATAGCTCAGTTAATGTGTATAGTCTGAGGGTCAGTTCTTGGCTCCCTAATCTGTGAAGTGCTCATATGCTTCTGTTTGTACCTTATAACTGCAATAAAGATATTTTGTCACTTTAAAAATAAATATACAAGTTCTTTGTGTTTGCAACGTACAGTTGTGTCAATGGACCTGCGTTTTTCTGATCTAATGCTGCATCGTGACCGCACTTTTCTTTCTTAGGACCTCCAGCTCCACCTCAAGACGTTACTGTCCGGGCTGGGTCCACACCGGCAACTCTACAGGTGTCCTGGAAACCACCAACTCTGACAGCAACAGGGACCTCCCATGGTGCCAACGTCACCGGCTATGGTGTTTATGCGAAAGGTCAACGGGTGAGTCCTCTTTCCAGCATTGCGGTGACTGACTGCATCGGGTGAATTTCCATTCACAGGCAAAGGCAGAAGTAATGGTGTGCCAGCCCTTGAATGTGTGCTTGTTTTTTCTGGATTTCCCTAGAACCCCTCTAGTTGATCTTGTATAATTTGATCATTATCTCCCGTTCTATAAACACTTCAGGGGCAAGTAGGCCCAAATGGTGTTAAGTGATGTGGAGCCCTAATGGGCTTCCCTCTCAGTACTGGCAGCAATTAACTCCATATTAATACTTTGAAGGCCATGTTTTAGTGAGAGCAGGGGAGAAAAAGTGGTGCCTTCATGCTGATAAGTTGCTTGTTTGTGTACTCAGGTGGCAGAGGTGATCTTTCCTGCAGCAGAGAACACATTGGTGGAGCTAATGAGAATAAGGAACTTGGAAGCAAAGGAAGTTACTGTTCGAACGCTCTCTGCTCAAGGGGAATCTGTGGACTCTTCCATAGCTGCCATTCCATCTGACCTACTGGTGCCTCCAACCCCTCACCCTAGAACTGCTCCCAAATCTAAGCCATTAGCAAGTGCCGGAGTCCCAGAAACCAAAGACGAACATTTAGGTCCCCATTTAAAAATGGATGAGTCATGGGAGCAGACTCGTTCGGCCTCCCCCGTTCACGGACACACGCTCGAGCCGCCTGCCCCAAACTTCCACGGGGGGAGGAGGTCTCCGTCACCCAACCGAATACTCCCTCAGCCTCAAGGCACGCCTGTCCCAAATACTGTCGCAAAAGCCATGGCAAGAGAAGCTGCACAGCGAGTGGCAGAGAGCAACCGGGTAAGGGGAGACATCTTCCTATGGCGTTTTGGTCCTCTGTACTCATTGTGGCATTTTCCATACAAGAATGTTTTATTGTGTATATCTTAATGAGCAGTTACTCCTTCCTGAAGGGGACCAGTAGTTTGGTGAGGAGCAATGTGATAAACTTCTGTAGAACCTACCAGAAATATGCGCCACATGGTGCATTTATCAACCTTTGGTCAACTCCAGAAACCTGGTAGCATAACCAGAAACATTACTTTCAAAACCTGGAGAGTCTTACTACTACTGAAAAAATGGCAATAGATCATCAAACTGCAAACAATTTGTATCTTTCTTTGCATTGAGGTAATAAGTGCTAAGCTGTCTAGATCTTCTGGTAAACCTCTGCCAAGAGACAAGTTTCATTATTGTCTTCCTTATGCAACCTTTGCCGGCAGAATTTTTGTGCAACTCTGAAAAGTTAAGGCAAAAAGCTTGATGGAAAAGAAGCACTACCTGCCATGTGCTAATCAAAACACGTTAAGGAATACAGTGTTCTGGATTTGGCAGGAAGGTGACATAAGCAGTAGATAACTTTTCTCCATAAGAGAGTTCAAACACTAAATAAAACCCTCACTGGCCCATTCCTTTAAGGGGATGATACTGTGTCCTGTAGGAATACCTTGCCTTCAGCAGTATTTTGAGGTAATAGTGATACAAGGGAAGAAAGCTATGAATTGAGTTGATGGTCACATAAAAGCATATAGATACTTGTGAGTGAAAATAATACTGTAAGCACAAAACTCCCCAAAGCACCTGAGAGGTTGCAGTCAAGAGAAACAGAAATTACTTTAAGCCCATGAATATATTTAAATGCTATATTCTTTAGTCCTTAAAGCAAGGTATGTGAAATACTTATGTCTTACATTTGCCATTTCTCCCAGTGCTTGCAGGAAGAAGTCTGCTTCACAATTTCCAATTTTCTGTTACTTTTCTAGATGGAGAGGAGGAGTGTGTTTAGTGAGAGGAGCAATGTAGCGCAGTATGCGAACTCAGATGATGAGGAAGATGGCTATGATTCTCCTAATATCAAAAGGAGGGGGGCTTCAGTTGATGATTTCCTTAAAGGGTCAGAACTTGGAAAGCAAGTAAGTAGCCTGGTCTTGTTGTTCAGGTCAACAAATGTTTTTCAAAGCTCAGTAGACTGGGCTGTCCAGAGCACTGTCTGGCTCAGGTCTGTATCTGCAGCATGTGCTATTGCTGCACGTGAAAACATGCTGTGAAGAAAACAGAAAAGGGAAAGGATTTTTGTGTTCCATAGAAGCCAGAACCTGTAATACTGATTAGCAGAAAGTGAACAGCATATATACTTGACGTGCTGTAAGGAAAAGAAAAATATTACCAATTCAGGCCAAGATATGCTAAAGAGCCTCGTGACCCTTTTAAAAATATCTAATGTTAAGAGTGTTTAGAATGGACCAAAAAAGTCCACATTTGTTTTACTGCTAATCATACTTCATAGATGACATTGGTAGGTAACCTCAGGTGCATCTGCAACGGGTGCAAAGTAGCTGCTCCATATGTCCTTAATACTTTAGGTCGTTAAAAGGTGGCTGGGAGTGTTTATAGCTTCAGTCTGCTTTACTGATTTTACAAAAGAGAAGTTTGGACATGAACATTTGATGGCTGGGAACCTTTAGCATTATATTCCTTGAAGATTAAAAAGACTAAGCTCTATCTTCTGTCTTCTATTAGGTATGTCCTCAAAGCTAGATTTGAAATAGAATCTCTCTGAAAGCATTCTCAAATCTGAGTAGGATTTAAATTTAGATTTCGTGTAAGACTGAAAGAATTCCTTATTGCTGCCCTTAGAGGAGCAATAGTTAAATCGTCTAGCTCACAGCTAGACATAACAGCTGTTGCGTGTTAGATTATTAAACATTTACTTTGTAGCTTATAAGATGGATCTACTTAATCCACTTGTAGTTTAATAGCTCATCTGCATTGGTTATGAAAGATGATCACTTTTACTGCATGTTTTTTTAGTAAAATAATTTTTGGATTTTCTGTAGTAATTCTAACATTTGAAAATATACCAGGAATCTTTTCGTGCTCGTTTAGAGAGTGAATGCATCTTTTCTTTGGAGAAAATGCTTCTTGTAGACATTTTCTTTCCTGAGATTGATTGCTGGCATCATATTATATGGTTATGGAAATTGATCAAGTACCACAGAAATTATTTTTTCATTAGTATTGTTGGGGTAAAGTGCAGTAATTGCTGGCATTCTGATATTTTGCTGCCCAGTTCTTCAGATATTCTGCTGCAATCTGTCAGTCATGTACCTCAGTCTAAACATTTATCCTTAGACAATTTGTTTAGTTTGTTAGATGAAAGTTCTGGCTAAACTTTCCCCAGAACTACTATTTAATAGTAAGATAATGTTTTTATAATAAAAGCCACTCCTATATAACAATAGCAGTTCAGTAGGGTGTACTTTTTCCTCCTTATATTTCAACTAATTGAAATCATTGAAA
>NW_010582661.1:448209-470421 GCF_000705375.1 Tinamus guttatus | reverse complement strand
CTCTGGAGATCTTCAAAACCCACTTGATGCAGTTCCATGCCACATGCTCTTGGACTAGATGACCTCTATAGGTCCCTTCCAACCTTAAGCATTCTATGATTCTATGTGTGTCCTATCAAGTTTTTTTTTTTTTTTTTTAATCACTGTCAGTGTCTTATTACAAAATGAATCATAATTTACAAACATGGCTTTTAGTGTTTGGGGAACAGCAGTTCACCTATTCCCTTCAGAAGGGAGGGAATATTTCAGAAGGAAATATTTCCTGCCTTTTTCTTCAGGAGTAGAAAAAAATACAGGCCCTGAATACATGTCACAGACAAAAAAGTTCTGGCAAACTGAATTCCTTGTGGAAAGACAATGGTAGTCTAAAATATAGTGTTTATCCTCTCAAGCAAAACATTTACATGTGAATTTATAAATAAATATTTTCAAGAGAAAATGAACTCCATTGGCTATCAAATTAAAGAGATTAGATTTTTCATACTGTTAATTACTTGACATAAATGTCCCACAGTAGATGCATGTTTTTATTGCAGCATCTATTGCAGTAGATGCTGCAATAAAAACAGAGAAACCTTTCTTTGCTTCCTGCACAGCTATAGTACTATATTTCTAATTTTAGCATTGTGTCCCACCAGTTTCAGATGCAAGTAAGGCACCAGGATTCTTGTCATCTTCTTCATTCTTGCCCGTACCAGCATCACACATCTTGTTCAACTCAATGGGAACCATGAAGTTGCCACCTGCCACCAGCCCTGAGCACCCAAAGGAGACTTTGCAGGAGAGGCATGTTGGCATCTGTAGCAGGATACTCAGAGCACAGTCAGGCTTTCTGTTTGCCTGTTGCTTTCTGACTTAGGTGGTGCCAAACCCCTCACTGGGACCAGCAGCCCAAGAGCAAATTCTGAAGAACTGTTTGCATCCTTTGCACAGTCACAGCTTTGTCTATCAGACATTAGCATAAATGGGGAGATGGAATCTTTTCCCACTATCCTCTCAAGAAAAACTTAGAGGTGAATGTGCCAAGGGAGCAGGTAGGAACATCTCTGTGCTGTCATATTTGACTACTCTCCATTTCCCCCTTGAAACCTGATCTACAAGTATCTACATTACTGCCAGGCTGATATACATTTGCTGTGTGCTCACGAAGAAAATCCAGCCAGCACCACAAGCTGATGGCCCTAGACAGCATCTAGATGTATATGGTCCCACAGCTGTAGCAGCTACAATCCCTGAGTATAAGGTAGCTGTGTCACGGGCTGTACCAACATGCGACAAAAAAGCCACCCCTTCCCCTAAAACTCAAAGTCTAGGATGTACCAACTTCCAGAGGCAGGGAAGAGTCAAAGGTGGGCCAAGTTCCCCTGTCCTTCCCCACCTCTGCCTTTGCCTAAAATACTTTCTGAATAATATTACAGCAAGAGATTAAGAACCAGAGAAGGAACAGCTCCTCAGAGTCTTTGGCAGGTCTTTACATGACAATTTTTGCGAAGAAATGTATTAATGCTAATAAATAAACAGATCAAAAATACATCTCATTTCAGGTATTTTGTAAACTTAAACATTGTGAACATGAGCTTTGACAAAACAGGTATCAGGTTAGGTAGTGTTTTTCCTGATCTGCAACATAAAATATCTAGAAATATTGAATTAAGAGCTACTTTTAAAGGATATTTTAAATTAACTTTTTTCTATTTAAACATGCAAATATATTATACAGTGCTATTTTAAACAGAAAATTGAGCAAAACATCAGCAGTAGTTGTAGCCTGATTGATATGCATGTTTACAAGAAAAACACACTTAAGTGCTGTGACATTCAGTTTTTAAGAAATCTAGTTTAATTATATTTTCCCTAATTAAAGATTTCATTATAGGGGATCACATGATTTAATTATATCAATACCCCAAAGACCTGATTGTGAACATAAAGTGAGGATTAAAAAGATGCCTCATCACTTAATTACCTGCTAGATTGGAACAGATCCATGTTGTAGGTCAAAAGGGACATGAAATGCAGGCTTCTGCCTCCTTCTTTGTTGTGTGCAAAGGGCTCTGCACATGGGGAGAGGAAGGGGGGAAGCGCTCTTGTGTCTGCAGTGGGACTGCTAATTACCTGTGAGCAGATTTTTAAGTGTATATTGATCCTTTACTTGAAAATTTTGCAAAGTAAGGTGCTGCTGAGCTGCATATTCCCTCCTACAGTCTAGTAAATGCCTGCATATTTCTTGATCCCAACGTGCAATCTCATGTCTTTCCGAGGAAAAATGTCAAGTAGTGAGAAAACTTAGGCTGTGTCTGGCTAGGGGCTTAACGTCCCCTGATGTGAGCAGATGGGCATCCAGCATTGTCATATCTGTCAGGAACTGGGGCTGTCTCTCTCTGTGTTGCTTCGGCACAAAGACCAGGAATCACAACATTTCTGGAGTTTTCCTGCCTCTAAATATCTTGGATTGTGTGACATCAGTGTAAAGCTGACTGCAGCAAATTTTAGTCTGCTCACACTTCTGCATAATTCATGCCTCTATTTCTCATCCTATAACCAGCTTTGTTTGGCAGGGATCACTAAACACACAGAAGTGGATTTGTAGGATGATGTCTGTGGATACACGTTCCTCAAATCACTACACAGGCTGCAGAGCAAAGTGAGCAAGTGACTCTCTGAGATGACTTCATCTTACCTTTTTCAAAAACCTAGCTTACCTGCTAAAGGTTAATTGCTTCCCTACATTGCATTTCCATACTCTGCAGACCCAGGAACTTGAGAAGGAAGGCAAAATCCCAAGTAGTAGCATATGTGCCTGTTCATCTTACCATATTTTCTTCATCAGTGCTTCCCTTTCTCCAGCATATTTATGTTAGAGAAAATCTTTCTTTATACTGCATGTAAGAAGAGGAAAAGCCTAATCTGATGCTGGCATCCTTCAGCCCCCTCAGATCCCTCTGCAGAGGTTATGGGGAGCTATGTTCTAGCAATTTTCCAAGTGACTCAGTCCTCTGCAAGCAGTGATGCCATGAGCTGCAAGACAGCTCCACAGA
This sequence comes from Tinamus guttatus, assembly GCF_000705375.1. The sequence continues at coordinate 467,383 of NW_010582661.1, read as the reverse complement.
AACCATTGCTAATAGCTGAGCCTGCACCTCCTAGGTCCTTTCTACTGCTTTTCTAAAAGGATCAGGGAAGATGTAGAACTGGAGGCTACAGGGAACTCAGAGCCTCCTAGGACTTCTCCCAGTCAAGCCACCCTTGACACCTTTTCATGGGAATGAGGAAAGCAGAGCACTCCCAGCAGCAGAGCGTACCCCACCCCTACTGCCCCATAAGCAAGATCACCCTGTCCCTCCTGTTCCCCAGAGCATGGCCACACCATGGCTCCTGCCCCCTGTGCCTCCTGCTCCGGCACGGCCCAGGAGGCGGAGGAGACTGTACATATGCACACTGCGGTGTTGTGCCGTAGTGATGTGAGGCAAGGGAGCACACTCAACTGCTAAATTAACATCCGCAAGTGGCACAGCACTAGGGATGAAGACCTGTTTCTTCTACTTTGATTTGATCTTATTTTTCTAAGCAGGGAAATACCCCAGTGACAGAATCACTGCAGATGGCATCACAAAGCCTCGGCTGGCACCAGCTGAGTTGGTACAGTAAGATAATCATGTTTGAGTTTGTGTCTGCCTTTTCTTTTTGCCCTGCTTTGCTGTGCTAATAGCATTTCTGTTATCCTGTAAGCCTCAGTCAGCTCTCTCAAAAGTAGGGAGGGGGAAAAAAAAGTTAATTTCCTTATCTCTGATAAAGAGGTCTGGTCACAGAGGAACCAGGCGATGCTAGTTTTTTTTAGTTATTGTTACTCTTTCTTTTTTCCTCCCTCTCTCTCTTGCAACTTAAAGACAGCCTAGAATTGAAGTCCCAGGGTCTCTAGGGCAGTACTGCAGAGCAGTGCTGCTTAATGGGGCAGCTGGTGGAGAAAGCTGCGCACATGTTTCCTTTGCAGTTTTCATCTTCATACTTCACAGGGCCCAGAGACTGATTGATGGAATTCTTTTTTTTATTATTATTTAGCATAGCTTTCTCGAGGCCTAGAGTCTGCTTCTCTCAGCCACACTGAACATATGTCCACATATTCCCTTGGGCAGTATTTAAATGTGTGCATCCATGTGGCTGTATTTGTTTAGTGTGTGCTCCCACTGATCTAATGGGACCTTTCCCATGACCCATTGCTTCCCTAAGTTTGCCACTTGCTGCTGTCAGGCGAGAGAAGCTTTAACTTAGATGGCTGTATATGTAAATGAATGGGATTTTTTTTCTCTTTCAGTCTTTTCGACTGAAACCTCTTGCTGATGGATCATCTAAAACAGTTTCGCTGAGAACTGTTCCTCACTGCTGTTAAAAAAAGCCAAACCTAAACAGACCCCATCTGTTACAATCCTGCATCAATTTATGTGAATGCAAAATTTGCAGGGTTGCTCTTTGCTTGTTAATAAACCATCCTCCGAGAACTGCATTCATTCCTCTAAAATGCCTAGCAAGATATACATGGCTTGCTGCGCAGGATAGCTCTAATGCAAAGCTTTTCCAGGAAGAGGAAAAGCAGTAGATGAATATAGTGCTAGCTGCTTTTCAAGGAGGCACTATGACATTCTGCACCATCTTTAGCTTTCCCATGATAGGCAGGTCAGTGAGCAATACAAAACTGTCTATAAAGACATATTCTGCCTGAATAATACCAATACTGCTCAAGAGGTGATTTTAGAAGTAGATTATTTCCATTTCCCACTACTGCAGCTTCATTCAGAGGCCTGTTCACAACCTAAGTTTTTTTCTGTTCTTTTCCAACTAATAGCCTGAAAGGCTATTTAGAGGCCATGGAGGACAAGAAGGTGCTCAAGAGTAGTCAGCATGGATTCGCCAAGGGGAAATCTTGCTTGACTAACCTGATAGCCTTCTATGATGGAATGACCAGCTGGATAGATGAGGGGAGAGCGGTGGATGTCGGCTATCTCGACTTCACCAAGGCTTTTGACACCGTCCCTCACAACATCCTCCTGGGCAAGCTCCAGAAGTGTGGGATAGATGAGTGCACAGTGAGGTGGATTAGGAACTGGCTGGATGGCAGGGCCCAGAGAGTGATGATCAGCAGTGCAGAGTCTAGTTGGAGGCCTGTAGATAGTGGGGGCCCCCAGGGGTCAGTCCTCGGTCCAGTCCTGTTCAATTTATTCATCAATGACCTGGATGAAGGCACAGAGTGCTCCCTCAGCAAGTTTGCTGATGATACCAAACTGGGAGGAGTAGCTGATACCCCAGAGGGCTGCGCTGCCATCCAGAGGGATCTGGACAGACTGGACAACTGGGCGGTGAAAAACCTCATGCAATTTGAGAAGGCCAAGTGCAAGGTCCTGCACCTGGGGAGGAATAACCCCAGACACCAGTACAGGCTGGGGACTGACATTCTGGAGAGCAGCTCTGCAGAGAAGGACCTGGGCATCATGCTGGATGACAAGTTGACCATGAGGCAGCAGTGTGCCCTTGTGGCCAAGAAGGCCAATGGCATCCTGGGGTGCGTTAAGAAGAGCGCCTCCAGCAGGTCGAGGGAGGGGATCCTGCCCCTCTACTCAGCCCTGGTGAGGCTACATCTGGAGTATTGTGTCCAGTTCTGGGCCCCACAGCACAACAGGTCTGGGCCACAAGGATGATCAGGGGCCTGGAACATCTGCCCTATGAGGAGAGGCTGAGAGAGCTGGGCCTCTTCAGCCTGGAGGAGAGAAGGCTGAGAGGAGACCTGATCAGTGTCTATAAGTACCTCAAGGGAGGCGGTGAGGAGGATGGTGCTGGCCTCTTTTCACTGGTGGCCACTGATAGAACTAGAGGAAACGGCCACAAACTGAAGCATCAAAAGTTCCACAGGAACTTAAGGAAAAATTTCTTAACAGTGAGGGTGACAGAGCACTGGAACAGATTACCAAGAGAGGTTGTGGAGTCTCCTTCTCTGGAGATCTTCCAAACCCCCTTGGACACAGTCCCGTGCTACGTGCTCTAGGTGACCCTGTGTGTGCAGGGGGGCTGGACTAGATGACCTTTAGAGGTCCCTTCCAACATTAAGCATTCTATGATTCTATGAAAAATCCCACATGGAGGAGTTCAGACAGATGCAGAAACTTGGCTGGCTTGACAGAGCTGATCATATCAAAAACAATATAAATGTTTTACAGACAGCATTTGCACTTGAAAGGCTGTGACAGGAAATATGGTAAAGTATTCAAAAGTATGCACAGTATAGCTTAAGAAAATAAAAACCAAATCACACTGTCTGTTGTGCGTTGTTTCCTAGAGTTCTTGTCCAAGCATGGAGATGCCCTGTGCTTCACTGACACAATGAGATCCCTGCCCAAAAGAGCTTGGGTGAAATTGGAAGGAGAAAGAGGGGAAAGAGGTGAGACAAACTGCCCACAGATGACCCATCCAGCTGCACAGCACACCTCTTCTCTGCTCTTCAAATACCTACAAGGTCGTAACACACTCCCTCCCTCTAGCTTTACACCGTGTCAAACGCTACCTGCAGTAATCTTAATGGCAAACCTTATATTTTTTGTCATGGGCAAAGGGCTGGATTTGCTCATGAAACATTCTCCACGTGGGTCATGGTAGCAGCCAAGAACAACATATGGGAATTCATTCTGGAAATCCAAATATCAGCTGTGAATCTAGGCTTAGCTATCTATTTTAACTTGACATAGGCTTGGGATGAAATCAGTTGAAAAACAGAATGAATACACAAAATACAGAGTGTTTATTAAGCTCTATATTTTCTATTGAATAAAGAAGGCTCATGTTAGCAAAATCAAGAGGAGATGTCTCATGGACTGCAAACACAAAAGAACTCACATATCCTAAGTCTGAACTGATTTTTTTTTGTGTGTGAGAGAATTATTTATTAAATAGGATGCCTGCAATTCATATTCCCACACATGGGACTGTTTTCCCAATGTTGCCTCTTTCCTCCTTCAACCTTCTCTCTTCATGCAACTTCATACAGTGGCAGTCTGAAATCATAGTCATATGCGAAAATGGATCTAGTAGCATTATTTACACTGGATTAAACTAAAAATCAGTGTGAGTAGGACTTTTGTCAAAGGTTATTGAAATTAATGGAAGTTCTTCACTGAAACAGGTGCTAAGACCTTGAAGTTTCTTTGCTTTTTACTGTGTATTTGTTACTTGTCTTCTCTGGGTTTGCTGTTCTAGCTTTACACTACTGTCCAGCAGCATGGTATGATTTGTTGGAAATTTGCTCTGCTCTTCTCTCTCATCCTCATTTCTCCAGACCACACACTATATACACCCATTCCCCACTCTCTTTATAGTATCTCTGTCTTTCTTTCTCTCTTGCTAGCATTTTAGCTAACAGTATTTGCTCCCACAGACCTTATAAGAAAGGCTGATAGGACTTTGTCTAGAGTCAATACATGCTTCAAGGCCAATTCAGTGTTTCCTTGCAACCTGTGCATCAATGCACATACTGAATGCTATGGAAAGAACAACTGTAAGTAAATTAAGATTTGGGATTTGCTGGGTATGCCTTTACAAGTAAAAATAAGCAGCTTAGGGTGCAGATTCACCACAGCAGAGCCATGCGTGCTGTTAAATATTGACAATCTTTTGACCAAGGCCAGCTAACAGTGACAGGCAGCTCTCAGGCACAGCTCAACTTAGCCAGAAATCATTCCCGGTAGGCAGCTCAGACACAACCAGTGGCTTTCAGCAACTAGCGAGTTTAACCACATGGATTTTGCTACCTCATCTTAGCAGGCCTCAGGGCCAGATGATAGGCCCTAGCACTGTTTAGGTTATTAAGAAAATACAGCTGCCATCGTTCATTGTGTACTGTGGCTCCTGGAGCCATAAAGCTTGTGCATTAACCCTGTGTAATTTTCAGGGTTGTACAACCCCTGTGTAATTTTCAGAGTTGGCAATGTTTGAGGGGAGGAAAAAAGTGATAACCCATTGGTACATTTCAGAAAGGTCTTTCTCCAAAGCACAGTCACTGATTTCTCACCAGTGCCTCCTGAAAGAAGGTCTTAAAGAGCATTGCACAAGAAAGCACTGTTTAGCAAATGCTTAACACAGCTACTATATACAAACTGGCTTTAATACTGAGGATGAGGGGCAGGATTAAAATTGAGATATATCAATGCCAACATGCTTCTATAATTTTAATTTCCCATTCTGATTTCTTTCTCTCTTTGTTAATGCCAAAAAAAATCAGAGGAAGTACATTCACTGCCAAAAGTGTGAGTAACAAAAAGCCATCAGGTTACCTCAGGGGATGACAAGTGACAAATTGTTATTATACATATGGTAAATCCTACTGTAGAGATGTTGTCATGTGATCTTTTGCGAGTATATTAATCACTAGCGGTTTTGTCACTCTCAAAGGGAAGCTTAAGGTGATAGTTTAGCCTACTTACAAACCCCTTCAAGGAATTTTTTTCTATTCAAATTGTTCTTTAGCATTACTTCTTTTAATGCACTGAACTGTGCATTTGCTGGAAAATATACTTTAGGAATGAGTGAGCAATGCAGCACCAGGATTATAATAGAGTTTAGCATTTTGTTTTGATCTTTAATTCTTTGTCCCCATGCTGCTGGCCCCAGGACTATGGCAAGAACTCTTGTATGACCTAGGTACTCATTACCACCCCACAGCATTGCTTTCTTCAAGCATTTGAGAGGACAACTGGAGATAGCAATAGGCCTATCCATTGTAGACACTGTTAGTCAGAAAATTTCAGAGGCTTATTCTGAGTATAGCTATATTGTTTATGACTCCATGAGGTAGGAAGAAAACTTCTAGCATCTACTCTCCAGCTGGGTTAATGAAAGCTATATCTGTGTCAATGGAATGCAGCAGAGTCTTTCATGGATTTTGAAACTTCCCTTGAGGATGTGATAAGTAAGAAAAATATAAAATGAAACATATTTAAACCCCTCAATATGTGTCATATTGATTTCTTAAATCAAAGTGTCATGATAAAATAAGGAAAATGAATTACATGTTTCACCAACACTTTCACCATTGTTGGTTATTTCTGTTCTTTTTCCTAAAAGATGTCTAGTTAGTTAGCTAAACTTCAATAACTAATAATCTAGTTAGGATAAACTTGTTCCAGCCCTTTTTGACTGCATTAAATGCAGCAATACAATTTTAGCTCTTTATTACATCTTGCATGGTTCAGTCCATGCCCTGGGTTATCCAGATCAGATTTTTAATATTGGTGAAGCATGAAGATGTTTCCCATTCATATAATGCCTCCTGTATATCAAGATTTGTTTTGCAAAAATCAGCATTAGTGAGGCAAAGAGATCTTGGGCCATTTCTTTGATAACTCTTGAACCTATCTGGGCTTCTAACTATACACTGCTGAACATCCTTAATCATCATTGCAGCAGAAAATAGTGCTATGTATCTCCATGTAAGCTTTCTACCAAAATAATTTTATTGCTAGTGATATAAGTTGATGGAAAAAAAAACCAGAATGCAATTAAAGTTCTGAGTTTTGACATGGGCCATTCTCAATTGTCTGCATCACAAAGGAGAAAATACTATTTCAACACCTCAAGAAACAGCTATCTTTAGCAGTTCAGATATTGTTGACTTGGTCATCATTGCATCAGAGTACTTTGGTGCCTTTTAGTTTGTTCAAAAACATCACTGTTAAAATTAAATGCTGCCATGCAGAAGCAATAATGTCAAGGGTGCTGAATAAGCTGTTTCTGAGATGAGAAGGTGGCCTGACTGTGGGCCCAGCACTCACCAGAATTTGAGTTGCCAACTGGAAGCCACCAGGTGTATTCCTTGTCTTCTAGCCACGCTATTAGCCTTGTCTTTCCCACAGAGCCTACAGGTCACAGGGACTCTCAGAACTGCTCGGTTCTTGGTCAACCTCTGGTGGGGCAGTTCTCCAAATACTCCATGTTTATTTCCTCTAATCATTTCTATGCAATGGTCGTCCATATCTAAAGCAACCCCTTAGGCATTTGTTTTGATGCTGAGTGAAATTTTTCTTTCTTCAAGTCTGTTTCTTTTTGTACTATTTCAGGAATATGATGGTTTTTGCCTGTAGCTGTTCTGACACCAGCATTCAGCAGTCATTTTGGCAGCCTTGATTTTTCGTCTCAGCTCTGCAACGAAACACTGGTCCCTCTGTCGAAACTGTGGAGGGATTCAGAAATGCTACCAGGTCACTCTAGATTAGGATGAGACCCAAGTACTAAGTACCTGGGATAAGATCCAAGTACTAACCTCAGAAAGGCTTTCCTCAGAAAAGGGCTTATTAAGAGTTTTGAAGAGCCCTGGACCTCAAGGTAAGCTTTAGTAGAGACCTGCAGTTTAGTTCAGATGTAACTATTGTGATCTTGTGACTCTGCAAGGAAAGAAGCATTTCTGACACACACACAAAAAAAGCTTTCCCATTATAGTGAGTGATTTCACTATATATTCTTGTGATGTGAAATATGAAGTACAACACTGCTGAACATATGGCAAGAAAAATAATTCCTCTGTACTTCAAGTCTCAGCTGGAGTGCTGCATCCAGTTTGGGGCACCACGTTTCAGAGGCATGTGGACCAATTGGAAACAACGCATGGAAAAGTGAGAGAGCTCAAAAAGACAGCCCAGGAAGAAGGCCGAAAGAACTTACTTAGGGTGTTTAGAATAAAGACAGGACTGAGAGGAGACACAGATACATAAATTCAGCTAAGAAAGTGGTTGCTGCAAAGAGGAAGGAAATTAACTCTTCTCTACATCAACCATGACTGGGAAAAGGCTGCAGCGAATGGACCGCAAATGGATGCTGCCTGGATTTCTAATTAGGTGGAGCAGTGGGACAAATCTGTGGGAGACAATCCGAGCAGTGGGGAAAGGGGGCACATCCATGTCTTGGATTGTCCTCACCACGCAGTCCACACCTGTAAAAGTAATGCCTTTGACCACAAGTACAGAAAGAGACTGAGACTGGAAGGAATTATGACAATCAGGCCAGCTGTGGGAAGAAACAAAATGTTTGTTTGGACAATTTGCATCTGTTGCTTTTCTTAACCGGATAAGAGAGTACACTCTGTAATATACACACACCAGCCTCACTTACCAACAGAGACTTAAAATATTTATATTATGGACAAACAATGCCAAGGAACTCCCCTACAAATGCAGTGATTTAATAAACACAGCACTGCAATGTAGCATTTATCTTTATTATATATAATCAGCTGTTGCTTTTGCTTGGGTAGAAATAATGTCCAACTGAGCTAAGGTAGGACTGAAGGGCTGGAAGGTTCTCATTTCCCCAGTCCCAAACATACACACCTTTTTTGCTTGTGCAAATCCATATGGGGTTTAAGACTGTGTGAGGCACAGCTCAACACTTCTTATTCCATTGCCAGTGGGCCTAGTAAGGTCTCTGCATCTGTCGGGCCTAATGTGATCCTGCCAACAGATACCTCCTTTCCTATGCTTTCAGCAATCAGTAAGGATAAACATCTTCCATAGTACCACTTAATAAACATGTATGTTTGTCTCTAGTTAAATGATGCGTGTTGTTTCCCAAGCAAAGCTCACTGGGATATCTTGCTGAAAACATAGATTACATCTACATGAAAATCTTGATCCTGGACAACTGACACCAGGCCTCAGACAAACCCTCAGAATTGTGCTCACAATTCAACTGTACAGCCATAATGAAAATCATGAGGGTATTATACTGTGACTTAGTAATTACTGCCAAGATGCTAATATTATTTAAATAATTTAGAGGATGATTGACAGAATTAATTATCTGAGATGCCCATTCTCCCTGAACAAAGCATTGTTAGCCTATGTTTACACAAAAAGAAATATGAAAGCTAAAATGATGGATATTTGACAAAAGTAAATTCTCTAAAAATGTAAGTATTTTTATATGCTCGTGGACGTGATCCATTCTGAAACTTTTTCTTTTTTTTTTTTTCCTGTAACAATAGTTCTGTGGTCTTCTATCTTCATATAAAATAGGGAATTGCCCCAAATAGCATTTCATCAACAAACCATAGCTTTCAAATAAAGCTTTGCTTCTAAAGACAGATCTTCACAATTTGTTCTAACATCAGAGTAAAAATTGGTGCAGAGTGATGCCAGCAGGCTCTGAGAGTAGAGCAAACAGTTTTGGTAATATTTACAGATGAAAACAGATATAAATGCATAATCGTTATGCATAAGAAAAGCTCATTCCCTGAGCAGTGTCATGCCAGAGCTGTACTCTTAGTAGACTCTCATGGTAACCACAGTGACCCCTTTCCACCAGGACCCTGTCACCTTCATAGTCACCCAGCATCCTCAGCAGAGCCCAACTTGATATGTACAAATTGTTTTTGTTTGTTTTTTTTTTTCCCTCTTCTGGTTGAATGTTCACCTAGGCAGTAACCTTGTTTCATGTCAAAGCAGGGATAAAGTTTCTTGAGACGTACATCACTGGAAAAAGTATCTGCTAAATAATGTTGAATTCTTCACAAGTATAGGCGCCAGTGTAATCTGATCACAAATTAACTTAATTAAAAGCTGAATATCCTCTTCCTGAAGAGATATTTACTTGCTCTTACTTGGTCTGTTGGGAAAGTACCTGGCTGTGGTGCTTCCGCAACCCAGGACGAGATCCCTGGAGCAAAGGAAGGGATAGTTTGAACAGTACCTGGAAGGCTGAAGTCACAAAACACTCGGTTTTGGAAAGTGAGCTTCTTGAGGAGATCACTGGCAAGTGCTCTGGTTGGTTCCTAAATGAGAATACCTGTCTCAAGGGTCTAGTCTAACAGTGACGAGAAAAGGGAGGAAAGGTCATAAGTGGTCTTTACATCTGTTTCTGTCATTTTTCTACAACAGTGAGTACACATCTATGAGATTTTTACAAATTCTGTCAGCTGGGTCTGGAAGCCATATGCCCTAGATGTATGAAATAATGCTGCAAATAATGACTTTGGAAAAGCACTGGGGTGTCTATTCCAGGCCGTGTTGTCACTGCTGGGCAAATGTACTTCTGCGTGCGCTGCATTAGATTGGTCCATCAGTTGCCAGGCAGGAAGGAGGATATGTCCAAGTTTACCTCTGGAGTAGATGAGGACATTTATGGGACAAGGACCAGACCATGTTGCACTCTGAGGTGAGAACTGCCAAGCCTACCTGTGTGGCTCTGTAGACACAAGTCAGGTCTACGGTTTCATTGTTCCTCAGTGACACCACTTCCAGCAATATGAAAGAGTTATTAGGAAGGTTAAAACCAGTCAACAGCATGGCAAAGCGAGAGCATCAGACTTTCTGTGGTGAAACAGGTGCTTTTCAGCAGAAGGTGCAGAAGGGCACGGAAACCTCTGAAATCTCTCCTAATATCTGACTGATGGTTAGGGAGGTTTCAGACATACCCTACCATGTGACAAGAGGGAAAACAAAAAGGAGTCCCTTTTTCTATATAGCTTAAGACATTTCTAACATCACTGGCTCCAGCACTTTCCTTGAGGAGGTAGCATTCAAGCTGGACCCATAGGCTAAGGCATCACACAACAAAGTGACCAGGTCTACCAAACTGGAGGAGGATCTCCCTGGGTCGGCTGGGCGGATGACTGAGGATCACTCCCCGCACTGCATCCCATCCTCTGCACCAGGAAAGACAGAGTTGGTGGGGAAGCCATGGGGATAATTACCACTGATCAGGAGACCTTTAGTCCCCACAAGCAATAAATGTCTGTTTCCTCCATGGCCTAGGGCATATTTGTCTGACAGGCACACTTATGACATGAAAACGTGGCAGAGACTCAGCCACATTTAATTGAGGGATTCAAGGCCAAGATATGTGCAGCCACGGCAGGTACTTCTGAATGCTGGAGAATTCCTGAAGATTAGTAAATAACATATCTCTTGTTTTGCTTTGTTTCTATAGGTGTAACAATAGAGTTTCCTTTACTTAAACCAATATTTTGATTAGAGATGTCAAAGACACCCAACATTAACACATGGAGAAGGGACTGAAGAAGGGTGAGGGGTGGAGAAGGGCATGGGGGCAACACAGGAGGAGTGCAGCTCAAGTAGAAAAAGCTGGCCAAAACTTGGTGCCCCAAGGCACATTCACACCACAACAGAATGGAGGCTGGCAATTATCCCCAGAAAAACTTTCATCTACTGCATAGTGTTTTAGTAGAAGTCCATTGTCATATCTCAGCAAAATGTGGGCTGTGCCTCATCAAGGCAGAAATGTGTTTCTTCCTTCTTTCCTATTTTGATATATTTCACTTCCATATAATCTCCAGAGGGATCATTTAGCCTATTCAAATACCTTATTAAGGAAGGCCTGCATTGTTCTGGGAGCTTTTGTGCGGTCTTGGAATGTGTTTCTTCCTGAGCACTGCCGTGCATGGCGAGGTCTTGATAAAACAAAGCACTGCTTTTCTCTCATTATTCTACGTTGGCTTCTCCTTTCTTTTCCTAGCTACATTTGTCTGAATTCTAATTTGTGTTTATAAGAAGTGGTGCCCATACCTCCCCTTTGTCATTTAATTGAAGGGAAATTAAGAAACAGGTGGATCTCAGGAAATATCATTAGTCTCTTTTGATTGTTTTTGGCACTTCTTTGAAAGAAAAGTTCAGCTCAATGCAACTGGCTCTTCGTTGTTTCCAGGCTAATTACTACAGTCCCCATCGAAGAGCATATCTGAACGTGTCCAATTTAAAGTTAGTGAGTTGTTCTTCTGGCTTCAGTGGGTTTATTTATAGGCTTCAATTTACACATGGACTTAGAGATTTTGACTGATTTGAGCCATATAACCAAACTCATACAGGACCATGAATCCCTTGAGTACACTACAGCACAGAAATACAGTTTGTGCACAGAAACCCAGCCAGCTTCGAAACAGCATGTTCATGTTTATGTAAGGACTTCCTTTTAGCCTATTCTTTTGTTCCTAGAGAATATAAACATGATGGAAGGACAAAAGTATTTTTATGTGTTTGATTTTGAAAGGTGCTTGTTAAGGAGGCCTGCAACTGCAAAAGAAAAGCTAACTAGGGAGACTTCCACATCGGCTTCTAGACTAACAAATCTGAAAAGTCACAGAGAAGGGGAAAGGATGCTAAAGAAAACAAGCAGCATGAAGCTTCAGCATGTGGTTTTATCCCACTAATTCCCAGTAGGACAAAAGAGCCAAAAGCTCACAGTGTGCTCCTTCTATCACTTTGTAGACAAAGCTTCAATTTCTTCTATTTTTAAAACCAGAACCCTAGGGGAATATTTCACCATTGAAAATCAGCCAAATGCATTAACAAAGCGCTCCACCTGTTACAAGAATGCAAGCAAAGGGCTGGATCATAGCAGCTCCTGCTTGATGGCCAGCAATCAGGGTATTCCTTACATGTGATATGCAGCAATTATTGACCAGCTGAAAATCTGATCTTGAGGTGTACATTGCAGTTCAAGGCTTGAACAGCTAGACAAGCCAGAGGAAAAGAGATTAGGTAAGAGTATCCTCTTTAGTTTCAGGGGTAGGGTGGTAGGTACACAAAACGTAAGAATTTGAAAGATGCGTTATTTTGTACTGGCCTGGCTTAATAATCATGAGCAGCCACCCTTGTCATCTTAAATTTATCTTCTTCCTGATCATCTCCACTGACAAAACAGGAAAGCCTGCATAAATATATTCTAGGATCTAACTAGGAAGATCAGCATAAAAATCTTCTGACATTCAATGTGGCATATGCTGTATGGAGTAGCAGTAATCACAGGGTGTTGACAACAGCAGGGCAAGAGGTTGTACAGCAAAAACACACACACGCTCAACTACAAAAGCCAGGAAAGTCAAGGATAGTGAAATCATGATTAAGCAAGCAATTCTTGCCCTGACACAGGAACAGGGATGGAAGTAGAAAATCCCTTACTTTTCAGAGATATCTTTATGGGTTTATAATTATAAATGCCCCCTTTTTTAAAGGATTTGTTTAAGAAGCAAAACTATTCCTTTTCATAAATGATCTGTTTTACAGGGCTTAAAAATATGTCAAGGTTTGCTGCAGTAAATCCTCCTCATGCTGTAACTGAGTAATGTAAGCAACTTGGGTTGCCGTTTAAACAATTCCCAGTGTGTGGCATGGCCAGTGCAGTTTGAAATGCCTCTGTCTATCTAAACAGAAACAGATGTTTGAACAGCAGAGCTGTGCAGAAGTCATTCTTCAAACAGTAGATTAAAACATCTGTCAGGATCATTGGATGGGACCAGACAAGCAGCAATAATATCAGCTGGGCCTGCCAGTCACATCTACCTCATGCTAGAGATGGAAGGAAAAGGATGGGGGGATTTCATTTAGTCCTAGCATTTACATAGTCCTTTTTTTTTTCCATGTTTCTTCAGTCATTCAAGAGATTGTAGACCTAGCTGTGCAGGATGATTCATAACCTCACTCAGCACTGCCTCCACCTTTTTTCTAGATTTTCACATATGTTAATGCCTTTTTCTGCCATTGCAGACAGCCAGTATAAAAACTGTGAAATGTTGGTGGCATGCCAGGTTACAGTATTTTATATTTATTTGCATGTGTTCTTCATGTCTCAGCATTTGATCAGTTTAGTGACATTGCAACCTATTACTTGTTTATCACTGAGTCAGAAGAATGACATCTTACTAATTTTCTGCAAATTGCCTGCAGGAACTGTGCCACAGACAGGGCTTTCTTTCTTTTTTTTTTTTTTTTTTTTTTTGAGGTAAGCAAGAATTGAAAACAAACTCTCGGATTAGCACCTCTTTTGCATTCACTCCCACCCCAAAATCAAACCCAAGAAGCTGGTACAGATTTAATCAGGTTAAAGCTCTGGGTCCAAATGACCACTGAAATACACAATTTTGGGGTCTGAAACCTGAGTCTTTCATCCATCCTCTGTTTCCATGCTGCATTTTTTCTCATTCCTTATTTCAGTGTCCTGCACACAGAGCTGATGACTTAGCGTGGAGTTACAACCACTGCCTTCCGAGTCCTTCGCTCTTTCAAGCCTGCTCACGCCCCATGCACCCAAGGGATGACCCAGCTGCGAGGCCAGGTCTTCAACACTGACTCCCGGGGCTGCCCCAGGGAGCCCGTCTCTGCAGCAGCAGTACAGGCTGCTGCTCTCGCCAGCCTGGCCCCGGGGCAGCTTGATACCCCCCCTTCCCCTCCACACACCAACCATCCTTCGCTGCGAACCTGGGGGAGCTTTTCTTTGTATCCCCCCGGATTGTTCTCTTATCTTGTTTGTCCCCGAGAAGCCATTAATTGTGTGCTGTAGCAGCAGCAGATTACCTCACGACAGCCTGGCAGATGTGCTTTCGCTGAATAAATAAACTCATTTATATGGCTGTAATGACTGTTGCTTCTGTGCTCTCATCGCGAAACCTCCAGCCTATCTGCAGCAGTTTATAAACAAAGCTGCTTTGCCTTTATGGAAAAGCAATTTGTGGCTGAGGAGTCTCAGCGGCAGCTCATGCCAAATAGAGCTCAGGCCATTTCTCAGGGAACAGGTGTCCACATCATTAAAGCCACTACTCCAGTTGGCATTAATTGGCATCCCTGTTGGCACACTAAGAAAAGAGGCTAGGGTTTGTCTGGGCCTTGGAAACTTGCTTCTCCTCTCCTTCCTCAAGGTAGCCCTTCAGTGTTAAAGCTGATCTCAGTGCCAAGGCCGGGTGAAAGCCTCGCTCTGCCCTCCATTGAGCGCCTTCCACAGTGTGGCCTTTGCTCCCCAGCCTGGCTAGGCAACAGGCACCAGGAAAACATGCCTAGCAATGGCTTGTTAACCAAGACCATGCACAGAAGGAAGAGAAGGAAACTGTTTATTAGATGGAGCAAGTTCATTAACTTCCCTCCTTACTGACTTCATCGGACTGCTTACTTCCCTCTATTCTCCTTTGTTTTGTCCCTTCTTTCTTCTGTGTTATAGTAGTACTGTAAAAAGGAAGTTGAAAAAAAAAAGGAAAAATAATGAAAAAAAAAAAAACCATTCCACCCTACATTTTGCTAGCCTACTTGCAGCTTTACACCAATAAGCTGCAATCGGAAATCCATCATGCCCCAAACAGCAGTAGAGCGCAGACATGAAATCTGCAGAAGCAGACAGCCACACAGCGAACCTTGCAGTCAGGCAGGCTTCTCTCCCTACCACCAGCCACCCTGAACCATTTGATGTGAGACGGTCTCTCCCCTCCTCTCGCCCTGCTGACTGAGGGACTTTGCTCCACCTCCATGGCCCACTAAGCTGTGTAAGCCAGCTGTGCACTGCCAGCAGCATAACGATAAGTGGGAAGTTAAAAATTAATGGCATGCCTTTGCTTCAGATGGTCCCGGTGGTGAGCAGTGCACACATTAGCCTACCCTGGGGAGAGCAGTCACGCCACAAAGCCACGGCGCGGCTGCAGTGGCTTCACGGAGCTAATTGGGGCAAGTCAGAAAAACAGTGGCAGCACTTGAGGAGTTTAGGTTATGTCCACACTACAAAGTAAACAGACTGCAAGTGATGTTTTAATTTATAATTGCAGATGGAACGACTGGCTTATTTACATGCACTGGTAACCTTGGGATGGAGACTTCTAGTGGGAATGGGAGCTGGGTTAAGGTATACCAGGGTTCATGCCACACCACAGACCTCCTCTGAGAGGAACATCCTGGGGCCAGGGTGCCTGCTCAAGCACAGAGGGTAAGGCAGTATCCCTGAGCCTGTTTATCCTTAAATCTGCATTAAAACAGAGAAAAGGCTGTTTTCACAAGCAGGCAGGACATTGCTGCTCTGAAAAATTCACTCCTTACCTTGAGGCCTGGACAAAACGACCACGGAGGCATGGAAGTGTCAAAAGGCTTTTCCAAAGCTGGAATAAGGAAAGCCCTCCCAGGCAGCTCATGATGATCCGTCTGCCCTTACATTAACCATGTCTGCACTGGTCCTGCCAGGTCCATTAACAGAACCTTGCTTTGTATCAGCCCACTCTTTATATTTAAATGCAAAAATGCATTTCTCCACCATCACTCAGTCAGCTCGCTGGGGAGGAGCAGCCGGTGCAGGGGTTGAGTGGGCTTTGGGACCCACTTGGGGCCGCACTGCCGACAGCATCGAGGCAGCTGGACAAAAAGCACTGGTGCCGACAGCACTGGTCCTGCCTGCATGCTCTGTGCTGTGCACGAGCCCATCGCTGCCGCCTCTGCTCTGCCCTTGTAGCTGCAGGGCCAAGGCTGCATGTGGCGCTTGTGGCTATTGCTGCAGCTGTCTCAGCCATCAAGAGTAATCGTTGCCCTTTCCTGCAGCGGCTCCTTGCTAGTGATATGCGGCAAATGGGATGGGAGCGCTAACTCTGTCTAGCAAGAAGCGCGGTCCCAAAAGTGTTAAATGTGCAACTGTGCGCAGGGAAGCCCTCCCCAGAGCCCACTTGCCAGCTCCCCAAGATTAGTATGAGGCACAGAGGAAAAGAGTTAGGATAGACGCAGCTCTTAGGGACAAACCCAGCAAGTGGTATTTTGCCTTCCATTAACTCCGCTGATTTTACTCTCCGCAGAGTTAATTACAAATCAGTTTAATTGTTCTCTCGCTCGATAACTTTCTAATCTCTAAGAGACTTGCTTCACAGCAGGCTGTAAGGTTATATTTTATCGCTTCTCTTTCCATTAACCCCACCATGTTAGTCTGTGGTCTGCTTCCTCCCTCTCTCTTCCAAACGTTAACAATTAAAATGATTAAAACTGACTTTGATAATGACTCCATTCAGAACCTTCCCTCTGCTCCTCACTAGCCACAAAGGCTGTCACACTCTCAGGTCACCAGCGGCAACTCGTCTGCCTCCCCAGCCTTCCATCCCCATCAGAGCACGAAGCAAGGCAGAAAAATTGTGCAGTGACTCATGAATGTGCAGGGAAATGAGGAAGAGGAACAAAAAATCGCTCTGAGGAAGGTGCACATTACTTAAAACCAAACAAAGCAAAACAAAACAAAAAACAACCCCTGGCAACCTGCAAGAAATTCATAAAAACACCTTAAGTCTGCTAGGAATTCAGCCCTGGATGCCTTCCTAGAGCCACCAGTGCCTGGGCATTTCCCCGTTACTTTTTCCTTTCTGAGCACATCATTATGTGTAGTATTACTGGCCACAACCCCTTTTACTGCTGTTACAGTCCTGCAGGAGGAAGTGCAGAGGTTTGAGGCAAGGTGTTTACAGCCTTTCCTTCTGTTTCCTGGGTTGGATTTAGGTTAAACAGCATGCAGATTGGACTTGCAGGATGCAAATTGCAATAATGACCTGAAAATCCTGCAAACATGCAGTGAGAGCGCTGGTTGTACTTCCAACAGCAAATACTATTTTTTGGCTTTAAGGAAGGACTAATGTATCTTTAGGGAAACAAATAATGCAACATTCTCCCATAACATCTTCAAACACAATGCTGAATCACTGCACTTTGTTCTGGACCATCCCAGTAAGTGACTGAATGTGCTCCATGCTTTAATGTATTCGCATACTATGATTTTAGTTTTTATCTCCACAAAAAATATCCATCCCCTTGAAACTTAATGCATAGCAATAACCCTTCCTTGGGATATCTGGTTGGTTCATTAGATCATTGGTCCCATGATAAGGGAGAAATCAGATATACTGTGATGCTTAGGGAATGTTTTTACGTTAGCATTTTGAACAGAATCCTTCTCTGTCTTTTGCTCCTCTCCCTGAATAATGTGTCTTATATTTGCTAGATGTTTGTTTGTTTGTTTTCTTAGTCTTACTGAGCATATGCACTTCTTAATGAAGGTCTTTTTGCTTTTTCAGGCAGGGCCATCCTGGGGTTTTGAGACTGTCACAAAAAAACCCACTCCAAACAGTTTACAGTTTATATAAGTAGTTTAATCCTTGACTGGAGCAAAACTGAGCAGAAACCTTGTCACTACAGTGAGCTCTTGACAATGCCACAAAGAAGAGGCAGAAGATAGACTTTTCCTATCTATTTATCTATCTCATTTGTTTAGTCCCCATCTAGCCATTTCCAGTACGAGTAATGGCCAAGAACCCCGCGGATCCAGAGTCAATAAGGAAAAAATGCAGCACTGAACAGCTGGCCTCACTATTTACAGGAAACCAAACTACCACCAACCTGACTGTTACTCACCAGCCATACCTACGTCAGCTGAATTGTTACAAAAATGGGAAATATTATAAGTGACGAGCCCCTGATTGGATTTTTTTTTTTTTGTGAGATCAGCTGTTTTTACTGTTTGGTAATGTGTACACACTATGTATGTATTTCACCCTAAATATGTATCTAATTGCAGAATAAGTCTCCTATCTGATGTCAACACAGCACAGAAAGGCTACCGCTAACATACAGGGAGTAGAGGGTAAGTTTAGATAGACACAACAGAAAGTCACAAGAGCCTTGTCCAGCGACCCACTGATGTGGGTCCCATCCCCATGATAACACTTTGGCATCAGAAAACACTTGTGCAGCAGAGACCTTGGGGCCAATGTACTAATCAATGAATGAAAATCTTTAATTCTGGAGACTTTGTAAAATTTCAGACTAAACGATCATAATGAGCCCTTCACATCTTCTTGTCAGTAACTGTACGAAAGTTTAGCTAGTTCGCAATTTATATGTATGCAGTCTGCAGCAGCTTGCTGATATGTTTTTATTAAAAAAAAAAACTTCTATGTTATTTTAATCCAAGTTTCTCGGTCAATAAAGTAATTCAAATGCGCACATAATCCTAGGACATGCCAGACCAAAACCATACCAGACTTCTGGAAAATCTGGAGACAGATCCCAGCTTCACAGGTCATCATGATAATTGTAACAAATGAGAATCAGAACACTCACTGAACCACTCCTGAAATTTGTAACTATATCTGGATCTGAACTCTGACTGAAATTTCAGCAATGACCAGGGTTTAGATGTGTCCCAGTAGTAACGCTTTTTATGGCTTATTTTTCAGAGAGACATTTCCCAACATTTTGGAAAATAGGGCCTCAAATGAGACACCGACGCACAGATAAATGCACCCTGCATCACCCTTACTTATCGAAAAATCTTCATTTCAACTTTCAGAACACTTACAGTGGCGCTTTGCTTTTTCTAGGATTTCAAACTTGGAGAAAATTCCTGCCTGAGTTAGTAAATTATCAAGGCCTTTGAAGTGTGTGAAAGCAATTGAATTAGTTTGAAAAATCTTTCCTCTGTCATGAATGAATACAGTGGGATAGGTTCCTCATCAGCTTGTACCTA
>NW_010582661.1:391514-448164 GCF_000705375.1 Tinamus guttatus | reverse complement strand
GAGCCAGTCACCAAACTGAGTGCAGCTCCATGCCCACATCATGACTCTTTTCAAGATGATCTTGGTTACTAGTTGTTCTCCTCGGGAGGTTTCCTTTCCCACTGTGCCTTCTGCAGAGGCAGAAGTGCCCAAGACCTCAGGGCACACTTCTTTGTAAAGTGTTTTCTGGGGATCTTTTTAAATCAGCGCATTTTTGTTTGGATCCCTGGTGATGGCTGCAGACATTATGAAGACAAAAATGATCAACTTGCAGTTCTTACTGTTCCAGATTTGGCCATGTCATATTCTATAAGTCAGTATCAGCACAGTTATCTGAACAGTTTTCTCTGCAAGTGGCATGAGTCATTTTATACCTCAGCGAACTCAGCATTACTTCACCAGGTAGACACAACCAGAACTGCTTAGAAAAAATCCACTATGAAGTGTCTGAAGTGACCTTCAGCTTAAGAGTGTCTGCAAGTGCAAGATGAAAATGTAGCAACACAGTTCTCTACTGAAACGTGAATCTTCTCTGTTTATATTACACTGAAAACTAATTTCTATCCAAGCATAGAGGCCAGTTCTCATAACTCTGTTCTGACTGCATAGGATTACATTAGTCTTGAGAATAATCTTACTTGTATTAAAAGGATGGTAGTGAGTGAGAAAACAAAATCCAGGAGAACTGCTGGAGTTATGGACATAGACGTGATACTCAGAATGTCTGGAAAGGAAAGATGAGGAAGACAGTTGCAGATACCTAGGAACTTGACTATATCAGCCATGCTTTTCTCATTCAGTTCGGACTAAGTGATAATTACGGTTGTTCTGCATTCCAGAGGAATACATTAATCTGCCATAAGCAATAGAGCACAGCTGAAACTAATGTCCAACATACTTAACTCACAGCTGTTACATTTTTTTACACAGCCTTTATGCTAGCACATGACTACATGGAAGAGCTTTCAGCATGACATTAGCAAACATAGCAGCACCTTAAGGAAAAGAATCTGAAAAAAATGTCTCTGTAAATGTACCTTAATGGAATTGGTTAGGGAAAAAACAGTCTATTTTGAGTTGATGGGCCAATTTAAACATCAAGGGGTAAATATTCTCCTTGTGGTGAATATCTAGCCAAGATTATTTTTGTCCCTTCTATTTTTTTTTTCATGGATTGTCTTTATTTTTTCTGGCTACCTCTAACAAAAAGCAATGATATAAGCCCAGAATAACTCCACTGGTGTTACTGAGCTACACAGTTTTAAAGCTTATGTAGCAAAATTGGCATTGCACATAGAGAGCTAAGCAGCACTGCCCTAACACAGTGAGACTGCACAGCTGCCTTCAGCCTAGCGAGAGGAAGAACTTCATTTACACTGTCTTTTCATTCCCAGTCTATTGTGTGTGTACAGGCAGCCCTAACCACCTATCTCACATCACAGCCTGCAAAAATAGTTGTGTTGATGTAACTTTAGTCTTCATATCCCAGTTTCGCTGGTCCTGCCCTATTCCGAGTTTAGGTCCTGTCCCATTCCCAAGGGTTCCCATGGGAGGCTCCCATGTGGCAATTTGTAGTGCCATGTTGCAGCACATTCCTCTCAGAGGTATCCCTGTCCCAGCTGCTGCTGAAAAAGGTCCCTATCTGTGTTTTTCAGTCCACACACAATTCGGGGGGAGAGGGTTTAATGTCAGACAAGGACAAGGAGAAGTCACCTGGTGCTTATAATCTTCGTAGTTCGTGAATATGGAGGGAGCAGAGGAGACAGAAAAGGATTCCCTTGTCATTTGTCACACAAACTTTTACATGTCTTTGAGGATTATGAACTGAGAGTTGTCTCCTCTCTTTGTGTTGCATGTGTAGCGGTTTTTACACTGGTCCAATTTTGACTTGATTCCTTTGGTAAGTATTTTATGACGCACAAAAGCCAAAAGGGGAAAGAAAAAACCCCACCCACTCCAAGAGAGTCTATTGAACTTTGTTTTTCAATTACCTAACAAATTGCTGACTAAGGACAGGATAGGGCGGTGGAAATATAAGACCTAAATGCACTGTACATTCCTCATCTATAATGACCAGAAAAAGTGGGTGTTTGTTGGTGGTTTTAGCCAATTTGCAATTTATCTTGGTTTTAACCCAAGCAGGCTTGAAACCAAGACAAACATTCTTTGATGTAATCTAATTGTGACTAAGACCGTTTGCATAAAGTTTTCTGAGCTAGGATAGGAAGAGGAAAGAGACCTTGAAAGCATTCCAGTGGAAAAGTCATGTGCACTAGGCTTTTGGTTGAACCAATAAAGTCCAACAGCCCATTGTTTTAGCTGTGGCTTAAATTAATACCTGACAGCAGAGAAATTAAATCTTTGCTGAAATCATGTATTCACTTATCCTTGTTTTTTCCAATCATGTTTGTACAATGATAGCCTCAGGTGAATAACTAATAGGAAAAATGCCCTTCCCCTACTTCCATTCCCTCTCCCTTCCAAAACTGTAATAATCTGACTTGAAAACTGTTTCCAGGGACATTAACCAGACCAGCCTAGTTTCACAAATTAATGAAACTTTACATTGTTGCCTAGGTTGGCTAGAGAGTCTGGGGAGTCCCACAGTGCAGTGGTCGTAAAGGTGCATACATGTACAAGCACTGTCCTGTTTCACCCCTCTCCAGAGCTGTGAGTCTTGCCTTCCTGAGGTTATTCCAAAGACAGAGTCAATGAGACTTGATTGGATGCAACAGCAAGATGGGTATTTTAAAGCTGGCTGAGGTGCCTCTTCACCAGTTACTCTTAGGCTTGCAGTGTGGAATAGCCAGGCAGCAAGATAGCGTGCTAGAAGGTGGGACAGCAAATCTAAGAGACATTCTACTGCGCACAACACTGAAGATATAGCAAAGGAAGGTGTGCTTGTATGAAAGTGATTTATATCCTTCTTCAATGTATGCTCATTATGCAGCAGAAATGTCAGGTTTGAATTCTAATTCTCCTTTTCCATGCAACCCATTGCCTCTAAATTATGCCAGCATAACTCATATAGATAAAAATCAGACCAAAAGATTTTTTTTTGTGCCACAGGGCCAGGAATGTGGCACCAGACCCCACATTCTGCTAGCTGCTGCAACACATTTGCTGCTAATAATCCATTTTGGTTTATTTCCCAGTCTTGCAAGCACAGGCTCCTGTAATTACAAGTAGGGACTTTGGACAGCATAGTACAAGCAATTTTTGTACTAGGTACAGGATTTCAGATTGGCCTGAAAGCTTACCAGCCCAGGCATAAAATGTGCTCATTTGACCTTTATGCTTAATGACAATAAAAACATCCAGTTGTATTTTATCCTCCTGCCAAAATACCCTCTACTCTGGGTCTGTGCTTGAGTCATAATTTGCAAGACAGCAACTGTAATTTCCCTAGGAAAGCATTTGTATGTATATTATGCTTGCAAAATTAAATTAAAGACTTGAAAAATCAAAATATTAACAGTTTAAAACTCGTCCATGCTATTTAGAGGTAGGCTACCCTGATGCAATTGAACACATGGTATACTTGTTAATTAGGCTGCTAAATTCTACATTTCCATGTATAGCAAGAGATTTGAATCTTGGATGGTATCTATGCATGTCCTCTTTTCTAATTTCTTCCCTATCCTAAATAATGACCTTTTTGAATTTAATTAAAAATATTATTCTCTTTGCCTTGTTCGTAGATCTATAGATAGATGAATTACTTTCCTTGGTAGTAGCTTGTTAACCAGATGGCAGCATGAGAAGGGTGTGTAAAAGGATATTGAGCTCTCCACATTCTCAGTTCTTACTTCTTTGTGAAACAAGCCCATAACTGGCTCAGTGATTAGTTCAGGGAGATTTCTCTGGAGATCAGTAGATGGCTAATATATACTCTGCATGCTTTGGGTCAGCTGAAGTGGAGACTGAGGGACCAGCATAGAACTCAACCTTGCAGAAATGCAATACTAATTAAATAAAAGAGATTTTCTAGGTGTAACTCTTGTAATATTCTTAGCAAATTCTCAAAAGCCACTAGGTTTCAGAATAATGCCTTTATAGATTAATTCCGCTGATTAATAAGAGCTGTTATTTATGGTGGAAACCACACAACTGCTGGGTCTAAAGGTTTATTTGGGGCTGAAAGCTTTCTGTACAGAAAGTCGTTGTTTGGAAACAAGGGACTGGTGTGTTACTGTAAAGGATAGGTTGTAAAAGGGTTGCTTAAAAGGGGCCCAATATGGTTTGGATTGCAGCCAAGGTCTTGCATAACAGGATGCCTCATAAAAGAAAGGCTTAGAGCTGTATGGTTAAAAGACAGGCATTTCTTTTGAGCAGGGATATGCCAATGGGAAGATCGCTGACAAATCTTTGTTCACTATTATGTGTGCATATAATTAAAAAATTTTGGTGTTCACAGCCATTCCGAGATGATGTTGACTTGGTTTAGAATCTCTTACTTTAAAAAAGAAAAATATAATAAGATACAACAAATGCAGTTCAGCCAAGGATATTTTCTATGAGCTAACCAATCAGATAATACTGTCCTTCAAGGAACAGAGAGACATTCCTACTTCTGTTCTTCTTTCATTTAAGAAGCAAGTCAGGTTACTTCTAGGCTGGTATCAGAAACTTCACTGAAAAATAACTTTTAATTACAGCTATATAAGGAAAACTGCACCAATGGAAACGCCAAGCATAGTATCTTTATAATTCCATCCCATCAAGATTATAATATTTTGTCTCAAAGGCTACTGATGGTGTTAGTGTAATATATTCAGGCTACCCCCCAGCACGTTAGGGAAAAAGACCTTTGCCAGAATCAGAATTGATCCAGTCCTCCTGCACAAGAACTGCGAAGCAGGACGATCACTCTGCAGCAGCTATGCTACAAGCAGCTTCCTAGGTGCCTCAAACCATCAGTCAATTCCTGTGTTGGTACCTCCAGTTGGATAATGACTGCTTCTGGCAGAGCTCTTTCTGGGGACAGGCTGGGTCACCCGCTGGTGACTCTCTGCTCTCTGCTGGTAAGGGTAATCCCCTACAGCCCATCACAGCAATTAATATAGAGAGCACTGTCAGCCTTATCACTAGCAAAATGCTGGTATAAAGAATACTACCAGCCTCTGCCTTCTATAAAGCTTCTTGTTCCCCGTGTTTCAGAAAGAGACCAAACAGCTGAGACTACTCAGATTTTTCACTCAGATCACAAATATAAGCCTCTCCAGCACCTGCTATTAAGAAAGATGGCGGCTTAGAAGAAGATAAAATATACACAGTATGACACATCCAGTACGTTTTCTCCAAAGAATGCCCGGGAGATGAATAAAAAGAGTCATAAGTGAATACAGAGTTTGCCGAACGTCATATCTAGATGATAAGTCACAAGCTACAAGGTTAAATTCTTCAGTGGTCAAGACTAAGTTCAGATATGAGGTTATATATAGCCTAGGCATGGCTTTCTCATTCTATCAAAGAAGCAACACCAAACACTAATGGGCCCCTGGTAGCTCCCTTGCCATAGACAGTTTAGGAGACAAATCTGTCTCACTTTCCACTTTCAGTCTTAGCCTGGGATGTCTAAGGACTTTCATCTTTCAGGTTAAAGAAGAATGGTGTGCAAAATAGACAATAAAGTTTCCCTCACATTTCCCACTGAATGTGGGAGGTGGGACACCGGAATGGACGGTGTGTCTTCAGGCAGTGCCTTTCCTCATTTACGAGCCAGGTCAGAGCTTTTAGGAATTCTCATCTCACCATCTGGGGAAGGACAGATGTTCTCCAGAAGAGTGACATCAACAACAGATGTATCTATGGTCAGCTCCCCAGCAATGTCTCCTACAGCTGCTTGCATGCACAGCTGCGTGAATTATCTACCCAAAGTAATCTGCCATCCTCTCACACTCCTGATCATGGTTTGATATGTCTCTGAGAGGAACAGGTTAAAAACTTGTCAGCAGCCATGTTTACTACAGCCCTTCAAGGAAAGATCAGCTGTCAGACCAAGATTTAAGAAAAAAATGTAGTACACAATCAACATCCGTACGTTGTATGCATGTGAGTCTAAAACCAAGACAGAAGAAGATCCTTTCAGGGACAGTTTATCAGTTTAACTGATGCGAACCCAAATCCAAAGTAGATCTTCTCCTTTCAGCATCCTGTTCCATATTTACGTGATCAAGAATGAGAGAATAAGGTTGTCAAAGCCAAAGACACTTCCTCAGTTCCCAGTGTGTAGTCATGAAATAAAAAGAAAAATGTAATTACCATTTTGCAACAGCTTACTTTCTGTTTAGGTGTGCTACTGGGCTACATCAAAGGAAAAGAAAAGATAGAGGGACAGTTTTGAATTGAGGAGATAAGAAGCTTGCTGAGGTGTTGAAAAGAATTGGAGAGAAATCAGGTGGGTTATTGCCCTCTGGTGCCCATTTGTTGCTGGTTCTGGAAGCAGAAAATGTTCCTCTGAGCTCCAGGAAGCAGTGACAGCCCTTTGGTAGGTTAAATCAATACTTAACAAGTAAGGAAAAACCTTCTCCTTGTGCCAGCTTCCAAGTATGATGTGAACCCACTGTTTTAAGTTCTCTCCTATTTAATAACAGCCTTTTGTTTAGCTATGGAAATGCTTGTACTTTGGCAGTTACACTTGAAAAGTGATAGGCTACCATACTATACTCTGCTTTTGTTATTGAAGAGCCAAGCCTTTGATAATCTGCTTGATGTAGCAAGTGATGGGACAAAGTTATGAAGCAACGTGAGGGACAGAAAGGTTTTTTCAGCCAGTGAGGTCGGAATAAGGAAGCACAATGGCTCAGTAGTCAGAGCTGATAGAGAGATCAGCATTGTGATAGCCTCCAAAAATATTTTCAGACCTAGCTATAAGGCCTCTTCAGTTAAACATCTGGACACAACTCTAAACTAGATCTACTGACTAGTCTACTGACTTCAGTTACCCCACCTTTCATACATCAGAGCTTGATGATGATCTTACTGATGTCTCATTTCATTGACCAGCAGGTTGAAGTCCCAGACAAAAACAAAAAGCAAAACTGGAACACATAATGAGTAACAAGAGGAGAAGGAGGCCCACACTAGAGTTTATGCTACTGGAATCAGAGGTTATAATGTTATCACTTAATATATCTGACAACATTTGATGTAGACAGGCTATTGTATACTATTGATTTAATTCTACCAGAGGCATTAAAAAAATAAAATCAAATCAAGGCTTGCCCCAACACAAAATGTAACTAAAATTTTGGCATCACTACATATTTTTTTGCTTTGTATGTATACATTTGTGCATAGTTTGGAAAGTAATCATAGCATATTCTAACAGGAGTCAGACAGGTCAATCTCTGTGAATTCAAGATAAAGCTGCATACCTTGAAAAAAAAGGCTAGGTCTGGAGACCAGGCTTCAGATAAACAGCAGTCTGAAAGATAATAGATTTGCCTGACATTGTTGTGTCCAGTAAATCATAACAAAACTTCAGAATACTGGAGAAAGGCCAGGAATTGGTGACTTACATTATTGTTTTATTATCACATTTTGGAAAGTTAAAACTAATAGTGCTGTTTAATTAATATCAACTATTTTTTAACCCATAGCTGCCCCAAACTATCCTCCTTCAAACCAAAACATCCCCAATTTTCAGCTATGTTGAAAAAGTGGCCTTCTATGTGAGAAGAACAGGGAAGAAGGGAAACAACACTCTGGAGAAGAACATGCACCTGCTCAGGCCACATTTTAAACTCACTATTCATTGTCCTTTTCCTGTAATGGAGCAATACTTGTAGAAACATTTTTTTCTTGTTAAAGATGAAGAAAAATGACACTTAAAGGAAAAATAAGAAAACAACTATTTCTATGGCCACCTTTCAGACCTCTCTTTATTGCAGAACTACGGTTACCAAAGTCCTTTACCCAATGTGCACATGATGAATGCATGCAAAATCTGCAGTGGTCAATGTGAAGAGATGAATGCATGCACAGGAGTAAAACACTGACTGTGATGTCTCAATTCTGAGACCGAGACAAACAGGGTTTGTTGTTTCTAATTTGTCTACTTGGTTTCTTTGCATCTATCTAGCAGTCTGGAGAACAGGCAGCTCTGGGTATCTGGTGCCTGCTCTGGCAACATGAAAATGGAGTGTTGGTCTGAGCTGGTAGAAGGTAGAAGGTCTCTGACTGTTCTCCACTGTTGTCAAACTGTTGTCGTCATTTAATCACTTTCAAGAAATAATGCTGTAAAAACAGAGGCATCTCAACAAGGTTTGTGGATATGTCCACCACAACCAGATGTCTATCTTGAAAGATAGGCCGTTTGCTTGACGGCTGTCTTTCTTAGACACTAGGGAAGTTGTCTCTCCCTGCTGGGACCTATGCATCTCTGATTAAGTTACACTATGTGGTTAAATATACCTTCCACAGAGCAAATATTGGAGACAAAAATTCTTCTCTTGAATCCTGTTACATAATGGGAAAAAGAAGAGTGACTAATTTTTGAGTGCTGGTATTATTATGTTCGGGTTTGTATCTAAATTCCTAATAAGCAAACCGTAAATATTTGCTTGAAGCTTCTTCTCTTGTAAAGCTAGACAAAACTCTTTGCAAACCACTTTGTTTTTACTATACTCGTGTTCTGATATCTTGTTTTAAAACATCTTCATCAAAGAAATAGCAGAAGAGTTTCAAGGATCCCACTATGTTAATCCACAAGGTCAAATTCAGGGGTAAGCTGTCAGTTAGTTCTAGTACTTAAATCTTGTCAGAACTATGAACACTGCTCTCTTGGTGCTGAACAAGGCTATATCCTCAAGATTTTTGCAAACTGATAGCACTGAACACTGTCTGACATCTTTACTGATGGAATATGAAGTGAATTGTAAGATTTCTCTTTTTACCCCAAAATATTCCCCTAGTACTTTTGTCAGCAATCAAGCCTGCGCTGCTTTTACAAAATCCTATAATTGAGTTTCCAAATGAAATGTTCCTTGCAATAGATAAAGCAACTATTTACAAGATGACTGTGTGTGCTCTGTGGTTCTGTTTTCCATGAGCTGGAAGTAAAACAGGCTCAATGGGCCTGTGAGATCTCCTTTAGATTTTCTTCCTTTCTTGACCTGGCAATGAAGGAAATAGAGAGCAGGTGACTTCCAGCAAACTATGCATCAGGCTTGCAGGTGGCGCACTGGTGGCAAGGATTACCACCAGTGAGAAGGTCAGATCATTTTTAGTCGTCATGCTGACCCTTCTATACTCCAAACACCTCAGGCCAGTTTGGCTACTGTCAGGAGTCCTTGCTGAAAAATGAGATGTCAGGGACACAGGATAAATCTCCTCCTGGGTACCCACCATTAAGGGTGATGTTTAAATCAAAATGCGGAAGGTTTTTAAAATATTCTACAAGTACTAGTCATGCCTTACAATGTGTGTGTTTGTATGTGTATGTGAATGCTTCTATGCATATTCACCTGCGTAACTGTCTAACTTCTTTATGATTCAAGATATTCAAATGCCAAAAATATTGATTTCATCTCATCTCATGAGGCAGTCTGTCTTTCTTCAGGTATCTGCTTCTAAATAAGTAAGGATGGCTACTTCTGAGAGGTGTCAGTTGTAGATGAACATAAAATGGGAAAAGAAGGACTGCAATGATTCGACATTCAGAGACTAGCCATTTCAGCTGCAAATATACAGAGATTGAAATACGCTACATGAAGAAATTCAAAGTTTTATGGTTAGAGATTCTGCATTTATTACCGTGAGTCTTTCACACCATATTTCTAAGGGTCACTGAAATTCTGTAGCTGCTTATTACATACAGAAATGATCATATCAGTATGGCAGAATGAGTTTCCATTAATTGTGATGCAGTGACACAGCATTGGCTCAAAATAGTCTAACAAACATATAATTGTAAATTTCAACAGTTCAAGAAACATCAAACAGAAAAATGGGCACTATCAATCAATCAATCCTGTCTGTCCTTTTTAACTCTGAGTTCTCTTCTGTGTGCTGTGTGATGATCACAAGACAAACTTTTTCATCTTCATTCTCCAAACCTGTGCTTCATGGAGATGATTTAAAATGAATTATTTCCTGCCAAGTGCTGAGAGTGATTCAGACTGATTTCCTTTAGTATGATGGAAAATTAGGAAATAAAGAATGTTGCCCACTCAATGGACCCTCACATACCCAAAAAAGAAAAGGCACAGACTGGGTATAGTTAACAATTGACTTGGTTCCAAATGCCCAGGTTGTTTTTTGTTGATATGAGTCATTGTGACATGGTTTTTGGTGTGAGACTGACTACTGGAGACAGAGCACTCCCACGCCAGGCGTTTTTATTAGTGTCTGAGCAATGCTTGACTTGAGAATCAATTAGTCACTGAATCTGTCCTGAATTACAATTATGTTCATTGACTAATTGTGTTGTGGTCATCTTCCCCTTCTCTAACGTTTCTGCTAATTAAGGATCCCAAGAAGATCTCTTTCAGCCTTTCATGTGGATGCAGGTGGGAAAGCAGATACTTGTGGAGAAGTGAGGGGAGCAGGAGTTAAGGGAGTTTGCAGTACAGCTAATTTTTACCGTTTGTTTAATCTATTACTAAGGGTCATTTGTCAAACCGAGGCTGCTGCTCCTGCCCCTCCTCCTCTTGCTCACAGTAATGAACAGCCTGGGAAAAAAAAGTGTTCCCTTTCCAAAGGATCTGCAAAGAGGAAGAATTGATAATAATGGTCATGAAAAGTGAGGGAGTGGTGCATGGATCACTTCCCATGACACAAAAGCTGTCTGCACCCAGGAAACAAAGCTAATCAACACCTACTTACAAGGAGAGCAAAAACTCTCCTCTTGATGATGGCGAGACTGGGATCCTTGCTTCTTGCTTCCTGAGGCAAGTTGCTGAGCACAATACCAAGTCTCCACAGAACTTTTTCTGAAGTGGAAAGGGAGTTGCTTCTCAAAGGAATGAGGACTTGGGACTTGCATTGTTTCGTACAAAACCAACTTGTCATTTGTCCAAAAGACATAGGCAGGGACAAAGTGACAACATCACATAAAAGTTGCAGAGAACATTTTCATGGTAGAAACTTCTACTGCTGTGGAATGTACTCTAAGGGAGCAGCACCCACTGTGCTTTGCTGGCTGATGATAAGTGGTTTGTGGGACCTCTTGGTGAGAAAATGAATGAACTTTTCAGCTAGAAGTTTGATGGTAAGTAAATGGTGGTATATGAGATATTTGAGGTTTGGTAATCTGTCAGGTTTGTGACAATTTTGGAAAAATACTAGAAAACAGCTATGTATGTGCAATTTGGTCATTTCACTTTGGGTCTAATTATTTTATCGGCAAAAGCTCGTCCATCAGTTTGGAACGCAATAGAGTGACATCGCCTGTAGCTGAATGAGCAATGTGTCACATTAAACCTCGATAGTCAATCTTAACTTTTTAAAAATACTTTTACTGTTACCTGGTGTAATTTCACTGGAGGCAGTAGAAGTATTCTCAGTGTTCTGTATATATGGCAACAAGCATGTGATTAAAGAGCTTTCACAGAGACAGGAAATAAAATCAAGTCAAGAAGAAAAGGAACTGATTAGTCAGGTGACATCTCTAAAGGGAATATTTTCAAAGAGAAAAAGCTGCCAGTTAAATGAACAGAGTTCTCCTGTGGTCTTACAGACCTTTGGAAGGATTGCAGTTAAGGTGTTCAGTTTAATAATTAATAATATTTTAATTAATTGAAGATTAGTTATTTAGCTGTTGGAGACATTGTGTTTTTCTCAGCAGGGCTGGCTGTGATACCAAAATGAGCTTAGGATGGCTTGCCTTTTTTCTTCAAAAATGTATTAATAGAAGCATAAGAGAAGACTTTCTGGGCAATTCACTCTAGACCTGTAGTATCACAAGCTGGACCTATGTCCGGCTAGACCTAGGTTCACTCTGTAGCACTCATTATACTCTTGGCTCCCTGAATTTCCTGGAAAGGGATGTGATTGAGGCATGCTGTGCGATGCTTCTTGCTTTGCCCTACACACGATCTTTTTCCATGAAAAACAGAATGCAAGGAAACAAAAGATGGCACTTGCATGAGTTTCATCCTGATATGGAAGCAAACCCAGGCCCCACAGCCCAGACAGAGCAACATGCAGTCCTCTTACCCATTCCCTTTCAGGCACTGGTTAAACTCCATCCAAAAGGTGCTTCAGAATCCTGCTTGCATTTCTTCTATCAGAAGGTCTTCTTTGTTTGGATTATTGACAACTTATTTCTACTTTTCTTAATTTTATTCAGGGCTAGTTAGTGTTTATTTGTTCATGTGTCAAGGTTATTTTTTTAGCTTAAATAGCCCTTCTCATCTCTCTGAGGTTTAGCTCTTCTTGATACATTTGCAATCAGCAGTAACATTGCCTCTCAGACCTTGTTTTGCTAAGGAAAAATAGCTGATTTCTACTAATCCTTTGTAAAATGAATTCTTCAGAAGGACACCAAATTACAGAATAATAAGCATAGATAACTGCTTGCATTTGGAGTCAGCATTTACTACAGAATCTTCCTATGCTAGCAAAAGAAATGTAGCACACTGCATCTTGTAATCCAAGGCCAGTGTTTTCTAAAACAAAGGCCAAAGTCCCTAATCTGTGATGAGGTGTATAAATAAAAGTTGTCCTATCTTGACATGATGAACACTTTGAATATCTATTGATTATAGTGTCCAAATAAATTTCTTAATAAAAAACCTCTTTGAAGTGCTAAATATCAGCACCAGTGTTGGACAATGTTGCCCTAATTGTTGGTCTTTTCTATTTTATTTCATCATAACCACGCTATTTGTTCATGGGCTGGTTCTCGCTAGTTATTACAGCTCCTAAATCTTGTCCGGAGTATGTTGTTTCTTATTTCCTTCTCTTTCTTCTTATTTTCTCATCTAAATATGGCAACCTGAATCGGAGACATGCATTCCCCAAGGTCAGAGAGTCAGAAGTAGTCAAAGGAAATGACTAGTGAGGGATTCAAACCCCTAGATTACTCCAGTGATCTTGTTTTATCCCAAAGGAAATCAGAAAAGGAAGACGGCCAGAAAAGTCGTGAAAATGTTTTGGGAGGTGGTTGCTGATTAAGAGGTGTGGTGATGAGGTTATATTATATTTAATTTTTTTTTTTACTCTTTTGTTTAACTGTCTGCATCCAGATAAAATCGGTGGACATTCTGGATATGCTTTGGAGGGTACAGTTTAGCTTTTATTTGATTTTGTCAGGCTGTACACTGAACGAACAGGAAATGTCCATCTTTCTTGTCCCATTAATCATTTCAGTTTACATCATTTTCAGTAATTGTTGGTAGTAGTAGTTGGCATTGGTCTGTCAATTCTCTGGGAAAGAAATGGCCTTTACGCATTTATGTCCATAAATGGCCTACTGCAGTCCCTATTTGTGTTTCATGAGTGCTTCCCCTCTGTAAATAATATGAGGGTGCAATGACCCAATTCTTTGCTCTTGGCACCTTAATTTCCTTTCAGTCTATATCTTTCTTTAATTCTTTCTTCCGTTTTACTTATTTTTAACGAGTAAGATTAGCATGGACTTATTCTTTGTTTATTGAAATATTCCAGCTGCAGCTTCTTCAATTTGCTTTTATATTTTGGATTAATTCATCATGGCAATGAGAACTCATGCAAAGGACCCGTATTTATTTACTGATTTAGATTTACTGTGAATGTCTCTGCACTGAGTGCTATGAGCACTGGCCTCAGTCCATCAATCCTAGCTTCTCCAGTTACATAGGCAAAAGAGTAAGAAATGCCTTAATTTATTACAGAGTTTTTAGGTTTTCTTTCAAGTGGTTTCTTCTCAAATTTCACGAATGCAACAAAAATCTGAAGCATTTCAATAGAAGTTTTCAAATGATGGCAAGCCATTGAAATTGCATTAGAAATAGGTGACATAATTTATTTGGTGTGACTATACAATTTTGCAAATGTCTGTCTTTTTTATTTACCTTGGCTGCTACATTATGAGATTGAAAACACCTCTTAATGGTGCAGAGTTCGCCTTACCCAAAGTTTTTTTTTTTTTCAGCAAAATCCTTTTTCTCTCTCTGCTGGCTCCCTCTTCCCTCCTCACAGCCCTTATCCCTAAGGAAATAACTGCCTTCTTCATACTTGACCATTGTTTTCAGCTCCTTGTTGCCTGGTGTTGAATGCTGGCTTGCAAGAGAAATTAATGATAGAGAAATACAACCTAGAGACACTTTTGCACGACTCTGGTTACAGTTTACTGAAGACAGAGAGCCAAATTCTCTGCTGTGGTAACTCGTTTAATTTCCACTGACTTTCAAGAGTCTCTGAAGTCTAAGCTCAGCTGGACTGTGTTACTTTTGTACTGGAGAGTATCTCATCTATTAGAAATGCAGCTAAGGTTGGACTTGCAAGGCGAAATTTTATTTGGAGTTAGATAGCCACAAGCTGATCCTTGGTACCCAGAAGAGCAGATGGAGGCAAGTGCCACAACATTGTGTCACCTGCCTTATACTCCAGCCTGTCAGCTTTATGTTACCTAAGCATCTGCGCACCTTCTTCCCTTTGGATCTGTTGCTCTGCCCTGGTCCTACTCTCACTTCAAGTGTCCCCGTATCCTTGTCCTCACCAGAAAGCCAGCATGTGCTGGGGGCACTGACACTAGCCTGGACCCTGACCTAAGAGGGTCTGTGCCTGCAAACAGAGGGTTAGCTCTGTCTATGCTTGATCTTCTGGTCATGTGAATTCATAGTGGTAACGTACTCTTCTGCTATGGCATCTTTGCTCCTCCCTTGGGTCACCAGATATCTTTTAGGTATTGTCATTTGGTGTATTAATTTAATCCTCCTGAACCTAAAGGTAATTTTGCGAACAGCAGCAGATACAAATGTCATGCACCTACTCAAATCTTAGCCAAACCATAAGAAACTTTCTTCTTTTTTTTAACTCTAGGGGATATAGGTTTTCTTTCCAGTACTCTGGCAAAAGCAGCAGGCCTCAGACAATCAAGCTGAGGTATTTCAAGTCTTACAAGGAGGACAAAAAATTTGAACTTTTGTCTTCTTCTAGTCTGACCATGTGGTGACTACTCATTCTTCTCCTTCTGTCTGCTTGGGGTTCATCTTAACTAAATACTTACCTGTGTCACCTGTAAAATTTTATGGCACGAATAACCTTGAGAACAGTCCAAAGGATGAAAAAAAATAAAGTAGAATTGTCACTGAAGGATACGTTGGCTTTTAAGCTTTGTTCCCTACAGAGAAAACACAGTATATTGTGGTTATTCACTGGACTTTTGTAGTGGGAAAGCTGGTCTCCCTTCATGTGCACTTGTACACACCAGACTCATGAGATAAAGGCCAACAGGCATACTTGGAGCCTTGCAGCACTCTGAGGGATGTGAGGGGGGACAGAGGGGATTAAAGAGAGGAAATAAAAGTGACAAAGAAGAAATAATACTTTAGAGTCAAGTGCAAATATGCTGGTTATGGTTATTCTTTGGACAGTACCTGAGGGGCCCAGATACAGCCCATGCAGAGCCGTGGGAGGTAATCCACCTAAAATACAGCCATTAGTGCACAACACAGTCATTGCTTTTTCCACAGGACAACTTAAATAATGCATATTTAATGTGCTGACAGGTTCTAGGGGGATGGGCACCCAAAGGAAAAAAGAAGAAAGGTCCAGAGCACCATGTGAGCTGGGGAGACACTCAGATTTGATTTCAGACATTAGCAACACTTGGAGTGACTGGCATGTGATGAAAGAGAAAATTTAACCCTGCCTTACATGGTGGATTATCGCAGCACTGATGGGAAAAATGTCCCATTTTCACAGTTTTAAGCAATAGCACCAAGAGACCTTTCTAGTCACTGCTCAAAATGCCTGACTGATCTCTCACCTAAGTGGCCTGTATGGAGTTGAATATTTTTTATAGTTCCCCTTTAACTTTTGCCTAAAGAAAGTGTGTATACGTGTATCCAGCTCTATCCTCCCCTCCTCTCACAGCTACAAACACACTCCACCTCATCACCTAAAATCACATCCTCATTCATATCCTGACTCTAGTCACTTGTGCTCAACTACAGAGAAAAAAGAATTGGGGCAGAAAAAATGTATGTGCAGGACTTCTTAGCACTATATCTTAGTAGATAAAGATTCTTTTGTGTCTGCTGGGGTCAGATAATCAAAAGACCTCGTGAGAGACGAGGGCTATTATATCTGCAGTACCAAAAAATGGGTATGGCAACGGGAGAGAAGAAAAATTTCTCCATAGACTGTTAGGTTTCACTAGATTAAACACAAACTGTCTTTAGACTCGTGCTAAATAGAAGTAGATAATCTTTCTAATGTTTTTGCATCTGTATCTGTAAGAGAAATTAACATTTAAAATGGCAACGCAGCAATCAGAAATGCTCCATACCTGAATTTCATATACTGACATATATTGTCATATATTCAGTATATTCATACACAGACTCTTAGCTGAACCTTAATCAAGTGAAGGACTTAACCATGTATAGCTTAAAATCAATTTTGCATGTCCGTGGTACTACTTGCATGCTCTTAAAGTAACAGAGCAGCAGAAGTGCTTTGGTGTCTCAGAGAGTAGCCCAGCACATTTTGAATCATGGGCATGGGGCTCAGTTTCTATGTACTTTCATCAGCTTTACTATCTAGGGTTGTCTTCTTAGCTCAAAAATTAAATGATGGGCTACCTTTCATAATTAAGGCAGATTAATTTTGCCAGGATCAGGTAACAGTCCAAACAGTGAATCTGGGACAGGTTCAACACATGTTTCGGAAGTTTGTGAACCCAGGCTGATCTGAGATGAAATCAAGCATACTCCACGGTGGTAGGTAAGTTTTGCTCAGTTTGCTCTGAGAAATTCAAAATTAATTGCAGGATGAGCAAGAAACTTCAGAAAAGAGTTTTTAGAAGTCTATGTGAAAGTCTTCTAAATACAAAACAAATTTTGTTTTACAAAATAAATGCACTCCACTTCTTTAGAGGTAATTATATAGAGAGGAATTCAGACTTCATTTACTTGACGAGATCTATGAGAAAAGACTGTGTTCCCAAAGTGAAAGTTAGAGCGATATGTAAAAGACATTGGTATGAGATAGATAGTAACAATCTCAAAGGTGTGTGATAGATTTGGGAGTGCTCTTTCAGATAATTATTCTTCCTTAAGCCAGCAGCTCCAGAAACTACTGTTGGGTTGGTTCTGTAAATTCTAGACTTTACATAAATTCTAGACAAAAATTGAATGTTCACCCAGACATTTTAATCTAGTTCTTTTAGACAGTATCTTTTACACAGTCGACAAAGCAATGGAAAGGAAGAAATTTCATTGTAGAAAAGAAAGCACGTGTCCCTGATATGGCCATGGAGCGTCAGCTTGGCAGATGTTTTTAATTTGTATAAAAATAGTGTTACTGTTAATTTAAAATTTCATGTCCCTATTTTAAATTCTTCCCCCAAATCCCCTAATTTTAGAAAACTCAATAATGTTTTCTTATACAGAAAAGATGGCAGATGTACAGCAGTGCAAAGTTTTAAATCAGATTTTAATGTTTCATGTGCCACTCTGAAGTCTACTTTTAAAAGTATTTGGTCTCCATTGTTTGCCCTTTGACCCACGGAGAAGTATGAGTCACGAATTCTTGCTCCCTACAGTGCATTTCCTGGCAAAATAAATGGAGTAACAGGTCTTACAGGCTCAGCACTGCTCTGTTCAAACAAAACAAAAATCCAGCCATGAGACACACAGAAGTCAGGTCGAGCCTTTAATCTTACCAGTGAGTAGGGGACTGAGCAGAGCACCTATAAGTCATTAAATCTTCTCTTTTTTTTCCCCCCTCTCCTCAAGGCTTCTCATCATTCCCTGTGGGATGGAAATCCCCAAGGGAAATCAGACTAAGTGTAAATGCTTTGTACATTTGGGATATAAAAACTGACGCAGAGAAGGGAACAGCCTTGGGATAAACCTTCTCAGATAGTCAGACATGACTCTCATTGCAAATTGACTAGGTGACAGGAGGTGAAAGATGGCTTCCAGGTGCCAGGAAAAAGAGCAAGGAGGAACTTCTGCCTGTGCCAGTGTCACAGTAGTGGTGTCCCTACCTGCAGTGCCTCCTGCAGCAGACGTGACCTTTCCCCAAGCGTGTGTGAACATCTTTTAATGGGTTAAAGCATATTATATAATAAAGCATATTATATAATAAAGCAAATATGCTTAAAGTATATTATATATGCCTAAGAAGCCCTCAAGGTGCATGTATTCAAATTGCATTTCAGTCTTGAAATGGCATGGAATACTCCATTTATTTTGCCTTTTCTTCAGAAAGAAATCTGGTATTCTCACTTGTTGAAATTGCTTCAGGAGGTGAGTCTTTAAAAGAAAGACGGGCTTGTAAGAAAAATAGGGAATACTACGAGACTTAAGATAATACTGTAAATGTTTGGTAGCCTTGTAGTTTCAAAGACCAACACCATTTTGGTTTTGCCTCAGACCCTAGGTAAGTATGTAGTTAAACTCTACCTCACACCCTCTTTGGGCTGCTAATAATTCATAAGAGGAAGATTGCTTTCCTTCCCATTCCCATGCTGCAGATGCTAAGACAGCTTTCTCCATTGTACTCCCAGGGAAATTGGGCCCCACTTTTCCACACTTAACAACTGTTTCTTTCTTAATGGCAAATACCATTCAGGCAAACCAAAAGCCTGAGGAAAAGCAATTTTATGTTTGCTTCTTAGATAAGAAAGAAAATTCCTTCCTGTTACTGATTCCATGAAGGAGAATGAACTAACCTGCAGAGGCTGATAAAGTCAGCCCTGTATTTCAGCACTGGCTGTGGGCTGTGTTAGCACAGAAGACAGGCAGCTCACATGGGATTAAAGCAAGAGATATAGAAGAAAGTCATTTGGTTCTCCTGCTCCCCTGAGGGCAACTGCCTTTATTTTCCATTACTGAGACTGCAATGATACTGTATCTTCCTACAGTGATTGTAATTCATAACTTTCCGGATAAGTCACTTGGGGGCAAACGCTTCTAAGTTTTCAGATTTTTCTGACGAGCCCCAAGGACTCTTTTGTCACCAATACTCCTGAGCAGTAGCTGATTGCTCTGAGGAGAAACGGGGAGCAGTTTGTTCATCACTTGGTTGTTACAGCAGAGCGCTCCCCCTCTTTGGGGTGTAAATGTTACTCCCATTGCTTTACTCCCATTGCTTTAGCTGCACAGTGAGGATAGTGTGCACAGGTTTGGGTCTATGCATAGTTCAAAAAATTAAAACTGAAGATTTTGAAGTGTTAATATTTGAAGAGTTAATAATACTAACTCATACCTATACAGGCAAGGCCATGAAATCAAACATTCTCTGAGCACCCAGGGGTCTCGTGTCAAAAATGTGTTTGGCAGAGATGTATTCCACTCTGTTTCTGGCACTGATGCTGGTGTCAGTGTTTGTTTTACTTTGCTTTGAGCTTAATAATTGGCAAGTCCCAGAGCGGCAGCTGGACCAGCTCACCATGTGCCCAGGGAGCAAGGGGATGCTGTTGAACAGCAGTGCACTGCTGTCAAGGTGACAGCTCGCTTAAAAGGCAGTGACAAGTGGTACAAGAGTAGGAAATGTGTTTTCCAAACACGCAACTTTAACCACTTTCCCTCCTCTTTCTGTCATCTTTTCATTTCCTCTGCTGCATAGGTGCAGACATGTACATTAGCACACACACATGTATGCACACACACAAATACTGAAAGCATTTTTTGTTTGACCGCCCTTGTGTGGATAGACCCTCAGGCTCATTTTCCAAAAAGACAAAGGGGAAAACGTTCTTCCATATGGATTTTTGCAGGAAACAGGAAGTAGGTGACAGCGACCAGGGCTGTGACCTGGCAGCCCTCTCTCTCTAATGTAATGTGATCTTGTAGGCGGTTGGGAGAAAAAAGGGATGAGAGTCTGGCCCTGGGACTGCAAATCACAGGCTGTGATGACAAGAGGGGGGCCTAGTAAAACTCAGCACCCTTCACTTTTAAATGAAGTGAGTGGGGAGGGGGACTGGGAGAAGGATAATTTATTGCCTAGAGATATTCTAGGGTATCTCTTTCCTAGGAATGACTTCCACTGGCCTATAGAGCCTCAGTGGTGGAAAATGTGACTACAGCTTGAAGCACTAAGATCTTTATTTGAATTAATTATTGTAGCTAGATTTAAGCATTGGAGGATGGTGACGGTAAGGTCTTGCATTGCACTGATCTTGTCTTGTCACCTTGTCCCCTGAGTCTCACCTTCCTGAAGGGCAGCAGTGCTGCCAGAAAGGAAAGGCTGGGATGTCTGAATGATCAGGATGACGTCAGTTTCATAGATTTAGGCTGATGAGAAAATGTGCCATCACTCTAGCTTTTCTCTGACCATTGGTATTGTGTTTGAGGAAGCCACGGAAGCAAGTGAATTTAACTGAGCGGTGCTACTTTTTGTTGGCAGGCTGTTCAGTTTTTGGTGTAAATGTGATCAAAATAAATGGGCTTTCAGACATGCTCCTGCAGGAATGGGATTTCACCAGATCAACTTATTTGACTGGAATGGGTGCAGTCACATGAGGAGATGTGCGAGGGCTCCAAGGAAGGTTCTGATTCTCTTTTGGAGGAATCGTCTCTTCATTTCTGCTTTCTTTATTTCATTTTGTTGCTTTTGTTGCTTTTATTTCTATTAGAATTTCCAAATAGAAACAAAACAACAGTAAC
Source organism: Tinamus guttatus (assembly GCF_000705375.1). Next base: position 427,417 of record NW_010582661.1, on the reverse strand, counting down.
AGACAGACTTCAGGCTCTTCCAGAAATTCCGCTGATATTAGCACTTTCACTTAGCGCAGAAATACTGACATCTCTTTCTAACTTTGAAACAGGCTGAAAGCAACAAAAACGCCAGCCCTGATACAAGAGCCTGTGCAAACTTCTGGGTTGAGCTGGAAATAGCTGTCTTTCTCAAAGGATTTTGACAGCTCTGTTTTTCTCTTTTCTGTTTTTTTTTTTTTTAATTAGGTTGAACTGAAAGGAAAAGAGAAAGGAAAATTAATTAAGAGCTTTTTGTTTGCTTGATCTTAGTAGACAATTAAGCTCAATTTTTATTGGATCTTCAGGCAGAAATTCTGGTTTATTTATTCTATTTGCCTGATTGTTATTATATTTCTGGTAGGGTGAACACCAAAGAATAAATGAAATATAATGAGATAAACAGAGCCAAACACGGCTGTGCCCTAGAGCTGGCCCATCTCAATATATGAGTGTGCGTTTCATCTCTCCAGAGCAAAGATTTCAAGACTCAGCTGGCATCAGTAAAGAAGCATCACGCTGGGAGAGAGAGAGAGAGCTGTCACCCTCATGCATGGCAGTCTGCCCACAGCTTCCCCTGGATAGGGACGAGGAAGGAGAGCAGCATCTGCAGTGTTTAGCTCCTGGATCTACTCAGTATAAGCCAGTTTACCCATTCTGTACAGCTGAAGCTGCAGAGACATCATATCTGTAGATATCATAGATAGCTGTAGATATCTCCTGTGCTCCCACTGGTTGCTGATCCTCCCTTCATCAACCTTGTTGTGACCAATCTAACGTAGTTGAGCTGCTCTCATTTTTCCTTGCTAACAGCCTCTGCTCCTGGGATAGCCCAGACAAAGTGAAAGAAGAGGAGGCCAAGCCATGAGACTCACCTCTCTCTGACAGTAGTTTCTCACTGCAGTGGATAGCACTCACAAAAAAAAGGTGCCTCCCCTTCCATGCCATTATTCTTTGCACTATGTCTAAGCTGATCTCAATCTCCAGCATTTTTTTTCCCAAATTAGCCAAGTCAAAGTACCAATTATCTTTCCTTTAAGCCCATGGAGGGGAAACTGGGCTGTGGCTTTCTGTCTCTAAAACAGTTCAGCTTAGGCTGAGCCATAGTTTTCATAATGACACTTTTGTGGGTTTGCTTTCCACCCCAAATCTGTATCTTCGGACTTGTTGTTCTTCTGCAGTCTGAAAATAATATAGATCTTCCTTCAATTCTGTGCACAATACTTTCTAATAAATATTTTTTTCACAAAATTTCTGGGAAACAGGAGATATATGTCTTACATCCAATTTTACACATGGAAACACAACAGTATTTAGTTCCAGAGAAAACTGGTCCAGTACTGCATTTATCATTAATTTTCCCAGCCTCCACATAACTTGGAGCTATATAAAGAAAAATGAAAAGCGAATGATGAAAAGCAAATTAATTTTAGCACAAGCTTATGCTCACATCATTTCTTCCTGATACCAAGAAGAAAAGAGTTTGATCAACGGTCCTCAAGATATTCTGGGTTAGGAGAATCATATAAATGTCTAAATAAACAGAAAGAATGAAGAAAACAGCACATCTGAAAAGCAAAAAGGATTAGAGAACTGACCTGAGGATTGCCTATTCAGTTAATGAATGCACTTCCCATCTGGAAGATTTCCTATGAAAGCACACAGTTTTCTCCAGTGGATATAGCCTTTTTAACAATAGATAGGTTAAGGGAAAGTGTAGCAGTCAGTGATAGGTGGATAGAGACCCAGTGTGGTATACCTATTAGGACATTCTTGAATTATTTAAATATCTCTTAAATCCATGAGATTGCAAGAGATCATCGGCTCAACCTGATTCTACTCAGGACTTAAAAGAATACCTGGAGAACAGCCTCTTGCATTAGCACAGCTTAGGGCTGTAGCTTCTCCATTTCCACTCCTGGCTATAATCCAAAAGAGTAGATGCCAAGTACATTTGAACATTAAAAGTAAAGTGGACCAAGACAAAAGTCCTTGTGAGACTGTGTAGGTATAGAGCATTTCTAACCTGTTAGTGAAGAGGATATTATTTTGAGAAGAAGATATGTTTCTATTGCATCCTGTATTAGTATGAAATTTCTTTAAAATAAGCAGGATGCCCAGTGCACTGTTAGCATTAATATTTACTGTTGAACTGCTCCTTGGAAACAGTATTTTTTTTTTCTTAAATGTTTAATCCTGTACATTGTATAAGAGACAATTTCCCCCACTCCATCTCTTCTGGGACAGTCATGGTCTAAACTGGAAATATCAGAGCTATTCAGAAAAGTAGTCCACTTGCAGATCAGCTCAAGGGGTTATATCCAAGCGCTGTCAGGGTAGAGTTGACATTTGGTTAAATGTTAACATGGGGCTTGGTTCCCTCATTTTATGATGTGTAACCTGCTGTGAGTAAATGATAAACTGTTCTGGGTGCAGCTGTGGTTGCCAGATACTTGCGTTTCACTTTGCTGCTGTTCATAGAAAATAAGAAAACAAAAAGTCATTTGAAAGCAGGAAGGCAGAAAAGATGATGCATATTTGTTTTCTCTCCTAAGAAGGCAAGGAGACAAACATTACACAGGAAACTGTGTTGCCTAATTCAATATTTTCTATATGTTTCCAAGAAGAGAGCAGAAGGTGGCAAACTGAAACAGGAAAGGCTAAGTGTCACAGCAGGACAGAGGCCATCAGTGAAAGCCCCGCACTCCTTAAATGAAGCCAATGTTTCTCCATCTCTTTTTCTTCCCTGCTTGTGCCTTAACTCCCAGTATGAAGTGTTAAAACTTCAGCACGGTGTGGAAAGGCGCTGCTGCCCCTGCAGGCAGATGTGAAGTATGAAGTGTTAAAACTTCAGCACGGCGTGGAAAGGCGCTGCCGCCCCTGCAGGCAGATGTGACGTGCATGCTCAGGAATTGCTCAGCGCTATTCTTACTAAGGCCCCAACAGATGTGCATGCTCAGGAATTGCTCAGCGAATCCCTCCTGCACACACACCAATACAGCTGGACCACGCACCAGCACTGCGCCAAAGCAGGCTCTGCTCGTGCTTGGACTTGATGTCATGGTTTATCAACCATATAATGGGAAAACAGGCTCTGCTCTATCTACAGAAGTACTATATCCTTGCTGATCCTCTGACTTGGTGGAGGCAGAGGGCCTTTCTTGAGATAAAGAATGTCCTCTTGATATAAAGAGTGTGATAGGATCTAGAAGTAGGTTAAATACCCCTGTGGAGATGAAAGGCATCTGCAGTCATGTCAGCCAGAACAGCATTGCAATAGCTGTTGCTATTCATGTTCCAGGCTGTAAGCTCATCATGGGCTGAAGTCCCTGTCCACGACCCCCAAGGCTTGTGCAATTGGTCATGCTGATCCTCAAAGGGGAGAAGAGAGGGTGTCACCTTCCTTTGCAGCATCCGCTCTCAACTCCCGTCAGCGGCAGGATGCTGGAGAACAGTCCCAGCTGAGCTACAACCCAGCAAAGCACACACACCATCCACGTAGTGGAAACAGAGCTGGTGCAGAGAAATGCCACCTCTAATCATGCTTGTCCCTTTCACTTACCAACACATCTTACAGCTCTCTAGAGGAGCAGTCTGGTCTTTAAATAATTTCTTTCAGAAGGCCCAGTCCTGCCTTCTTACAGACATCAACATGAATTTGCTGCCGCCACCTCCCATGAGCAAAGATTTCTGATCCTCAGTGCTGAAAGACCTTGAGCTTGCTTGAAGTCAAGCAAGAGGATACTCTGGCTGCGTGTCTACAGAAAGTCATGCACAGCTTACCTTTGCTGACAAATGCTGGCTTTCTTGCCTTGTTTGAAATGATAGCACCAGTCTTTGACCTGCAGAGGTTTACGCAATTATGCAATTATTTATTAGTTCTTCCTTTTTTTATTTTTTCTTTTTGCATTTCAGTCCAGTTGTCCTTGTCCACCCCTGTTTCTTCCTCCACCTCGCACCAATGTACATTGCAGGCTTCCTGTGGCAATTTTAAAAACTGCCAGAAGGGAAGTGACCTGGTTATGAGTCCAGCTCTGCAAGCTGTCTCAGCAGTGCTTTTCCTCCCTTTGCATTAGTGCTGTGTGAGCACATCCTCAGCCTTTCAGTGTGTACGATGTGGAGATGTTATGGTCTGCATCACAGTTTGTGGTGGTGACAGTTGCAGTTATTGACTGGTGACTGCTCTGCTATGAAGCCATAGGCATTGACTACAGACAGATGTTCCAGAATAAGATGATGGTTATATTTCTATTATTTTAATCAGTGCAAACTGCTCACAGAAGGTGCTTCTCTGAGAATAACTCATTAATCATAGGAGCTGCCCATGGGAGGAGCCCTGGACCACAGTGCTTACGCAGCAGGATGCCAGTGTTATCAGTGAGGAAATCCACACGCTCCACTCTGTGTGCGCAAGTGTCCTCACTAGTTCCTGAAGGCAGCAAAATAAGAAAGTACTACCCAGCCTAGCTCAGTGCTCTTAGTAATGTTCAATGCAGTAAGATGTTCCTGCTTGTATCTCTGCTATATTCTCTTCTCTGTTTGGCCTTCTAAATAGTGAGGGAGTCAATTTGCCCTAATCCAGGCTCAAGTTCTGACCCTGCAGCAATTGTCTTACCTCCTGCTTTGCCCCTTTCTTTGGTGTCTCTTTTTAAAAATGTCTTGAGAACATAAACTGCCTGTATTAAACTGTCCCAGACTCCTTCTTGTTCTATGTAAAACCAAATATTGCAACAAAATGGCTGCGATTTTAGGAGATTTCTTGCTACCACCGTAATATCATAAATGTTAAAAACAATAGCTGGAACAACAGCTGGTCATCCAATTTGCTTCTCTGACTAATACACACTTACGTTTTCTTGTCCAGTCTAGTTCTAATCACTTACAGGTTAATAGTGGTATAGTGGTATTACTTAGGAAGACTACTTGAGTCGATAAAAATAGCTTTTTTTTTTTTTTTTTCTTCTGGAATTGTATCTAAGGCAGTCCCCGCTATCTAAGTTATTCCCCCTCAGGGAAGCCTTGTGCAAGAACTTAGTGATGAAAAACAGAGAAAGCGAAAGCTTTAGGATTACCCTATTTTGTTTCTTTTTATGAACTTCCTTGTTCAGTGTTAGAGGAAAGCCACTTTCCAAATATTTCCTGTTGTTGTATGAGACGATCTTAGAAGCTGACTCCCTTTGAATGACTAGAAATCCCAAAATCTCTCCAACATCATCATTCCAGAAGATTTCTGGGACTGGATCTCAACTGGTAGCAATCAACACTGTGCCACCAACAAAAGCAGATCCTGCTTTTCGTTAGAGAAGCCCAGTAGAGAAACCCAATACAGAGGGCAAAGTAGAATGCAAGCTCTTTTGCTGAGGCTAAGGGGAAAACAAAAATGAAAATTGCTGCCTGCAATGAGGAAAAGGAAGGAGGACTATTTTCTAGAAGTATCTTAGATATTTACATCCAAAGTATAATACAGTAATATAAAAAGGCATATGCTTGTGAAATTGAGCTTGGAAGTTTTCATTCAAGACCTATACATCTAACCCAAACCAGTATGCAGTCAATTGGGGTCCCTCTGGGATAGCCAGCTCTGTAAGCTGCTGCTGGGGAGAGGCTGCTGGAGCACTTCCATCTCCCCATCCCTGGCCTGGTTCCTTGTAACCCACTGTGCACACAAAAAGGTGCCCACACTTCCAGGTTTGATGTGGGGGAGCCGTGCCAGGACTATGCTGAGAGAAAATTCCACCTCACTACTTCTAGGCATGGGGTCTAGACTGAAAAATGAAAATAAATCTGTCTGGTGAAAGCAACTGAAGAACTATTTTGCATATGGTGAAAGCAATTTTCATTTACAGTTTATTTTCCTCCAGAACTCAAGGTCATTATATTCCATGCTCCAATCTTGCTAAACATTTGAATTTTAATTTTTAAAATGTATTCAAGTTTTGTCTCTGTCTCACCTATAATAAAATTTTGTTCTTTTCTGCCCATATTTATCAGCTTTCTAAATCCTTATTATATGTCTGTTCTCATCAGTCTTTTTGTATGTCTTCCAACTCGCCATCTTCTCTAAATTCTGTTAACACGCTATTAATTATTTCCATGAATTATTACTAGAGAAGTTGAAAAAGGATTCAAAGTTCACTCAAGCTAAAGAAAAGGGTCTCATTTATTTTCGTGTTTTGGAACAAATCTCAAAACGTGTCCTCAAAAAAATCTATGCATGTTCAGTCTCTTGATAGATAATTCCCTATAGCTTGATATGATGAAACTGTACCATTCAACCATGCTGTGCCTAATGCCATCTAGCAATATGTAGTTCTCATATCTGTGCCCACAGAAAGTCATTTTGAATTCATTTTTACATGATGTTCTAGATCATGAAATCAATGAAACAATTTTATAAATTCAAACCTACCACATATCCTGTAATCCCTGTTCTCTGTGCCTTTGCTGTCCTAATCAAAATGAAAGGCTCTAAGTAGCCTCTGGAAGTGCTCAATCTATGGAAAAGTACTTCTTACAATCCTTTTTTGATAATCTGATGCTGGAGAATTATCTATGTTAGTAAGTCCATGTCCTATTAAATGCATTGCTCCTTGCACAGTCTCTGAACATGGTTTGGATTCCATGGTAAAAATGCACATGTCTGTTCACTTCTTTCAAGCCTATCAAGAGGATGGTGCTTCCGTGAAGCAGTTAACAGATAGTCTTATTTTCTTCTTCAGATGTCAAAGAGACCAAGCTGCACAACCGCTCACTCTTTAATCCACTGACTTTGAAAAAACAAATGTTCTGCATGAGAACAGCATGCATAGTGCTTTCTCATCCATTTCTCTTCCATCCTTAAGCCAAAACTGCTCAGGAAACCTATCCACATTCCCAGTCCTAATACCCAAACATGCCAGCTTGACTTCCACTCATCCTGATGGTCAGTCCAAGGCATAAGGTTCATTTCCACATGGATATAACCTTGGAATTAACTTCCCTGATTCCCTTCTCCCTGACCTTTTTGATAATGTATCTTTCAAATAGAGTGTGATTTATGGGAATTATAAGTGGTTATCCAGTAGGCCATACCAAAGGGCTTCATTGGGTTTTCATTTACCTACAAAGCACTCTCATCATTTACATTGTGCACCTTCGCTAATAAGAACAGTTTTAAATATATTTTTGAAACTGTCTGTCTGCAATAATTCTCAAAACTCATTACAGAAATGTCCATTAGTAGCTGCATGAACTCTGCTGTCTGAAGCACTAGAAGGTCACTGTCTTTCTTCCTGTATTGCAATGCTCTTGGGAAGATGCCTATATAGAGTCATCTTTACCTGCCCCAGCTCAGTTTCTTAGTAAGGAGAGTGCATTGCTAATCTTTTGCTGCTGAGAGATGGGTGAAGAGGCTTGTACTGGTGCCAGGGATCTCAATATATAAAGGACCTAATCATCCTTGGGAAGCTTTCGTGTTCTCATCCCTGATGACTAGTTTGCAGTGGTTTTCATCTTCTCACATGGAGCAAGGCACAACTATACTTTCATCATCTGGAAAGGAAAGTTGGTCGTTGGTGAGTTAGGAAAGCACTCAGTGCACCGCTGGGGAACAAAATTTTCAACACGTCTCCTGTGCATCAGAGTGATGTAGAAGGCAAACCTGGTTTTGCAGTCCAAGGTTTGGAGAACATGCTGGTGCCAAAGGACAAATACCCATCAATGTATTACTTCGGGTAAAGTGAGGAGAGCGAAGCTTTTAGTGAGGAGGAAAGATCTTTCCCAGCTGTGATAGTATATTGGGAAGCAGATAAACATTATAAATTCTGGAGGGGGTTATTATTCATTATCTTATAAGAACTGAGGCTGTCTGCACACATTTGCCTGATGTGACCTGCCCTGTTGACCATGGGTTTATTGGGTGACTTTGAAAAGTGTAAGTGCTTTTGCTTTTCCTTACAGAAGTGAAGGATGGTACTGTACACCTGCTTCTCTGCTGTTGCCAACTTGTGATTTAAAAGAAGAAGAAGAAAGGACACAATTAGGCCGGGGGGCTGCTGATGGAAATGCCCCTCTTGGCTGCTCGGCTTTGTTGGGGCCGGGCCTTTGTGCAGAGGAGCCATCACCATGGACAGCAGCTTTTCCCAGACGTGCAAGGGCCCGCAAAAGGACACAATGAGACAGAACTGGATTTCCTTTGATACCACCTATCTTTACCTATTCTACAGCTGACTTATTTACAATCCCTGAGCACAAAGGCTTTGTCCTGCAGCCTGTAATAAAGTGGGGTTTATTGTTCTTTCTCAGCTCTGCTTTACAATTTTCTCTGACCCCTTGGCAGCCATACTCAATTCCCTAGAGCTCTCCATATATTTGATTGGAAGTTTACAAGCATTATTTTTGTGGGCCTTTTTCTGTTTGTTTTAACCAAGGTCAATGTGAGTTACTGACTACAGACATTGATATAGTCCTCTGTAAATCCAGCCAAGTGCTTATTTCAAGCTATAATGCATAACTAGTTAGTCCGGTCTGACACAGCTTTTCCATATGAAGGCTATCTTGCATGGGAAGTCTTATATATGATATTGTTAACTCTACTGATTAAAGTCACTGCAGTTCAACTCAGCATTTCCCTTTAAGCATCTGATATTCCTTGGTCAGCTTTTCTTTGTCCCACTGAGTTCAGTGGGAATGGTAAATGTTGGCTGACCTGCAGGACAAACTCCTCAGTTCATCCAGAAATTGTTTCTCATTAATGAAAGTGACTACAACTGTCCTTTCTGAATTTCCCAGTTCCCTGTGCCTTATGCTTTCCTCTGGTCTGAATGTATTGAGTAGATGATCCCATATTTCAATCAATTAAAAAAAAGAACAAATCAAAATAAACTAGACAAGATATGTTTTCTGGACATATTAGGCCTTTTAATTAATATAGGATAATTCTGGAAAGGTAAGGATTAGTTTGAAGATCAAGTAGAAGTTTTGAAATGATAAAAAGCATTATTTAGTGACTTGAATTTTTACCAGATGATTCTTCCAGGCAAGGCTTTGGTTCAGTTCTAGAACATTATGGAAAAATCATGTCTATTGTGACAGATACCAGTTTTATTCAGAAGACAAGGAAAATGACACACCAGATCATATGGCTTGCTTTTGCTGCCCTGTAAGCTAGGAACTAAACCAGGAACAGAAGAAGATCTGAGGTATCTGAGGCTCGTTAAGCAACAGTGTTGCTGTGTTATAGTGTGTTGGAGAGTGTGTTGGTTAGGGCTGGAGATCTGCATGACCAGCTGCAACTATTTTGTACATTTGTGCCAAGTTTCTATTATCTGTGTGTCTTTCTTGAATTTTACTGCCATAGGTTAGGGGGGTGAGTGGAAGAAGAAGAAGAAGAAGAAAATTTCTAGGATTGAATCAATTGACCTGACTTTTTCTCCACAAGCCAATGGAAGCTTTTATGGATCTCTCAGATTTAAAAAAAAAAAAAAAAAAAAAAAAAAGTTTAATTATTTGTCCCGGTACTACGTTAGAAGCTGAAAATTATACGACTAGTCTATAATCCTCAGACCCTCCTTTTTCCTCCTTTTGTTATTACACATCACACTAACCTTCCCTATTCAGTGTCTCACCTGTTCCATCATTCATGGAAGACCAAAAATGGCCCTGAGGTCATCACAGCCAATTCTTTAAGAAACCTAGAATGAGGTCTAGCAGCCCTAGCCAATTTGAAAACCTTCATTTTACTAAAGTATTGTATAACCCATTCCTTCAATTACTCAGGCTAATATTAGTTGCATTTGCCACCAGCACAGCTTGAAAGGTTTTGTTAGTTCATACTAACATAAGAGACATTAATGCTTCAGCTTTCTTGACACTAGGTGACAGTAGGTTTTCTTTCTAAGGAACGTTTTTTTTCACAGTCTCTTTTTTTGTATTAAATATGTTTCTTGTTACTCTTCATGAACCAAATTTAGAGGGCTTCCTCTTCTATATATCCCCACCTTCTGAGTAACAAGTGGCCACTGATGACTTCCAAAAACTTCTAGGCTGGTCAGTGTGCTTTCCCAAGAAACTTCTAATTAATTACAACTCAGTTTGATGCTCTGGGTGAGTCTGCCAGATGCTAACAATGCGACTCTATCTATGTGATTTTCCTTGCTTGGCAACTTTCCTCATTGATCTGAGTATGTAGCTTCAACACAGCTACTAATAAAGGCTGATTTCATAGGATCATAGAATAACTCAGGTGGGGAAAGACCTCAGGAGGTCTCTATCCAGTTCCATGTGCCAAGAAAGGCCAGCTTCAAGACTAGGGCAGGTACTCAGGCCCTCATCTAGCTAAGCCTTGAAATCCTCCATAGATGGAAAGTCCAGAGTCTTCCTGGTGCACCCACCCAATCTGTGAAAACTATTTTCCTCTAGATTTGTGTCTCATGATCATTTAACACTGATCCTGAGGAAGGTATGCTGAAGTGCAAAGGAACTTGATTGTCACATTCATCTTTGTCACCTTTTTATCCCTCTCAAATTTTGTTCCAATAGAGCAACAGTCTCACAGTGTACTGAGACATGTACACACACACACAATCATGAATGTATGTGCACATAAAAATATTTGAAAAAAAAAAAGTGATTATTTTGTTTCTATAATAAGCCAGGCTAAAAATGACCCACAACATTTTGCAATTTTTAGTACAGTCATATGTGCTTATTTATTAGCTATTTGTGTTCATCATTTGTTCTTTAATATATATCATTATTTTACACTCTAAAACAGAACGTTCTCTGTCAGGCATAACCTTGCTGTCAAGACGTCTAGGCAGACCCAGCTACAATAATGTAGTCCTTTCACCAGGCAAGCTTATTTCTCTTTTGGCAGAAAATGAATGATTTTGCTAAATCAGTAAAAAATGCAGCTTGATTGGCATTACTGTCACACACAGGGATGGTACCAATACGACAGTATTTTTACACTGGTGAAACCCGACTCAAATAAAATATAGGGAGGCCACATGAAAGTGTCTCTTCACAAGCCTGTTGCACAGCCAGGTGCCAGAGACAAGTGCAGCCCCAGAAGGACACAGGCAGACTGAAACACCCCTTGACCACATCTCTGTCCCTGATGAGGAGAGTGGGTGTAAGGTACTGCACACTTTGAAAGGTTATAATTTTACTTCAACTTTCTGCAAGACCACGGGAGAGAGGGGAGCTGAAGAAAATCTTTGTCCTAGCCTTGTTCACTTGCAAAGGGAGAATATCTGGGTGCAGGTGTCATTTCAGCCCAGCTCACCAAGCCTCAAATACAGTACAGGCTGAGCACTGCTAAGGAAAAGAGACTCTTATTTTTCTGCTCAGCAGAGCAAAACCAGGGCACAAGCTAGCTCTCTGCAAGCAGAGACAGGCACTGAATTCATTGGATAATCTGCTGCAAAATATTTGCCCAGCTCTATTAATTAATGTTGGTGAAGCACTTGGAGGGTTAAATGCCCTTGAGCCATGGTTCACCTAAGCTTTGCCCCCAAACTGACATCAATGAAAAGTATTTAATGGTGGCAGGAGCAGCAGAGGCAGCAGCTCTGAATTTCCAAACCCTCCTGAGGCAAGAAAAACATGATTTTCCCCTTCATTTTATGGTCTGCTGAATCTTCTGTTTTTCTTGTTGTATAGCAGGAATAATGTTTATGGCCTTGAAGTATTCTTGTGTTTTTTCAAATGCCTCAGTTTTAATTTGGCATCTTCCACAAAAAAAAATTATTGCCTTGTATACTCCTTTACTGTGAATGTTATCCCTTCTTGCAGCTAACAATGTGTCCTCTCATCTAACAACGGGCCCACAGAGGAGCTTCTTGCCTGACCTGGAGCTACGTCCTGTGCTGTAGCAGGCAGGGATCACACAAGAAGACAGCAGGCCTATCCTAGGGAAGTGGTATCAGCCCTTACCTTTAGCAGTGGTCTGAGTTCAAAAAGCACATCTCAAAAATAAACGTGAGAATAGAATAGAATAGAATAGAATAGAATAGAATAGAATAGAATAATAAGCTCTAGGAATAAGGCACTTTCCTCAGTAAAAGGCACCGCGGGGCAAGTGATAGGTGTGGGAATTGTTCTGACTGGGGATGTTTACACTCTCACAGAGTCTGAGGGGACAGTCCTGGGATTTGGATTTGAATCAGATTGAGACTTGTGTCCAAATCTCTCTAATGGCCAAGGTTTGGGTTCTTTCCTTTCTAAAACACTGTTTTTGTATCATATAAGGAAATGAAACGTAACATGCCCTCTGCTCCAGTCTATTGAAGAGATGGGGGCCCTGCCTATTCCCCTAACTGACCTGTGTTCAGATGCCTGAAATTCAGATTCCTCTCTATAGAAATGACATTCTTTGGTGTCAGGGATGATAGAGCCTTCCTCTAAATGGAGGAGGTGGGTGATTGCCTCTCTCCATGCAAGTACATTTGAGATCTGATGGAGAACAGGGAGAGCAAAGCCTCCTTGCCTCGTTAAATCTACATTTGATAGTTCCAGTCGCTTCCTCACAGCCCTTGCAGATCCCTCAAAAGTGGTCACTGCTCCCGTGCCTATGGTCAGGGCTGCACACAGACTGCAACCTCAGGGTGCTCCGTAGCTGTGGGGAAGAAAGGGGCAGAGCCCCTGCAGCCCTTTTTCCCCTCCATGGCCACTACTTAAGGGCTAGAGGCCATTGCTACTACCTGGGCTGTAGTATGTGGTGGCCATGGCTGTTTGACTACCACACACCATGGCTGCACTTCCAGCTTGCAACCAAAATACTCAATATTCATAATCTAACTACAGAACCATGTCAGTGCCCCATGGTCCTCCTGGAGCTCCTGTCCTTCCTCTGTGCTTGTGGCTACTCCACAAGCCCGTACGGATATCTGTGGGATCACGTAAACCTGTCTGTTAGCCCACTGCCCCAGCTTGCAGTAACACCCTGCAAAGTGGAAATGATCTGGTCTACATCTGCTCAGCCTAGGACTTCATGGCAGAGTGACACTGTAGGACTAAGATGTACAGTACATTGAGGCATGATCCAAGTCCATAGGAAGACTGTGAACAGCTGTCATCAGTTTTCTGCCATATGGTGTAACAGTGTGTGTGCATGTGTATATTTCTTTTAGATTATAATAGTGATATATGCCACTAACATATGAGTATAATTTCAGGTATGTTCCTGAAGACCTTGCATTTTCTTAGTCTTATACATCATTATACATCTGAAATTTAAGGGAACTGCAAACACTTTGTGTTTAGCATTAGGCAAACCTACTTTGGAAGCTTCTGAAGTGAAATAAATGAAATTGATCTAATTCCAGATTGGAATGAGGTCAGATAACTATAAACTCCCTTCTTCTGCCTGACTTGCAATTCCCTCCCCCCACCTCTCATCAGCTTGCAGTAATAAGCAGTGTCCTTCACATGTTGCTGAGCAATATGAAATGACAAGGGACAGATTTCCTGCTGTGGACTTGATCTTCATTTCCAGGTGCAGTGCCCAGCAACAGTTCTGTAGCACATGCAGTGCCTTGTCTTTCCTAAGCTACCTCACCCAAGATCACTGCAGCCAAATGCTATTCCAGCTCTCATTGCATGAGAGAAAACTGTCTGCTCCCTGGCTCCCAGCCACATAGCCATCAACCTCAAACTGGGGCTGTACATGGCGGTAAGGAATTGCATCCAATCAGTGATTGTCTGCCATGGGTTGAAGACTCAGAGATGAGGGGGATGTGATCTTTCCCATGGCACAGCAGAGCAGCACTGCACAGTGCACACGCTTGCAGCTACATTCACTGTCAGCAGCTGCCCAGATGCTGGGAGGCAGCCAGAAGGAACTGGAAAGCCAAGGAGTATCTGGAGAACATTGACCTCAGTGGCTCAGGCCTTTACTGCTATTCATCCCTATCTTTTACCTCCCTAGTCCTCAGGTGAAGAGTAAAGGACATATCCTGGGGACAATTTAAACATATTAACCTAGGCATGTCCTATTCCCTGTGGAGAAGTGGCCAGTGTGAAGGTAGGAACAGGCACTGACTGCTGTGAATAGAGCTAACAGCCAGTATTCTCTCCAGAATACCCTAAGAGGTGCACAGGAGTGAGCATCATTGCAAAAGGGGAGAAGGGGAATGAGGGTGAAGGAAAAGATTAAGAGAAAGAGAGAGAAAATGAGAGAGAGTGAAAAACAGAAAGAATAATATACACAGGTTTTCTGTGATAAAGGTGCATCTCTCATTGCATGCAAAATACTCATAGGTTTAGCACATGCTGCATCTTTTAGACCAGCAAATTTTCACCATGCTATATCTGACAGCATGACGGGGGATGGAGAAATACGAAAATTTTTCTCTCTGGGGAAATCTCGATTAAACCCTAGTGTGCGTGGAAGACTGCAGTGAGAATTTTTGTGTTCACACGAAACCCGTGCTTTACAAGAGCTTCAGCTGAGCCCTTTCCTGCCTCAAGGGCCTGAGCTGAGCCTAGCCTATTCTCAGTGTGGATCAGTGGCTCTGAGCCTAGTCTCACCCAAGAAGTGCAATGTCTTCACACATGGTGGATCCCCACATCTGTCGTGGCTCAGGATTCTCACTGGAAGCAGCTGTGACAGCTTATGCTAACCCTGCACGTCACTGCAGAGGGCTGTTTCTCTCTGGCAAACCGTCTATCCAGATGTTCAAGGCTAATGTCCATGCTAGGCACAGACCTTGCCACCATGCAGCAGCTCACAGAGTATCCTTGCAGCACTCTGATGGGAGTGTCAGATAAGGACATCCCAGAAATGGCATCTCAGAAGTCAATACACTGCAATTATTCTGCTTCCTGGAGCATCATTTCTCTTGCATGAAAAATATCCCCTCAGCTAACCACTTCATTTGAAGGTCTACCTTCCACTGTCCTCTTTATTCAGCAAGAGATGTTTTCCTATCACTTTTCCATTTTAGTTTTACTTTATCAAACCAAAATGGCCAAAGTCAACTGAGAGGAGAAGAGCAGCAGAATCTCTGCTGGACAGAGCGGAATGGCCTGACATCTGGCAAACTCCACTGGAGGCAATTTCAGAGCTGCAACCTTCTCTTAACCCAGGGATATTCTCATTCGAGCACTGTGAGCCTAAACAGACAGTCCAGCAGTTCCAGCCCTCCTCTTCCCTGAGAAGTACGGCTAAGACAGAGATGGAGCTCTCCGAATCTCTTATGTTCTTCTCGCTGACACGCAAGGCTGGTGAGGTGGCTGGGTGTGTTTATGTGTTTGTCTGAGGAGGGGATCAATTAATTATGCAGCGATGGGAGCAAGAATGCTCTCAAGGCTCTGGCTCTGCCCCCTACCAGATTTTACTGGCATTTTCTGAAATTTTCTATTAGCCTCAGCAGGCACAGCTTGTATGCAAACAAATGCAATAATGCTCAGTAATTGTTTGGTTTGGTGGGAGTTTGGGATTCTCTTTTTTTTTCCAAGTATTGTTTCTATTTGTCATTACAGCTCACTTTCTAATATATCTTTGCTGGAGGTTTGTCTTTTTTGACATTGTCAGTTGTATGTAGCCAGAGCTCTCTTCTCTGGCCTGAAGAGGCATTTAAGGCCAGCTATTTGCGGGGGCTGTTTTTCTTTTCCTTTTTCTTCTCAGAAAAGACAACAACAAAGTCAGGAAAAGTGTTTTGCCAAAAAGACAAATATATAATTACCAAAAATAAATAAATCATTATTTGACGGTTTTCATGCATCTTGTTGTTTTGACTGATTATGAATTTTCATCCAGACTGTAAAATATTCATATTTATATGTTACTCATAGAGCTTCCACGAGCCTTCCCATTGGTGGTTATTAGATTTGAGATTTCTCGGTGACTCAGGTCATATTGGATGCCATTACCAATACAAACTAGAATGGACAGTTTTATTATCAAGTTCAACAGTGCTATTAAAAGACCTCCAGTCATCAATCCCCCACTCCTAATGGAGAGCAACACAAAATAAATTAGCTGACCACTTAACCAGTTGGTAGAGACACAGGATGAGGGCTGAGTGGCAGGTTTATTTTCTCTGTTTGTATTTTAGCAGACAAACCTTTGGAGGGCATAAATCTATCTGTATAGCAGACAGTGTTCCTGGACAATAAAGACTAAGTGCACTGTTGCATAATTTTCCTGAGAAATTGTCTGAGACAGCTTCTTCATGGGACTGATAGAGAAAGCACTTGAACAAAGCAGCCTTCTGGCCAGTACCTTTCTCTAAAGGTGATATCCTGCTGTGTGACTATCACAGCCATTAATGTGATTCTATTCCTCTCTGTTACTTAGAGATGGAAACTGAGGGATGTGGCAATGGTTCCTCCTTTCTGACTTGCCCAAATGCATCTAGGGTGTCCGCAGCTGAACTAAGATGAATATCTAGGACTCCTGGATGCCAGTTTAGTGTAAGAGTTGATGATGAAGAGGATGAAGAGGGAAAAATGGAGAGGGAAAACCTGGAGACGTTTGCATTGTTTACAAGATGTCAAATGCAATTTGAATATATTTGCAATTCACAGGGTTGATAAATAACATAAGTCACTTGGCATACCCTCTGCTCCTGAGGGCAGAGGGCTCCTGAGCTGTAATACATGTTTAAGTAACGCTAAGATAGGTATGCATTTCTCTCTCCATCTGCCTCTCAAATAGTACATTTAATGAAAAAAGCAAATGTAATACCCAAGAGTACCTTTGGAATCTCATAATAGTATTCTACTCAGCTTCATTCCCAAGAAACCTCTGATCTTGTTGCATTATGTGTTGCCAACTTATGTTGAGTCCTGTCTCTGGGGAGAAAAATACATAACTGATACATGAATGGGTTATTTCTGTAAGTTTTTTTCTATATGCCACCTGGCATACTTCAGGACATCCAGTCAAAAAGTTTTGAAAGATAAACTATTCAATAGTGATTACAAATCTTGCATTGGAGCAGGTAATTCCAAATTTACAGAGTTCTGGTTCATTATTCTAGGCCTAGGAAGGTTTCTGTTCTTTGAAGGGATGATTTATATGACTTCCAACTTATTAGATTGCATTTTACAAAAAAAGAAATGAATGCCAATTTTGGTATTTTTTTACGGCTTCTCTTTTTTCCTCCATATGTAAAATGAACATTTGTAATTACATCAACTCCTAGTGAAACAAAATCCTGTCTCTTGTTCTTCTAAAACTTTGGATGAAACCTTGTATTACATATGGCTTCTGTGTGTGCATAAATATATATATATGCACTCTGTTACAGATTAGCATTTTCTAATAGGTATGTCTCCCTTGCTTTACATGAACTTGAGGTGATTCTCTGTTTCTTAGAGTTAGATTTTTTTTTCCATAATTTGATCTCACATCTCTTTTCTGCAATCTAGCATGAATGACTTCATTCCTCTGCACCACAAAAAAACAAATTATTCTCTTTCTTTGTATCAGCTTCCTACATAACTGTGAATTTCAGTCTTACGGAGTCTTCTGATTTTGTCTGATTTTGCCTGATCTTTCTTACTTGGTGCCATCTTTCCAGAGCTCTAATGATTATCTCTCTGATTGTAATGCATCTTGAGGTCCAGTTCACAAAACTTTACTCTGTATCAGTCCAGCCTTAGCTAAGCAGATTGGAAGGGTGTTTTAATGGATATCAGACATGATACACATCTGTTCCTGTATGAAATTTTCTTTTTACACAAGTATGACTGTACTGAATCATTTTCGTCTGGCAGTATAGTGTAAACCCTGATCCTTCCCTACAGAACTACTGTCTAATGGATTTTTTCTCAGTTTATAGTTGATCAGATGATTCCTTGCAGCTAACAATTACTTGCCTTTGTGTTTATTGAATTGCATCTATTTTGTAAGTCCACTTTATGAGGAACTGTCAGGAACCGACTGATCAATATGTTTTCCAGGACACTTGCTTTCATCATACGGTTTTTGGTCACTCTCATAATATCCCATGGTTGGACCCCACCAACCCAAATGAGGTTTTGGACACCAATCAGTTAAAATATACCTATGGGTATTTATTGGCTTGTCTGAGAAATATTGCAAAAAAAAATGTCCTAACAATTTTTCTCCAGGCAAAGAGCAAGAAAAAAACCTACTTTCCAGCTCTCTGTAGTACAAGCAGAGAGTAGGGGAACTATTAAAAGTCCTGTTCTTTTCCTTTGACTTAACAGCTCCAGGCCTGTTTTCTTTTCTTCATTTGCCCTCAAGCATTCAAAAGTAGTTTGCATCTGGCAGTTACAGGGGCATTCATGGAGGCTCCCAAGATCACCATTCTGAAGGACTCCAGTGGGGGCCATGGAGGACCAGGGGCTGCCAGAGTTCCTGGGAGGCTGTAATCCAGGAGGACCTTCATGACATCCTCCCTTCAGCTAGAGCGGGATGACAAACAGTGAAGTAAAGAGTCTCTAAGTACTAAGAGTGATGGTGGGAGAGTAACAGAAATGGAACTAAGTGCATCCCAGAGCTGACAAACTCTCTAACAGTGAAGTTATTCCTGTCCTAGGGAGAATTACCTGCAGTTTGTAATTCCGAGGTGTGTTCTGTGTGGACACAAAACATTTTTAAGAATACTAGGCAGTCTGATACAATTTCTCCATGTATCGTGTGGGAATCTTTCCCACTCTCATTATGTGAGGTTCTTCTTTGAACTGTGTCAATCCACAGTTAGCATTTGCCATGTGTACAGAATCAATTGTTATCCTGTGGAATGGGATAGATGATGACATGCTTCGATAGTAATGCTTTAAATTAAGATTCCTGAATATGCTTCTGATGTATGGAGGTTAATTAAGAAGCTATTGTGAGCTGAATTAATACCATTTGTTTATTGAAAACATAAGTCATGAGAATTAACAACAAAGTCATAAATATATTTCCCTAAGGGCCAGATCCTTCAGCCTTTACTCACTTGAGAAATCCTTACTCACATGAGTAGTCCCATGGAGTTAATTGAGACTACATGTATGAGTACATTTATCCATATGACAGAGGAGCTACATGGTTGGGTCTCACACCAGTATTAATCTAAAATGAATATGTTTTTAATGATAAATTGGTATTTAGATGGACTGTAATGGTTGTTTATACCAAAGCCTTGTTTTAATAAGGCTAGTTTAGCCTGCCAAGTAAATAAATCCAGCTCATTATTAATAATCAAGTGACAGAGAACCAACAATTACTGATTAAAAGCAGAATGCTGACACAGACAAAAAGCAAGTGTGAGGTTTCATTAATATCATTTAGAATACATACATTTTCAATGATAACTGAAAGAAAAAATGGTAAATCTACAACACTGAGCTGAATGTCACAATTCCCATGCTAGTCCTGAGTGACTGTGCTCTAGGACCAAAAGCAGACAAGCCTCCTGAGTGAGAGGGAAAGTACTTAGCTTGGACTGCATCAACCCAGTACATCCTGCTGTTGCAGTCCAAGATGTTCGTGCAATGTGGTGTTGCACTGGGTCTTATAAGAATACCAGTTCCCTTAGTGTTAGGTCAAGGATCTCTCTCTACTCCACTGAAATGCCCTTATATTGTAGGTATGTGTAAGAGTCAACAATCTCTCCCATGGGACCAACCCAATGCATGTTTCTGGCCACAATGAAAAGGTGCACTCTTCCTGTGCTTGCTGTAAAGAGGATGGGATTATTCCACCATGGCTGATTTGCTTCTGAGGCAAGAGCAGGGCTAGCAAGGCTAGCATTGTTGGATGGGTCAAAAAAGAAAAGAGGATGCTATATTTTGGAAGTTCCTCTTGGCTCTCTTTGAAACACCTCTGCATGAGGTCAGGCATAACACGTATCTCTTGCTTCCTATGTCCCTCCAGTTGCACTTGAACCTGATTTCACTGGAGGTTTAGTCAGAAAAGTTACTGAAATTTCACTAGAAGTTCCCTTTAGTGAAGGAACGTTAGTCTGCTGGATTTGGGGAAAGAGGAGAGAAGAATAATCAGCCCTTTGAAGAGTTTCTAGCAATAGCCAGTAGTCTTATTTTGTTCCCATATTTTTATTCTTTGCTTCTCCCTCTAGTGTCTTCATAAACCTATACATTTGCACTCCTTCACTGCTGTACTCTTAGATTACAATCTCAGTGCTAAGAATGGCTCAAGGATGCAGAAGGAAGGTTGCCTTTGCACCATTTCTAACAAGCAGAGTGTTTCTAGAGATCTTCCTTCCTTTGAAATACCCATTTTAGGGTGCTTTTGGAAGATCAATAGTTATTCAAAGTCAAAATAATGCCACATTTAAGGATAAATAAAATAAAATAAAATAAAATCCAAAACAAAACAAAAAAACTCTACCATCTCCTCAAAAAATCAAAGCAAACTGGCTTCAAACCTTTGGTAATTTAACTATTGGAAACTATATTGATGCACACTTTGACATTTGATTGATTTTCAATGTTGAGAACATAAAGATCACTGCATGTTTGGATTCCCCATTTTCCTTTAATTTTCTCACAGCCATGCCACCTACCTAAAGAATAGAACCTCAACAATAGCAACTCCTAAAAAATCCCTTTACTGATTTATAAGGATCTATGATAAAAGGGAAGGTTGGGTCTGGAGAGACTATAAGGCCTTTGTGGCATTTAATCAGTCTTTCCCACTAGTTACTTACATTGTAAACACTTTATTTCCCCATCCTACATCAGAGATATGTAATAACTGTAAAAATTTAATACAGTAAATTAAATAACAATAATAAAACTTTCCAAACTGGCCTGGGAAGCTCTATTATGCTTCAGAATATGGTACTTAGCTTAAGAAGCCTATTTTTTTTACTGTATTTTCATGCCATTCTCACCCATGAAAAGTTACAAAGCCCGTGTCTCCTGGGGCACCACCCCAGCCTCTCCCTTGGTCTCCATGGCCACTTGCACCAACGCGGAGCGAGGAGCCGGGTCTCCCTCAGCATGTGTGTGGTCTTGGGCTGTGCCTGACAATGAGGCCTATACACCCTGCAGCACTGAGCGCGCGTAAGCAGGGCAGGGGGAGCACGGGGGAGGATTCATACATTTGTTGGCAAAGGCCTCTTCTGTTTTTAACAGAAAAGAAGGAAGGAAGGAAAGGGGCATGAAGTAGGTGTTGGGCAGGGATACCAAATGAAGGAGGGAAAAAGCACAGAAATAGAATAACAAGGCAAAGTTCCGTAGTCTGTTTTTATGAGGACAGTCATGTAAGAAGACAAGGCAGGCCATAAATGTAGGCATTTGTGATCATCTGCGAGCCCAGTGCTAAGCAAAGGGTCTACTAGAGAAGCCAGCCTGTCAGAAAATACTGAGGGAGACCAGCCATTCCCCAGGGCGTTTTTAATGCCCCTCAGGGGTTCACATCTCCTCTGCAAGCTGACAAGGTAGAAGTTAATGACAGCAGTTAACACTCCAGATCACCAGGTCACGCTGCCTTTGCTCCCCCTTCAAGCCCCTTCACAGCAAGTAAACACCCAGGGTTGTGGACTGGAAATGTGTCCTCTGGTACTTCCGCAATACAAACAGTGTGGTAATGGAAAAACAGTCTGTTTATTCTCAGAGTGTTAGCAGATGGCAGCTCCTTCCCGCTTGTTCATGTTGCTTGCTCTGTCTCACTACTGCTGGCCAAGCTCTCCTGTGAGTCTGCATGGCCTTTGCTAGAGACAGACATTCTCCAAAGCCTATTGGTGTGGAGCATAAATGAAGGGACTTGTGCAGAAGCACTGACTGCAAGGGAAAGGCTGTGCAGAGATAACCTGCAGCTATGTCTGCTTCAGCTAGAATGTTGCATAGATGCAGCATGCCTCTACAGAGAGATAATCTTAGATAATTTAGGAATTCATACTAGATGGATCTCTGAGCTAACCTACAGATGAATGTGGTTCTGACTCCTGCAAGTTTTGCTCTGTTTTCAGGTGCTTATGACTCTGTCGCACCTAAACTTTTCCACTGAATATTAACAAGACAGTGGCTGACCTATTGCTGATTCTGTATGTAGACTTGCAGCATGTTGTGTTGGGAATCTGAAAGTTATGCAGTACAGGAGTTAGGGTCTTCTAGGAAGGTAAAGGGCAAACGCTTATATTACAGAAGCTGATGGCTGCCCTGCTGAGTTGGCTGCCCCCTTACACAGGACAAACCTTGACGAACAAACTTCCACAGCGGTTATTACTTTCTGTTTCTTGTTCTCTAACAGATGCCCAGCATCTCCATGGCAGGAGTTTAGGGAGCACAAGACTGACCAGCATTTGTGAGAGTTGTAGGTGGCACTTGCAAAATGCTATGCTGTGCTCTGACGTGTCTGAGCATAGTTCCTCACACTTTTGCTTTAGCTGTGAAGATTTGGCTTTTGCAGCCTCCCTCCCTGCAGCTGGGACTGTAACAACCCTCACTCCTGAGGCTGGCTGTGTGTCACACAGGCCCTACCTAGTGTTGCTCTTTAGAGCTACAGTGGAAAGAAGTGAATGAAAAGTGGTTGGATTTCACTGCATGACAAAGCTACCTATGTGGACATGTCAAAACAGAATTGTGGGACTGCATTTTACTCATATGGAAGTGATGGTTGCTGCAAACCGTGTATATTTCTTGAGGGGTTTTATTTGCTTTTCACTGTCAAAGTCACAATTACTCATTCAAACTACAACAGCAATGTATCATCCCGCAGCAATGCAGGTATGCAATTTCCTCTTTGCCTCTTGGAGAGGCATCCTGCCCTGCTCTTGGCTCCCTACAGCATATGTGACTGCGTTGGAATGAGTCTGCGGCTGTTCTGTCTCACCACCCTGTCATAGGAAAGCACTGTAAGATCCCTTGCAGGCATATTTTAGATGTGTAATACCGATATGCTTCATAAAACATATCAGTACATTTCAAAAGTTACTTCCAAAAATTAAAGCCCGAAGCCAAACAATACTAGGGAGTGGAAGCCCACATGCCAAACAAGAACAAGCACACAGCTGAAAGCCACTGACAGAAATGTGCAGCAGTCAGCGGCACGACAAGGTTTTTTTCCCCATCCTTTCTTTGAATCTAGTGGTTGTGAAGTCATGAACTCTAGTAGAAAGCACAGAAGGATAAATTCATGTTACAGCACATAATGGAGGGGGGTAGGGGGCACTGATTCTCATGGCATGAGGATTCAATCCAGGGTTTCCATGAAGCTGTGGTACCAGCCTAGAGGAAGCACCCCATGGTCCTTAGTACCCAGCACCTCAGTGTGAAGTGCAATTAGGGACTTTTCGCATTTAACAATCTGTGGCAGAAGATAAATGACCTTTAAGGTCTCTCAAATACTTAGGTAACTGCCCTAATGTTTTTGATACTTCAAAAAAAAAAAAAAAAAAAAAAAAAAACTAAAAGACAAAACATGCCTTCCCTCCACCCATTTCACACACACCCTGACAGCTTTCAGCTTTCCAGCTACACATGCCAGGACCTGGCTGCCCAGTTACTTAATAGTTACAGTCTCTAATCTCACTTCTCAGGCAGAGTGCTAGGAGAAGGTCACAAATGATTTATTAAGTTTGTTCACCCAAGAAAGGATGTGTGAGGACATGGCAGATCTCACCTTGCTATGCACAAACTCACAGCTGCAAATCTGTGGCACATCATTGCCTGCTTTACCACAGATAAGCTCCCACTGAGAAGCTACTGTACCTCGGTGGTAGTATCCTTCACCCACCTCCTTAACTGCAAACTGTTCACAAAAGCAAATTGCCTGGCCTATAAGACAGGAGTCCGACATCATCCTTCATCAGTTCTTCTGCATGTCTGTCACGGTATGCTGCAGCTGAAACATCGATCTCATCACTGCCACTAACTAGGTCATTTATTCCACTGCATGAGTTTGTTCTGTTGAGTACTGGATGCAATATATCGAAGGCAAGAGAAAAACGGAGTCAAGATCCTGAGCTAGAAGTTGAAATAGGAGTTGTGATTGCCTTTAAGGAAAGGCATAGTAGTAAGTCTGGTATGGGTCTTCAACCAAAGTCTTTTTTAGTTGGCACTAAAATGCAAGAAATTCTATGATGAGAATGCTGAAAGGACCAGGATGCAAAACCTTCAACATGATATAGTCTGGAATTCTAGCATGAAGGCATTTGTTAGAGTAAGGGCCTTGACCCTGACAGAACCAGAATAGCAGCGTTGCATGTTTCTTAAGTGTTAATCAATTCTTGCAATCCCTGAGAATCAAGAGTCACACAATAACTCTACATTTTAATTCCTCTTTCTTCACATGTAGGGTTTTTTTGTGATTTGCCAGAACAGGTATTAGCATCTAAGAATTAATGACACTTCATTCCGGGCTCATCCCAGATCACACTCCTGTATGTGCAGGTTTCCAGAAATCCAATTATACCTGGCAGACCTGGTAGCTTTTAAAATCCAATTATAATGAAGGGAGTGGAGTATGGTGGATGAATTTTGTTAAGCCATTTGACACCTTGCCTCATAAAATTAGCTAGCAAAAGTGAAATTCACATTAATTCCAGTTTAGATAAGAGCACCCCCAAAACTAGAAATTGGCTGGAGGCATGGCAAGCAGCTTGTAATTAGATATGGCAATACTATAAGCTGGAGTTGGCTCTGGCAGGGTGCCACCAGGATGTATGAGTTAAACAGTGCCTTACATCTGTATGTTATATTCAATTTGTAGTGACGCAAACACAAATGAAGGAGGCAGAGGAGGAAAATAAAGGTAACCTGGAGAAATTTAAAATACGGGTAGAACGTAATAAAAAGGAACCCAATTTGCATTACCTACAGACTGAAAGTTTAGAGGTGTAGATATTGACAAGAGGAGACACTAAAAAGCAGAAACATGAGTAGGGCCCAGTAAGCACTTTGAAAGCGTATTAGATAGTAAAACAGGTATGTTTTGGCAGCACAACAGAACAACAAAGAAAAGTGAGATTAAATGGGGTTATGCATACAGAAGACTTGCAAGATGAGAATCTTTTCCTGTCCATACTCTGTGAGACACTGCTGACATGCATCTTCATGTTGTACATTCAAAAGAGAAAGGAACAATCCATGGTGGTACAGGGAGGAATAAAGAATGATGTTGTGAAACTGAATGAAATAAGACATTTGTAATGAAAATCAGGAGGAATGATCCAAAACTGGATTCTGTGACCCCTTTTGTCAGTGGGCTTGGTGGAAACATTCAGTGAGTCAGAAAAAGTATACTTAACACAGGTATGGGTAGCACACATGGGGAGAGTTCATTAGATGGTTTAATATGCATTACACATTTCTTTGCTATATGCTAGATTTAGAGAAAAGCTCGGTCCTCACTGGTCGAGAAGAAGATGTATGTCCTGCAAAGAGCAGAGTTTTATGACTTTCTAGACTGTGATCAGCAGGACGAGTTATTGCTGGAAAATGAAGAGCATCTTTTGCAAAGGTTGCAGAGGAATGGGAACCTTTTTTTTGAGGATGGGCTGCCATGACAGCTGTAAATTGTGGCCACCTCTGTGGAACCCATCATCTCCCCAAGGAGGGGAGACAAGGACAGTGCCGAAGGTCAGAGATAGGCCCTGCTTTCCCTCAGAGCAACCCACCCCCAGCCCTCACAGCGAAGGCAAAGCTCATTCTCCATGTGTTGTCTTCACTCAGAGGGCTGTTGTGCTTGGGTGGAGCTGGGGGGATGTCCCCCACCACAGGAAGCAATGTGAAACCCCGGTGCAAGGAAATCCAAGGAGAGGAGGGGGAAAGGTTCACATCAAAGGCCTTGCCTCTCTGCCCAGGGCATAACAGGCTGTGGAGCTGAAATGTAGGTGATCAGAAGGCATCGGGACCAATTGTTCATGAATCAAGCCTGGAGAAAGTGAGGGACTGCCAGCAAACTCGTGTTGAAAGGATATATTGAAAGCATACATAAAGCAATGTTGGGAACTTGCAGCCTATCTCATTTTTCCTACTTATCATCTCAAGCAGGTTGCACTAATTAATTGCACTGCCTACATTTATCCGAAAGAATTAAATCAAACCCTGTTCTCCTTTTCTCAAACATTCTTCCATAACAAAGGTGAGGAAAAAGTAGTAATTGATACATCTTAGATTGGGTGTATTTGCAGTTGAGAACCTTTCTTGAAACAATGACTAAATGCAGAAGGTCATTAACCCAACCTGATCACCAGAAATATTTTCATCCTAAAAGCTTATAGTGAACAGAAAGATCAGTGAGTAAATTTAACATATTTAACACTAGCAGAAATGCAGGTTTATCACCTCACTTTCTTTTTGCAATTTTATAATCTGCAAAAGAATGAAGAAAGGAACTGCCTGAAGCAGCAAATCAAACCACAGAACACAGGCAGAGGCTATCTAAAAGAAAATAAAAAATAAAAGGTGGATTTGAGTAATTCAGGAAGTGGGTGTTTTGTCTAGCAATAATGTGGCTTTGAAGGAAGGAGAATTTTTATACTGAGGCACAGGCTGGAGGATCTACAGCATCTAGAAGTTCGCCCACAAAATTCTGTTAGTTACATAACAGCATCTATGAAGACCTTTTCTTGTGGTCTTCACTGAACTACTTTGGCAACCAGACTTAAAGGATTAGTATCATACCAGTTCTTGAGCCTCTATAGCATGACTGCAACAAGATGAAATATTCCTGAGAGAAGAAGAGACAGAATGCAGGATTCAGAATTTCAAGGACACACTAGATTTCATACTGGCATCTTGTTCATCCCTAACAGATGAAGGGCCTGGCTTGATGCATACAAGACTCCCTCCTCCAAAGGGCTCATACTGGAGCCATTAACCAGCTAAATCTTGCTTCAACTCTAATTTGCTGATTTTTTTAACTAAATACAGTGTTGGGCTCCCCCGCAGTTTGTATTCAAAATACTCAGCTCCTCCTTCCTTTTGTATGCAACCTGGCTGGGATTCTTTCAAACTCTCTCCACCCTCCCTCTCAGCCTTGCTTGAACTTTTCTAAAGTAAAAACATACTTGCGTGGGGGCTTAATTTGCAACAAATGATTTTGCTGTTAAATTTACTTTGGGAACTTGTCCCAGTCAGCACTGTGAAAAATGTGCTTGGACGTTCATTATGAAGAGTTTTGATTCTTGTGGGTACTTTGTTTTGCTTTGAATTGTCGAAACAAAGCTGTTTAAGGATTGGTTGTGCCAAATTCAGCTGGTTGGTAACATGGAGAAGTCAAGGTGTGTCACTTCCTTGCTTCTCTCTGCCGGAGCTAGGCAAAATCCTTCCTTGTAGAAGACTCAGGAAAGCTGGCAAGTAGCATCCCACCTGCCCGCAATTAGAAGGGACCAGTCTTTGTTTCTTTGATTTGTTATGCCAATAAGAAAGCTAAATGAATCAATCTAGCCTCTGCAGAGTGACATTAAACAATATAGCCATCGATTAAGCTTCATTTTTCAGTGTAGATTTTAGCCTGAAGTCGTAGTCTCGTAACAAAAAACTCACCACAAAGCAGGGGGCAAGCATGGTTTTCTTTTTGTGTCAGTCTAAGACTGCACTAAATTACACATCTGGGGAAAAAGAAAAAAAGAAAAAAAAAGTAAGTTTCTATTTGAGACTTTTCCTGTTAAAACATATTTCTATTTTAGCCCTCTCCTTTTGTACTTCTAAGTTAAATAAGGAAATGGGGTGTAAGGAAGGTGGCTTCTGGTAAGATACACTAATGGTTACATAACAGCAAATGCAGGACAAGAGATATGTTTTACGGCAAAAATTCAGTGAGTGGTGAGTTCAGAACAGAGTCCTAAAATAGATCACCCAACTTCTCATGTCTCATAAGGCCTGTAATTTTCTAAGTAAGAGCTTCACCTGAGCTATCTTGAAGCAAGGAGGAGCAAAGAGGCATCCAGCCCATAGAAAATGTTGCCAAACTGTGTCCATGTATTTGAGGTGCTCAGAAGACTGCAGAACTTCAAGAGGAAAAGGACTTCACATCCATGAGACAGAGCTAGAAGGATATCTGCGATGTGATGGCAGGGCAGGTCTGCCACTGGTCCTTATGCCAAAGTGAATTAGAACAGGTTGAGGTCCCCCAAAGATATGTTAAAACCCCATTGGTTCTTGCAGTGAAACCACTGCTGGGACACTAAAGATCTTGGACAAAGGGAGGCAACATTACATGGCATGTCTAAAATTAACACTCTCATATTTTTGCAAGATTTTATGCAAAAATCATCTCAGTAGATTAAACCTGCAAAGAGAAGCTGTCATATGTATTAAGTACCTATGTCAAGGATTATCCCACGTACTTAACAGTCTGGTGTGTAAATGTACTTTTGTTTCTCATGTTCATCATGGGCCAAATGGCGTTCATGGGCAAGACACACACTGACCATGGTCAAAGCCTCAGTGTAAGGATTATTTCTTTATTTCCATGGCTAGTTATATCTCTCTAAGGACTGCAGCTTTTACACTGTGTCTGGAAACCAAAATCCAGGTCCAAGAAGGAATCTGCTCTGAAATGAGGGACACATTTATTTTGCTTGGATCAGAAAAGTCCATAAAATTTGCTGAAGTCCATGTAGAAGTCTCCAATTGCACAAAGTGGACTATTAGGCATAAGACACAACTAGTAATTTTAATGTTTCATGTTTACTTCTAAGAACAAAATCCTTGAAGCATTTTCTGGTACTAAAACAGCTGAAAGTAAAAGACTGAGCAAAAGCTGTGAAGGCAGCAGAAATGTATCACTTTCGGTTCATGTATATCATTCCTAGAGATCTCTGATTATGACAGAAAATTATATACTGATGCACTCCAAGATTCACTCACAGTTAAATGGCACATCTTGGCAGAACCATATCTTTGTGTGTCACCGACACTGTATTAGTTTAATTGAGAAAACAATTACAGATTTGGTCAAAAAGAGCATACTATTTCTCTGTTGTTACTGTTGTCTTAAATTAAGGTTGCATGATATTTTTTATACACAATTGAAAGGTAAATAACCCACTGGCTCTTTGAGTATTTTCTAAGCAGAATAAACTATCTAAGCAGAATAAATCAATGGAAATCAATACTATTTAATTACAGCTAACCATCCAGATTGTAGCTGATAGACTGTTACAAAATATGTAGAAGGTAAGTTTTCACCAGATCTTCATGTTCATTAACAGGCATTTCCATCCATTTTCTTCCTGTACCAGAAAATATCAGAATTAGTAGGGATGTTCCAATTTCTCAGTACTGAATTTATGTAACCTCTGAGCCCCTGAGAGTCTCAGGTGATTATCCATCTAGTGAATTAATTTTGAAATATTGTCAAACTATTAACTATTAAAGGTTACTTTTTTGTGGTAGACTCACCAGTTGCAAATTTTAAGCTTTATAAATATAACATATAATGAGACTCATAAAGAATGGCTGAATGGTGTCTTTCACATTATACTAAAAGTTGCTTTTTAGAAATAAATTCTTAAAATAGAGGCAAACTGGATGTGAAGCTACTTATAACATAATTCCTTCATCAAGTGACAAGTTACATTTGAGCATTGCTGTCAATGTCTGTGGTTTTTAATGTAAACTCTCTCCTAAGAAATACTGGAAAAGCAGAAGAACAGGAATTTTATACAATAGCAGCAACCAGGCTGGTCTGATATTTCAGTATCAACAGACCAAATTGTCCTACCTTGATTCAGTTTTTTTTTATTTGAAGGAATGTTGACTTTTCAGAACAATTTAAATACCAGAAAGGGACCAGAAAATTAGAGAATTCTGGCTGGAACATATTTGGATCATAAGAAGTACTGGGTAATGAGATATTTATGAGAGAGCATATGCTCAGAGGGCAAATATTAGAAGATGATCCAATATTTTATCTTCAAATTTTGTTAGCTCTGTTTCTGAAAACCTGTGATTTTTATTAAGTTTATTCTTACCTCATATTTATTAATGGAAAAAAATGTTTCTTTTCTGTAAACAGATTTAAATACATTGAGGTAACCTGTAAAATGCAAATTTTGTTGAGGCTTAGTTTCATATTGAAGTTAATTTTAACTATGGACAAAAAGTGTATTATGAATGGATTTAAAAATCCCAAATGTATTTTAGCATATTCTAATTTATGATAATTACAATTTTAGATAAAAAAACTGATGATAAAATAATTAGATAAAGGTATTTTAAATTCACCATCTGTGGAAACGTATTTTTGAAAGACAAATACACCTTTGCCAAGGAGGATGGCATTTTTTAAAATGTCCCTGAAAGAATAGCCTTTGTTTTTCATGAGGGTGTCTCTTATTTCCATGGAAGAAAGATGGTACTCACAATTGCTTCAGTTTCTGAAGAAAGACAGTCCCTGCTTCTTCCACAGGTCCATGCACTATGCAAACAGGTACTGTGTCCCACGAAGGGTGACATGGTTCACAATTTCTGGCTTAGCATTACATGACACTACTTTATGAACCAACAAGAGATTGAAAGCTGCAATTAAGCATCTGATATTTAATTGTTCTTGAACATCTCCAGATAATGTATAATATATCGACACAAAACCTCAGTTTAGGTCCTATGGTGACTCAGATATCCATATATGATTATTCATTTAGGTTTCTTTAAAAATACACCGTGGCTGCACAGTAAGCTTCCCTTTCCCTCATTTCACAGGCAATAACCCCTGATACTAAAGGAATTTATTAAAACCCTGGACTCTGAAGCCAAGAGGGCTTGACCAAGGTGTGCCTAGAGCCTCAGTTGTTGTGGCACACAAGCTATGCCAGTACTGAGCTATGAATGCAAAGAAAGCCATTCAGGTAAGGTGACTGCACTGCCATGGGACATTTTTCCTGGAATAACCTTCTGTAGTTGGAATGTGAGGGAATCAGTCTGATAAACTAAAATCAAAAACAGAGTGTTGTGAGGTTTGTTCAGCCTCACAAACCTTCCTCTCTAAAATTAAGCTCTTGCTTCACTTTGATCAGACTGCAACAGTTTCAAGCTCTATCTTGTAATAGTGGTTGTAGATAGTAGTGAGGTAATAGTGAAAAGCAAATCGTGGTGAACATTTTCCTCTCCTTGTGTTCTCAGCTGGAGGAAGGACCTTATCCGTTGCAACAGTCTTGCACTCATGTGTTCTGCACTGCTTTACACCAGACCAACCTACATATGGGCCATAACTATTTCTAGCATCTTGTTTCATTGCAATAACATGTTGCTAAAAGTTTCTGTATAGACAACCCAGTTCTCAACATAGTTATTCTCCAGCTAGATATGTTTAACTCAACCTCTTTTGTAGTATGACTGGTCCTCCGTAGCCAGCAGATGTTGCTAATGAGCAGCAGAAAAGCTGATATTCTGCTTTTCTCTGAGGTTGAGAGTAACTCAAGGTTCAGTTTGTGTCTACATGGAGTATAAAAGCCTAATTCCAAATGTCAAGTTTGAGTCATCTACAGTTAGTTATATGAAAAGTGCAGCATCTCCTGTTATGAGGAAGATAAGGAAATGTGCAGAGAATAGCAAAGTAGATCTCAGAACACTTTTTTTTTTTTTCCCTATATAAAGACTTTTCTGGTACTTTGTGAGCTTTAAAATCCATATTGGCAGATCAATCTTATGCCACTGACTTCAGCTAACACACCTGAGATGAGTGTCCCATGAAAACATTTAAGTCTGTTGGACATTCGGAGGTGGATACTCCCTTTGGAATTTTAGGCACCATTTTAAGTACAACTTCAAGCTGTGTCCCACAGCAGCCAATGGGATGCCCATCTGCAGGTTTTGCCACTCCAAAGAAGAACCTCACAGACAAATCATAACTGTTCTAGACATCATCCTTTCTCATAGAGTATGTTGCAAGGGACGCTCAAGAAAGTAGACTCAGAGGGACTTTCTTAACCTTCACTCTTCTGTACACTTCATATTGTTCTTGCTGGCAAGAGAACAATGATTTGCATAATAAAATAAGCTTGCCTCCAGTTTGGAGCATTCCATTGCAGTGGACAGGCAGGTAGCTCCGCAGAGGGAATTTCCAGCCTCTGTCGGTATCACAAGACGACATGTCCATAAAGGGAAGTGGTTGGGCAAACACAATAGCTGCATCATGAATGTTGCCCTATTTTTCAAATACTATGTCAGCTGGGGGGAGGGGAATAGAGTTGAATTTGCCTAGGGATTTTTTTTGTTTTCTGCTGCTATTGCTCATTTCTGTTAAAAAGCCATCAATTTGGCATCTTTTTATGAGGAACAGAAAACTGACTCCGCAATGTGAAAAATATTCGCAGAAAATTGAAATTTCAAAATGTAGCCCTGCCTTTTTTTCACATTGATTTGTTCAAAAATCCCCCTGAGGCTCCCTTAGGGGAATGAGGACACCTGAAAAAAAATCTTCTCATTATCTAACTCTGTTACTGTTTAACCACTTGACAGCTCTCAGGATGATGTTCATTACTCCTTACTAGTCCTGTCACTGATATATGGTTGCAGCTGAGAGGTACTAGATGTAACGAGGAGCTTTTGGTACATTTGGACAAGTCCACCTGCCTTCATTGTAATGTATGGACAGGAATCACTTCCTTGGTAAGTGGTCTCTTTCAGGCTAAAAGCTTACTTGAGAAAACTGTGTCCCAAATATACAATATAAATCTATTTGAAACCCTAACTCCTCCCCATGAAACTCCCCCTTGGATATCGTTGGATTTCATTGGATTTCTTTCTAGCAGAAGTGTTTTTGGGTCATCTTTTCTTCTATCAAGAAATGGCAAATCTAATATTTTCCTGCAGAAATGATCCTGAAAACCATTTATGTTTCTCCTGAAATCACCTGTGTTCTGTAGAATTGCCAGTTCTCTGGATGCAACAATTTTTTGCAGAGTAATGTGCTATATGTGATCTTGTGTATGTAGCAAGTCTTAAGGGAGTGCCATTTCCAATCATAGATAGAAGAGATGTATTATCTGATCCTTGATTTAAAAACGTCATTTGCTAATATATTGCTAAATGCTGAAGCGTGTTTTATATAGGCTCCAAACAAAGAAAATCAAAAAATAGAAGATTTAACTTCCAAAAGGCTCAGCTATATTCTCCATCCTTTAGACACATATATATTACTCTCACTCTAATGAGCTTCTTTGCCAAATAAATGTAGTGTATCCTGAATGAATTGTGGGATAAACTAAAATCCAACAGAAACGTGTATTCAGAGGAAAACTGAGACACATTTCATCATAAAATATTACAACACTTACAACAGCATTGCCAACAATGTTAAGAGTATAACGTTTACATTCAATATCTCATTATTTTCCTAACTCAGTCAAGGCCTTAGACAAGGGCCTAGTGAAATCCTGCAGAAAAAGAACAAGGATTGCTGATGCCACGTCTCCATGGCAGCAGAGCTAATTTGGCAGGACAACCAAGCACACAGAAAGAAAAAGAGGTTATTTACAAAGATATCTTTGATAAAAGGGGCTTTGGGAATGGGAAAATGGTCCAGGAAAAAGCAAGTCACAGAAATGTTCCAAACCTTTAAAATAAATTCTTTAAATGACAGAGAAAATAAATAGAAAAAAAAACTTGAATCAATAAGCACAGTGAGTTTCGTCTTGTTTGTTGTTGTACAATGCTATAAACCACCCTGAATGGCCCAGAATAACATTAGTGGTTCTGTGTATTGTAACCACTTCAATCAAGGCCTTTTGTCTTGAATCACCTGCCCTGCCTGCATTGGAGCGCCTTTTATAGCCTAGTTGCAACACAGAGATCTAATTTAGTCCAACATACAAAAAAGGAGTAGGGAAGAAAAAGAGACTCATCTCTTACTGTTTTTAGCTGAATCTGCAAGAGAGCAACTGCAACAACAAACGAAATGCTTGAGAGAATATGTAAGAAGAAATTCTTTAGCCTATAATCCTAAAGCAATTAGTGAATCATATTTTTTTATCATTCCTCAAAGACTCGGGCATCTGGGCTGGATGGTGAATTGCTGGCTGAGGGCTGTGGAAATGCCCTAGGGCTATGCAAAAGCTATGTTCCTCCAAAGGTGAGAGAGGGAAGGGGAAATGGCAAAGAAAGTAGTTCAGAAACATGCTCAGCAAAAGGCATGATGTTCATAACAACTCCCTGTGAAAGCTGAGGGACAGAACTGCCTCAGAGTATTTAATGTGGCTAATTTTCTCTAGGAGAGTGCTTGGTTGAGCTTCCAGGCAACAGGTTCAGACCCTGCCTAAGGCCACGTTACAAGATTTCCCCGTCACCTTCTGTGTTTTTTCTGTGCAGACAGCACTGTGCTTAGGAGCATGCCACAGCAACCATTCTATTAAACATAAGCTGTGGCAGGTGTGGAAGCTTTGTTTTCAGTTAGCAAGATCTTCTTGGACCAAGGAATGCATATTGTCTATCACTGTGTCCATGATTATGTTGCTTTAGCCTGCCTGAAGAGAGCAGGATTTTATCCCCAGCATGCTATGTATTAGCTTAATGCCTGAGCTAGCTATGACTTTCAGGAGGAGGTTCCTCTAATGGAGGATGGCCACCAGAGCCCCAGGCTCTGTGCTGCAGAGCCTGTCTCAAGGCTGTGAAAGAGCCTTGGGCATCTTCTTAAGCAGGTGCCTTTCCAGCATCAGATTCCCTGTCCAACACGCACGGAGGCCGTGTCTCAGGAGACTGTGGGTACCACCAGTGCTCAGAGCTGATGGTAGTGACTAGTCCTGTCAGTGTGTGTGTGTGTGTGTGTGCAAATGCGTGTAAAGCTGCTAGCTTTGGGATCAGAATTAGCTAAACGCAACTCTGATACCCAGAATATATACTCATGAAATAAGCATGAGATGCCATTTATGGAATATCTTTTAAGTCTTCTTGTCTGGATTACACCTCTCACCTGGAGGAAAGCCAAGCCATTAATGCTTTTTTTTTTTTTCCAGTTTTTGAGCAGATGTAAAAGAAGTATTTTATCTAGATTTACATAATTTCAAGAACTATGTTACTGGATACTAGAGGAACATTCCCACTGATTTTTAGTCTGCTTGCTACTTTCTACAGTGAACGGTTAATACATTAAAAAATTAACTTGCAGATGAAAGAAAAGAGCAGTCTGTGGAAGTTGAATAATGACCTTATTTTAAGGGTGTCCCTTGAGTAACCCCCACTGCTGCCTCTTACACGAAGAGAGAAAAATTATACACGCACATCTTTAATGTCTTTTTTGAATGCTGATGAAATGATTAGTGTTTTGGAGAAGTCTGTGCAGATGAAACGACAGCAGCAGGAGTAGCAGTCAGTGATATTAGCTAGAGACTGTGGCCTGGGAGATACTGTTTTGCAGTTCAGAAGGAGTAAAACTAGCAAGCTAGAATCAAATGAATAAACTTGAAGCAAGTTAAGATAATATGGGATGGGTTTTTGAAATAAAAGAGCTTAACTTTTTTTTTTTTTTTTTTTTAAGCATTCCTCTAGAGCTGGAAAAAATTGCTTATTCCAGACTGATTTCCTTAAACACTTATCCAGCAAAAAAGGTGAGAATGTTTAATATCTGGTTGTAGAGGGGACCAAAGAGATCTTATCACTGCATTTCACAAGGGGGAGCCTTTCTGCTTTAGTAAATTAATTCCCAAGGTCCTCTGTTACTTTTCTACTACCAGGTTGTACTGCTGTTGTGCTTGGGTCTCACAGAATATTTTCAGTTCTATGTTCAAATGTCTACAAATGCCTCTTCTGCGGACACAGAAGGCCCTCAGAAGGCAACTCACTCTGAGGGATCTGACTGCTGGACAAGGAGTGGGACAACCATTCACGTCAGCTTCAACAGCGTCAGCTTCACATATGTTCTTCAACAAGTCATACAATTTGCTTTGTTCCTCTACCCTACAATGGGGTGGTAACTCCCAGCATCAATATAGAATAGAATAGAATAGAATAGAATAGAATAGAATAGAAAAGAATATGTAAGAATATTATATTATGTATGTATTAATATAATAATATATTAATATTCTATA
>NW_010582661.1:371925-391357 GCF_000705375.1 Tinamus guttatus | reverse complement strand
ATAGAATAGAATAGAATAGAATAGAATAGAATAGAATAGAATAGAATAGAATAGAATAGAATAGAATAGAATAGAATAGAATAGAATAGAATAGTATAGAATAGAATAGAATAGAATAGAATAGAATAGAATAGAAAAGAATATGTAAGAATATTATATTATGTATGTATTAATATAATAATATATTAATATTCTATAGTTATGGAATTAATATTCTATAGTTATAGAATATTATATTATTATAATAATTATCCTTCTATATTAAACATACTGTAATTACTGATTTACTTGAAGAGAATGCAGATTTCATGCAACTGAATGCTTGAAAAGTTACATGATTGTCAACACCCCAGTGACTCATGAATGGGCACATCACTACCGACCTTCCAGAGAACTGCCAGGAATCGTCACTTAGTGATTCTTGCCCACACACATAAAAGTGAAGGGTACAAGGATCGTCTTCTGTTTCCTCATACATCCTGTCCAAGGACAATTCCACGTATGAAGGAAATGAACGGATTGCTCCCTGCATGGATTATCTCAAAGATACCACAATGACTTTCCCAACTTCCCCTGAACTTGCCTTTAAATTTCACAGACTGCAAGGAGAATACATGGCTTGCGCCCAAGGAAACATTTCCAAATGTACCCTGCAGGCTAGGGAATCTGCTGATGATGCTCTCTTCTGGACTAGGCTGCCCTAAACTTCTTTTCCAATGACTTGACTTACTTCATTGTGAGAAAATAACAGCACACCCAAATCTGGCATATCACCAATAAAAACGCCATGACACTTTTCAAAATAAGAAAGATGCTTGGATTTTATGTTTCAGCTAAATTCCTCCTTTAATACTTACAAATGTAGGTTAGAAGATACAGACTTTACTTAATAAATAAATTTTCCTCTGCTTCACTCTTCAACGCTTCACAATGGCCTTTCTGTGCCATTTTTTTTTTCATGAGTATTTTGGTATAGGTATCTAGACTACTGAACTGGTTGTTTCACTGCCTATAAAGTCACGTTACTAATGTTTAGTGCTGCGAGCATTATCTTATTTTCTTCCTTATACATGCTGTTGAAGTAGACTGGATGTGTTATTCACACCAAAATGTGAACCAAGTATATAATTCCAGCAGTAGGATCTCTGTATTTTTGTCAGAGATATGTTATAGTCTCACATTGTCAATGTTTCAACACCTCAAGCTTGCTGAGTGCACTCCATGAACCTAGACTTGGATAGCCAGGTCTTCACCTGGATGCGCAGAAAGTTCAGTTGCATGGCAGGCCATCCAGAAGCCTGACACAGAACTTACAGATGGAAAATTGGCCATAACGTGGTTCTATCAACATACCACACAAACCGTGTGACAGAGGGAATTTTTCACATCGAAAGAGGTTTTATTCAGGTAGTGCTTGTACTAGCGCTAGCATGAAACGCGTTAGGTTCCCTATAGCAACAGAGCTCCATAGAAAAGCTTTAGGGAAATAATGAACACTATCATCTGCCCATTTGTAACCACAACATCAGCTCTAACCAGGCAGAATGTTATTGCTTATGGAATAACATGGCCTAGCTTGTCATATGATCCATATTGGTCCAGCACAATCAAAAGACAGACTTTTTATCTCAATACAAATGCAAAATAAGGGACAAAGAAATGTGTTTTCATTCATTAGGAAAGAAATTCATTTACTAGGAATGAATATGGCCTGTTGAATGTCCTGCTTCATTACCTATAGAAGGTCTCACTGAGGACCACCAAGATACATGGGTCAATTTTGTTGAAGTGAGATTCCAGTGTTCAAGAACTAGGTGTTTTTTACATGACTGAGGGGTTAAACTGAAGGTTCAGCTGTTGGTTGCTCTTGCTCTTTCTCTATCTTTTGTCACAGATATAGAAATATTAATGAGGCTTGAGACGCAAGGGCCAAATTTATCCCTGAATGTTCATTTTTATACTGATTTTTAAACTGGTCATCTCCTCAACCCCCTGATTCCATCATGTATAATATTTAGCCTATTGAATCAGGATAATTCAAGCAAAATACCTGGTTTTTCACAATAAATTTATTTCTTACATCATTTGTTTAGTGTGTGGGTATGCTGTTTATGCTTATTGAAGGGACAATATTAAAAACGAATACAATCTCAGCTACACTGAATAGGGAAAAAATCATGTAATTTTAAACAGTATTTTCAGATGCTATCTCCAGATGGTTTGTAAATACGAGATGACCAGTTATATCCAAGCTGAGGGTCAAAGAGAGAGAGAGAGACTATGAATGAATCAAATCACAGGCCAGTGAACATATTCCCTTGGTGTGCTCTCTTAACCCGTAAAGATATCTTCCCTTTTCCTAAAAGCGTAAAAGTGGCTTCTAAATTAAACAACCTGTTGATCCTCTAAGCTTTCTCTGATGGGGTATTTTTTCCATGCAGCTGACCGTGTCAAACTGACATCCTCAGCAGAGCTTGTTTCTAAACACTAAAGCAACACTGAAAGAATATTAAAGCCTAATGAAGGAGAGGAAAGGAATGATATATGAGGCACTAGAGGAAGACTCAACAGATATAGGTTGGATTTCAGGCTTTGTCATGGGCTTCCCACAAAATCTTGGGCAAAATCTGTCCATGGAAATGCTAATTAAAACAAGGCCAGGGCAAGGACTCAAGTAATGGCACACAATTGTCTACACTGCTTAATTGTTAGCACACTCCCTCGCATGGCTTTGGCCCATGCCAACTTGATTTCACCCAGACAATGTCAGGGGACAATTGAGAGGAAAACATGTGCCAGAGACTACCCCAGAGGGCAGCTTGGATGGAGTTCCTCCTTCCCCAGTCACTGCAGGGGAGTGTTTAGACATGTGGACACAAACCACACCGTCACTGGCCTCAAGGGCCACAGAATAGGTCATCTCCTCTCTCCTCCTTCATTTGCCAGTATAGAAGTAGTCTTCTTTTCTTCATCACTTTGTCTGCTGTATTTAGACTCTAAATTCTTTGGAACTAAACAATCTTTTAATATGTTTGAATTATTCCTGAGACAATGAAATCTCAGCCTTTGCTGGGGGTTGCCTTTGCTACTGAAAAACCTATTTAAAATTAAAAAAAAAAAAGACCATTCAGCTCTGGAAACAGCTCTCAGTTTTTCTTCTTTTTAATCCATCCATGTCAACAGCATATCTTCATCCTACAGTGGGTTTTACAGCTGTCAGAATGTGCAGTCTCAGAACTGTAGCATGTGTTAACTCTCACATGACCATGTATTTTGAGTGAATAGGAAGCAACAAGGACTGAGAAGACAAGGAAATTGTCCCTGAGGATTTCTCTCCACTCCCAGCACTACCCTCATGGTTCCGACCCTCAACCATCCTACTCCCTGTAGCTCTCAAAGAGCTCTTGGATGGTGGCCTTGCACCACCAGCAGCCCTAAGGACCCACAAGCAGACAAAAGCCTAAGAGAAACAGCCTTTGTTTGGGTCCAAAGTGTTCCTGCTGCTCACCTCATGTCAGGACAGTGGTATGTCTAGTGTCTTGAGGAAAGGCATTGCTAAAAAAAAAAAAAAATCATATGTTACTTGCCTTGAGTGTCTCTATATTTCTTCCTAGCCATGCTTAGAAGTAACTCATCAAGGTACTCACCCGGAGGGATGCAGAATTTAGAAAGACAGAGAAGAAAAGGATCTCATCACCAATAAAAAGGCAAACAGTAGGTCAGACATGGCTTTTTCAGACCATGTTCCCTCCCTTGTTTGTCAAGCTAGTGTCCAACAATGCTGTTAGTGAGTGTCTCCCCTCCAACAATCCTGTAACAGGGGTGCTTAAATTCACCAATACCTCAGGTGTCTTTCTAAAGAGAGAGACGGAATGTCATTTATTCTTCATTGCCTGTTCCTCACTAGCTCCCCCTCCAGAGGTGACTCCCGTCTCTAGAAGTTTCCATCATGCTCAGACAAGGCCACATATCACAGATGTCATTCTATATACCCACTCTGCCTGTGGACAAGATTCCTCAGTCAGGGCCTCTGCCATCCCCCTGCACCACTGGTGGATCATATCAGCAGATAGGTGCAGTCTCAGATATGAACTGGTGGTGTGGGGCTGTAGCCTAGCTCAAGGGCAGACAAGTGCTAGAAGGCCTCACTGGACAGCCAGGAGCAGAGGATGTACATCATGCATGGAGGCCTACTTGGTGTGCAGCTTAGGCACACCATGTGAGCCTGCAGAGTTTTAGTCAGGCACATCTGTTCTTGCCAGGACCTCTGCTGTGCCCTCAGAAGTGATCTCAAGAGGCAGTGTAGACATGGCTTGAGGGCACCTGTAAGACTTTGTTTGTGTTTTTAGCCAGAACAGCCAATCCACCTGGATATCACTCTTCAGCTCATCAGAGAGTCTATCAACTTTGGATCAGAGAGTTCTTTGGCACTGCCTATTATATCACTCTTTTATTTTCAATAATCTCATTAAAATGTCAGGCTTGCACCCTGTTTGCAAACTCTGTGTTTCATAAACCACTTTATCAGCACAGGATCTTTCCCATCACATCCTGGCAAAACAAATGCAAACAGTCTGAACTTCTTAGCTCAAACACTATTCTTCTATACTAGTACTTAGCTGCATAAATCCTGAGTTGCCGTAGGAGATTTTGAAAGGGAATCGAAGAGGTCTCTATAACTTCTGATGTTCAGATTACTTTGATATGTTTTCCAAGTGCAATAAGATTGTCAGAACTGAGTCAGTTTTCTCAAATGGGTGCCAGCAACCTATAAGCAATACAGAGATATTACTTTCTGTAGGCTAGGATATATCTGATGCTCTCCAGATGAACTTGTTGAGGATTTCTGGGGTCAAATCACAGAAAATGTTCATCCCTCTGAATTCCCATGAGGTGCTTCAAACCCTGAAATAGCAGATCCTAAGAACAACCTTTGAATGCTAAATTATTCTTTGTCAAAATCTAACTTCTAATTCCAATATAGAAACAATACAGCTTTAGTCAATGTTCATGAAAGGAATACATTTTCTTGATGAGCAATGCTATGTTGGACCACACTGGGAGACCAATAAATTGTGGCAATGAGCCACAACAACCTCTCCCTCTAAAAAATCTGCAGAAGGGAAAACCCTGTTTGCAAACCCCAGCGCGTTTCAACATGTCAGAACCTAGTATAATTTTAAAAGCAAACCCAGGACACCTATAATCATAAAAGGAAATGATGTTTTCTGGCAGCTGTGGATGGGGAAATATGGAGAAAGATTTGCTACTTTTCCTCATACCAAGACTATCAATCAAGCCTTTTTTTCCAGGTCCTGCTCTGTACCATGGCCTCTGCTGTACAGACTGTAGCTGTTCATCATACCCATCACTTTAAAAGATAGGGTAGCTGAGACCTTCATCTCAGTTTTTTAAAGTGTTGCTCCCAGTATCTTAGCAAGATCTCATTTAGTCATTATTTTCCATAGGGTCCTCTCTATGCCTACTGCTTCTTCCTCCACTGTGCCACACTGTTATGCGAAGAAGTCTCGTATCTTTCTGCAACTACTAGTTTCATCATACTAAACTGCTTCTGGGAAAGAGATTTGCAGGGAAAATGACGGAAGTGTTTTCTCATGAACAATGTCTACTTACTGAGAGCTGAGGGTGTCCCCTGATGCCCTCAAGGCCTAATGTCCTGCACATCTTGGCTGCAGAGCTCATGAGACCACTCTAGAAGATGCAGCCAGTGGGGCAGGAGGTGTTAGACATAGAAAAGTGGTCAGACAGAGACACACACTCAGGGAGGCAGAGGACATTGAATGGCTGCATGGATATGAGCAACATGAAGAGCTACTGTGGATTGAACACAGGGAAGTTGTTAATGATATCTCCAAACACCAGGGAATGCCATAGATCCAACTATCTCAGTAAACCAAAAGATCCTAAACATAAGCCCTAAGGAAAGAAAAAGCAGCTGATTGCTAATCCTGTTCTCATATTTCAATATTGCTGTGAGACTTCAAGACCATTTTTCTAAGAAGGATGGGGAAGGATGGAGGGATGTTCCAAAAGATATGAAAAAAAAATGCCTAGAGGGCAAGATTCTGAAATTGGAATTCCCAAGTAAACAGTCAGCTGGATTATGTTCTGATAGCCATAAATATGTACTTAAAAAAAAAAAAAGAGAGAGAGAGAGAGAGAGAAAAAAAATGTTGGCTTTCACATACATCCACAAATCTGTTTATGTTCTTGCTTGAAACTGATGACCAGAAGCTGTAAAGGTATGATGTGTCTAAAAGAGAAAGAGTACAACAGATTTTTTTTTTTCCAAAAAGTTGCCTAAGATGCTTTCCTGTTGACATCTCCTTGAAACAATTCTCTTGAGCATGTTACCCTAGCCAGTTTTTCTAACTGCCTGCACATAGGGTGATTAAGGAACAAATAAAGACAAGGCATATTTCATATATCTATCCCCTTGCCTGTCTTTTATTACTCCTGCCAGGTGATATTTTTCATAATTCACTCTCGACCCTTGTGCCAACTGGTAACTAAGCAGCCATGATAAAATATCATATGGCTTGAAGTGTTTCACCTTGCAGTTCTGGATGCGTTTCAGGCTGGATTTACATCCAGCCACATCCAGCCACGTAATCACATGGGTGAATGAGACTCTTTTTCTTAAACAGTGAATGAACTGCCTCGAACAGCCTTCATACATTTCATTGGCTGCAGCTTCCCGGGTGGTAGGAAGACAAATACCCACATACATTTCAGCTTTTTTTGTCTCATCATCATGCTACACTGTATGTAGCAGGGATGACCTGGCCAGAGCTAGTCCTGTTGGCTTCATGTGGAACTAGACTCTTTGCAGTGTAGCAGAAAAGCGCTGAATGCCTGCTGCCTAAAACTAAATCCTAAGGTATCTGCATAGGCCTCCATCTGGAACAG
Source organism: Tinamus guttatus (assembly GCF_000705375.1). The sequence continues at coordinate 384,427 of NW_010582661.1, read as the reverse complement.
CAACATCCTTAGGCTGGAGACACGGTCCAGGACCTACCTGCTCGCGTCATACCTGAAAGGTGCACTAGATGTCACCCCCCAGGAAAAAAAAATATTTCCTGCCCACATTTCTCCACAGCACGAGAACCAGGCATCACAGTCGAAGATTTTTGAGAGGTCAGTGAGGAAAGGGGCAGGAAACTAACCGGGTCAATGTGCAACCAGGAGACCAGGGCTGCAGATGAGAAGCTAAAGCTTCACCTTCCATCACTGCGGTAATGACCATGGGTGCAAATGTGCCTTGTCGGATCTATTGGTTAACTGCTCCCAGCCTCCTTTCTCATGTCCGAAGCTGCATGGGGTTTGCTATTGCCAAACAATGAGCACTTTTCTCTTGTTTTGACCCGTCCTGAGGGTTTTTTTTCTGGGGATCCATTAAACACGGGCAGATCTAAAGCTGATGGGTGGCACTGGCAGTCAGGGCAGGCCAGAGTCAGTGATTCCTGACAGGTTTCAGCCCAGGTGGAAACTGTTGCATAAGCCAGCCAGGAACCACTTGAAAATCTCTGTACTTCTAAGTCTTTTAAAATAATCATTGTTACACTTTTCGTATCTCCACAGCTAAATGTAAGATCGTATCTTTACTTCTCTTTTGCTCTTCCTAAGCCACTTTCTTGCAGATTTGCCTAGGCCCGTGACAATAAAGATACTGCAGGCAGTTAGCAGAACATACATATCTGATTAGATTTATTGGAATAACCTCTTTTCTCCTTGACTGTAGTGTTTATTCAAGAGCAGCAATGGCAAGATTTTCCCGCAACCTCCCCAAATATTGGTACATGATACAGTGGTTTCAGAACAGCAGGCAGTGAAGGACATGTTCTTTAAAATTTCTCCCGTACTTCAGCACAATAGAAGTATCACAAAAATTACTATAAACTTCTGTAGGAGTAACTAGACATGTGACAGCTGCTATCTTAGATAAACTTCCTTGTCTGCTCATACCAAATGAAAACACATGCCAATAGGATTTTCTGGGTAATTCACATGAAGGTAAAGGATGTCGGTATGATCTCAAAGTCTTTTATGTTTTGTAGTTAAAACTGTGTCCCACTACCACCTCAATAAACTCCACAAAAGGGGTAAACTTTAGAGGCTTCCCTCAGTACAATCATGTTTAACTACACAGCAATTACCCTAAGCCAATTAAAAATGTCTTTCATCTTTTCTAGTAAGTCTAACACCTGTTCTGTATATGAGAAAATATTTCTCACAAACATTGAATTTTATAGCCATATGAGATCTCAGCACAGGAAAAAAAAAATTCGTTGTCACAGAATCCTAGAACCACAGAGTGAAAAAGGAGGAAAGAAACCACTGGAAGTTGTCTGGTCCAAATGCGCTGCTCAAGCAGAGTCAACTGTCACTGAGATTTTAAATATATCCAAGAATGGAGGCTCCACAACATCTCTGGGCAACCAGGTACAGTATTGTCCTCAAAGTGGAAAAGGGGTTTTGTTTGTTTGTTTGTTTGTTTTATGTTTAAATAGATTTTTTTCCTGTGTTTCAGTTTGCATCCATTACCTCTTGTCTTGTCAGTGGACATCTCAGAGAAGTGTTTGGCTCCATCTTCTTTAATACTCCCATCACAAATTTATATTTTGACCACTGATCAGAATGCCCTGATCCTTCTCTTCTCCAGGCTGAGCAGCCCCAGCTCACTCAGCCTATCCTTACACAAGAGATGATGCTCCAGCTCTTTCATCATCTTGGGGGCTCTTCACTGGACTTTCTCCACTATGACCACATCTCCCCTGTACTGAGTAGCCCAGCACTGAATGTAGCACACCAGATGTTGCCTAACCAGGGCTGAGTATGAGAAGACTGGAAGGATAATCTCCCTCAGCATGATGGTAATGCACTTCCTCTTCTTTTGCCATAAATGGCAAAAAATGACAAGTGTCATTATAACAGTATTTGACCTTTTGATTGCTACCATGATACCCTAAGCTGTAGCCTGGATTTCTATAGTTCAGCCACTGGGATGTCCCATAGCCCAGAGAAGGATGTGTAAAATGGTTATGGGGAACAGTCTCTGTTTAGATCTTTTTATCAAATATATCACAAGATGGTATAGTGCAAAAACACCACCAGTACAAGTTGTGAGGAACTGCAGGAACCAAGGATGCAAAAGCAATTTGGCAATCCCTGTTTTTTTTACACAAAGCTGTTGGCTTCAGTGTTTGCTATGCTATTTTTTATGTCATAGTGATCCCAGGCAACCTGCAGCTTAGGCAGATAATGCTTTTCCTCTCCTCATCTCCCCTGTTTGCATGACACAGGTGAGGGATGCTGTTAACAGCAGCTGATGGACCACCACCTGAACCAGGAAGAAAAGAGCTGTCAGGACAGACAAAGGTTCCTCGAGCAATTAAAGAGGTTTTCCTTACTGAAGAAATGTCTTGTTTTCCATGAATATTTTGGAAAAGAACTTCACTAATTTGCTGCTGATGGAGGGACCAACATCACATCTCTTTACACCAGTATGAAAAAAGTCAGCAGGACACAACACAAAGTGTTCTATCTGAAGCCAGAAAGTGAAGCATTTTAAAAAGAAAGATTAGTGAAGATTTTTGTAGGCAAATATTGTTATATTCCTATGTGTTCTCAGATTCCTTGCATTTGGGGAAGGACAGAAAAGAGGATTGGAGCAAAAGACAGTGTGCTGATCCCTGCAGGTGGAACACGAGTGGAATGGAGTCAAGGGCAGCAGAAAGCAAGGAGCAAGAGAGGAGACCTCAGTATTTTTCCAAAAGAGGGCAATGGTGGTCCTGGGCTAGCTGCCCTGGATGGCTCCTGGTGACAGTGTCTCACTGTGCATGCTCTACTGGCAGCAGGGGCTGTGGTGGGCAACTGACATCCTCTCTTACCTCTAAGGTAAGGCTCTGTGCCTTATAATAGGAAGAAGACATTTTCTCAGTTTCAAGTGAAATAAATCTCTCCTGATTACCTACACTGCACACATGCTCAGTTCCCACAGGGCATTTATATCCTAGGATGCCTCTGAGTCCAGAAATTGAATTCTCCAGCTGATTTCCGTTCTTGGGGGTGGTGTCAGCCAGCTTAGGATAGTTCAGCACTGCCCAGAAAGCATCTGCAGCTGTGGGGGAGCTGGCTGATGGAGCTCGTTGGAGTTGAATGTGCCAGCCCACAACCCAAGCCCAGGTCCCCAAGGGTCATCTGTTGAAAAGACTCTCTCTGTGCTGCCTTTGCCAATTATACCCACCCATCGGAGGTCACAGTGGAGGCAGCATGTCCAGGGCCTGAAACGTGATCAACACACTGACCAACCATCACAGAGATGAATTACTTGCTCAGAAAGGCCATGAGAAGCCTGCAGATGCCAGGGAAGAAAAAAAAAAGAAAGAGTTAAATGGACTTTGCTGAAAGCTATAGGGCAGTTTGAACATTGTATTAGTGAGGAGCAACACGGGAGAGTCTGAGACAAAGTATGGGGTGCATCAGCCCCATTTGTGTTTTCCCATCTTGCTTTGAAGAATGGTACCTATGAGAAACTGAGATGTGCTTGGTTTTCCATCCATGTACCTCTGAGGCTCTAGAGTGAGCCTGCCCATGGAAGTTTCTTCATTGCCAATGTTGTCTTTAATGTTATATTTAATTACACTAGCAGCCCGTTACTAGCAACTGAGATAAGACAATCACCACACTGCCCCTCCTCACTCTGCAAAAAGAATTGTGAACTTCAAAACTGATCAGAAATTGGAGCTTTGCACTATGGAGCTGGTGCCACCTGTTACTTTCCCAGAAGACTCCAAGACGATGCCTTGATGCCAAGAAATTTCCTAAAAGCAAAATGTTCTATAGAACATGGCAATTTTGAGGAAATGTCTCTCAGAGGGCAGGCAGGTTTTTGAGCCTGGTCCAGAAGGCCTGGCAGTCTGTCCTGCCTGGCAGGCTCCTCGACATCATACTCTGGAGACTGCCTAAGCTAAGGACTCTTTTAGCCTCTGACCCGATTAGGGTGAGTAGTCCAAGGGCAGCTGGAAGCCACAGATGGCCAAGGAGCTAGAGAGTTTGTACTGATCTCAGATGGGGTTTTGTTTCTAAGTTTTGATAGAAGAGTATTTGCATTATTTTAGGTTTTTTTTCCCTATAATTTTGCTCTGACAGGAAATTTCAGAGATTTTGCTTTCTGTTCTGCAATGATACCACTCCATTGAAAACTCTGACTTTCAGTCATTCTGCTGACCCTGCATAAAGAACTATAATCTAAGTGTACTGGTGCTTTCAAACCAGGCAAGCCAGCTCACTGGGCACTGAAAGTTGCTTATATCTGGATTGATTTCTTGCTCAAATTGCAACGTGTGTGCATAGTAGTTAGCTCAAATTTTCCAAAAACTACCAGCATCTATCCCACATTTACCTATATCTTCTTGCTTTTCACCTCCTTATTTCTTTTCTGCCAGAAAATATCTAAAGCAAATAAACATAGGGTTGGCATTTGAGAGCTAAACTGTGTATATCTTACTACCATCCCACTGTGCTTCCACAACATGCAGGCAGAGATGCTATCTGGGAAATCATCCGCCAGGTGCCAATTTGCTGGAAGAGCAACTTTATTTATGACCCTGTCAGCACGAGGGGCCTATTCAGTATAACTGTCAGGGAAATGATTTAGGAGTTTCTAGCTTGCCTTCCTGTTAGCTTGATAACAGCAAAGTGTTTACCTATTTGAAATGGAAATCTTTTCTGCTTAAGGCACTTGCATTCTGTACCTTGTATAATAATGTACAGGAGCATAAGCTGCCCTTGGAAGCACAGCTCTTCTGGCTGGTAGCATCTCACACTCACTTTGCATAGAGGTTAATTACTGCTACAGGAAGCAGGCGGGTCAGGAAAGGGTGACTCTGAAAACAGCACAGTGCACTTCCATTTTTATTCTGCACTAGTCCTTTCTGTATCAGCTGCATGATTCTGAGAAGTAAAATCCCATTTTCTTCTAGTTGATAATCCTGCAAGCATCAGTGAATTGAGCCAGGACTTCTGCTTGTATCTGATATCCACAACAGAGTCTCTGCAGTTTGGTGCCATGTTCCCTCCAGCATGGCACAGGCAATGCCCTCAGGAATGGTAGTGTAGGGTCAAGAGTAACCAGTGCCTTTGCTGGAGTGTGCGCGAACAGTAGCAAGGACTTAGTCTCTTTGATTTGTTCTGTAGACAGGGACAGGAATTCTTGCTCCTGTTTCACATCATGGGGTAAGGGTTTATGGGCAGAGAAAGCATCCTTTCAGTAAACCACTTTTTACTGTCTGTATTACTTCAGCACCTAGAAGCCGCAGCTATGAGTTGCAGACTATGCTAGAAAATGTACTTTCGTTTGGCTTGTAAACTATGAGTAAATGGTTGCTGTTCATGTAAGACTTGTGAGCCAGAAAGTCTTAGGATATTAGCATGGATTATTATTAGGATATTAGCAAACCTAACTCTCCATGCCATCCATGTAATAGGCCTCTGTTGCTTAGGATCCTTTGCAAAACAGTGAGCTGAGGGTTTGTGCAGAAGAGAAAGAAACTCAAATCAAGTCCTGACCCTTGCCCTCTGCAGGCATGAAGCCAGACAAACATCTGTGTTTTTGGCAGACCCTCCACCTGGCAGGCATTGAGTGGTGAATGCTATTCCCTACCCTCCTTGCTGGCAGCTTTCTAACTGCCCAGTTCTCCCACCTGCCCCAGAGGAAGAGCATGTGAATCTGTTCCTTTTTCAGCCCTTACCCATTACCACATTTCTAACTTTGTTTCTCGCTGGGGAGTGACAGTCATCAGCAGAGGGGATGCATCCAAGAGCATTCAAGATGTTCCCTTTGCACATGTCACTGCTTTGTGATGGAGTAGGGAATGCAGCTGCGGTGGAAAAACTGTCTTTTGCATCATTTAAAAGTGGGTTTCATGTACTACTGGAGGGTGTTCACCCAAACGCTGATCCTGCATTAGCAGGGAGATGGACTAAATGAATCATTTTGTCCATCTCTGATTTGTTTCACGCTTTCTTTGGCATTTTTAAAAGTCTAGCCCTGAGCTTGGCTTTCCTCCAGATGCCTGTGCATCCACCTCCTTTTTCTTGTTTCTGAATTGAGGCATAATATCTCAAAGAGAATAGTTACTTCTTTGGAGGAGTCAGAAAAGATCACTATGTTGTAGTTCAAGCTTTTTGCCATGTAAGATGGAACAAAGAACAAAGTCATTATACCCAATTGCTGAGATAAACTGATGCATGTAAAAGCTGGAGAAGAGTGAGAGAGAGAACAGCTCTCAAAATCAAGCTTATGGCACCCTCAGCAATCCTCTGGGAAAAATAGCTCTTCCTCTGGCACAAGGAATTAAACTGAATTAAGTCAGATAACTTTGGGTCCCAGCATTCTGGGCAATGTTTCAGGTGAGTTATGCCCTTAAAAGCAGCTACACAGTCTGAAGTGTCTGACAGCAAAAAAAAAAAAAAAATCAAATGCCAGTTCCAGTTTACCTCCTTGTTGGTTCTGGTATCCTGGAGCAGAAGTAAATTTCAGAGATTGTAAATAGCATAACAGAAAATCTAGAAGAGAAGGGAGACATCATTCAAGTGAAAGGATTCAGCTCTTTGGTTCTCTAATAAGAATGGTAAGAATAAAGCAAGCACAATCAAAACATTTTCTGGGAGAAGATTTCATCTTCAACAGTAAGGCTGGCCTACCCAGGCAACCTGATCCCAAGCAGCGTGGCTGCAGACCTGTGTGTAATCTGGAAGGAGGAGCAAACTTGTAGTGTGGAATATTTTGCACTTTATATATGTATCTATCTAAAATCAAACATTGTAATTATGATCCACACAGAAAAAAATCTTTTACACGTGTTGTCCCCATAAGCCAGCCTTATATTATCTGTTTAACCTGTACTATTTTTCCAAGCTATGAGTTGATGGCATTATGCAGACGTTGTATCTACATTATTATATCCTGAAAGTCCTTAGGTAGCTCTTCCTTTGTCTGCATTTTCTGTTAGTACTTCTCTCCTTTTGGGAAGCAGAGTTGTTGGAGGTGTTTATTTATCCATGGAGAAGCTTAACCCACCGAAGAGAACTCACTCTCCTATGCCATTAAATCAAGGGTCTGTCGCAGCCCAGACCTTGACTGCCATGGGTGCTGCCAGCAATGTGCACTACCACAGTACACCATCTCTTGATCTGCTTTGGCCATTTAGGTAAATGCTTTCAAATAAGGATTGGTGCAACATCCTACCTGCACAGTTGCTTAGTGCAGCTGGGTTTTATGCTTCCTTCATGGGACTAGCTCTAGTCTTTTGTTTTGGTAATATCTATCTGAATTATTCATTTCCTTGTAGTACCCAAAAGAGCAAAAATTGCTGGATCTAGCCACTCTTTATTGAAACCTGAAAAGGGACCTGAGGCTTCTACTTTTGACTTCTTTAAAATAAGTTTTGCCACTCCATCTCACACCATGGTCAGCAAAATTCTGGGGTACATCTGTGTGCCTTCCTCATGGAGCAGGAGAGCCATCAGCAAGGGCTGGAACAGGCCTCTGCTGTGTAAGCGCTTGGCAATGCTGGGATTTCTGAGTGACAGGGCCCTACCTCAAATGGGAATTACCTGAAATAAATACTGAATTATATATGGAGGCTGCAGAGCTTTTCCTTTACCACTAAATAAACAAAATGACTCACAATCTGGGTGATACACAGCTGACAAGGGCTGATTTTAGTGCAGAACTTGCATTTTAAGACAGTGAGATCACAGGGTCTGAACCTGAGGCCTGTCATGAGAAATGTCCTAGACTAAATCATGAGGTTGTGTAAGTTCAGGTCACTCCACTGAGAGTGGTGAAACCTCTCTAACTTCCTCCAAGCTGGGTATATCTGGGGACGGACGGGTGAAATGGCCAGCCATACTCTTCCTTTCCTCATGGAACAAGGCTGCACAGCGTAGAGGTCCAGCTGGCCAGAGGTAGCTCTCAGAGGTGCTGCTTGGTAACCTCTCAGCCATGACCATGTCCCCAGAAGGAGACAGGAGCCCTGTGCGTGCTGGCCTCCCACACATTCCCACACACACCTGCTCCTGCAACGAGGGCAGTAAAACCTGCCTCACCCATTTTTATCAGCCAAGGATTCCCCTCTCTGAGCTGTTAAAAGTCAGTGCCTGCCATATGAATGCCAATCATTCATTTCAGTAGGGCTAATAAGCACCAGTCATGTCAACAAATCTTAGGTAGCAAAATCCCCTTCTCGCTGACATGCTGTAGCCCATTTGGTGCTCTCCACACAAAGCAAAAATGTGGCATTGCCTGGAGGGTGTCCCCAGGGCTGAGCAGGGCACGTGGCTCATGCCTGGGCCTTGGGTCCCATGGAGCCTTTCCCCAGCGACTCTTCCCTGGACTTACCAACTGCCTTTATTTTATAAACTCTCCGTGCTGTCTTTGCAGAGAGGACCAGAAATAAAAGGCCTTAGGGACCATTCTGTTTTAAAAATGGAAGTGCCAAAAATGACTACTCAGATAATTCTGCTTGTGCAGTTTCTTTTAAAACTACACCTGGGTATCATATGCACTCCGAGAACGGAGGAATAATGATCTTTCCTAGGAGACCTTGGTCTTCTCTGTGAAAAGGGGCCTTCTGCTACCCAAAGAGACTAGGGAAAGGTGATTTCTGTAGTTGCAGCTGTTTCACAAAATAAAACAGCTCAGAGACTGTTCTCTAGCACTGAGGTACATTTATACAGATGAATTTCTTAGCCTTATTCTTCTTCCCAGTTTAGATGGGTGGTCACATTCAATCTACATGTAGGGAACAGTCTGTGTCATATATTTTCTGGAAGACCAGTAACTTGCATAGGTCAAAACTGTGTAGAGAGTCATGAAGCAAGATCTTAGACCTATGCTTAGGCTGTGGTTCTCTGCCCTCTTAACATTGGGGATAGAAGCCACATTGTGGGTCTTATTCAGGTAGTTTACTAAGACTTAACTCCCTGCTACAGGCATCTTAAATTCAAAAGAACAGTTCAGTGGTTAAATCAGTGGAGAACAAATCAGTGGGGACCACATTCAGCCTCCCATAGAGAGACTGCTTGCAGCCCAGCTCCCACCTCTCTCTATCCGCACTCGCATATGTGATCTGAAGGTCTCGTTATTCCTTATACATCATTCACCTTATCTTATGCAGCAAGGTAGACACTCTCACAAGCCTTTTAAGTAACTTTGTGTCACAACTACAGTGATCTACAACAGCAGTATGGCTTGAAGGTAGGAAAGACAGACTTTATAGTTTTGGGGTTATAATATTCCTGGGCTTTAAACCTCATAGATCTTTTCTCTCATGCCAAATGGAAACAATGAATTAGGCTACTGATTTACTGGCTTTCCTGTATGATCTTTCTTCTAATTAAATGTATTTAAAACTATGTACAGAAGTACCAGAGACTGTATTTACATTTTGTGTATGTGAATAACAGATAGAATAAAAGAGACCAGCCCCCAGGTCTGTCTTTCTCAGTGAATCACAAAAGCCAGCATGATCTAGTAAATCACTGTTCCCTGAAGCTTCCTTTTGTGTCCTTCATTATTTGTGTGCTTTGCACCAGACTCCCATTTACCCAGAAGCACACAAAGCTGAGCAGCAGTCAGAAGCATTCACTGAATTATTAACCTATGAGGAAGATGTTAAGTTGCACGGAGATTACACTGAAGTTATTCCATGAGCCACAAGAAATACAGCTGGTAATTTCATCCAGACTGGCAGGCACACACATTCAAAGCAAAACTATACAACTGGTGAATACCATTATGAACCGCTACCTGAGTGGGTTCAGAAGCTGAACATTGCTGCTGGGACTGCCTGTGATCCCGCGTCCTCCTTATGGGTGGCTTTATACCCTGAGGTTCACGTGCTTTTATGAAAGAAGGAGAAAAGGTAAACTAACCTAAGCTAAACTATGGATAATAGTCCATAGTCCTCATCTAAACTTCTTAAACTCCAGAGAGACTTTCCCAATAAAAAGTTAGATTCTCAAGAAAAAAATTAATGCATAGAAGATTAAAACTCTTCAAATCTGAGTTCTGAATGCAAAGAGGCCAAAACCTAGTCAGAGTGGAGCGCTTGCAAAGCCAGCAACACGAAACTCACGTTGCCTCTACTCTACGGGAGCTGCCTTTTAACACTGTTTTCGGGAACTTGCCAGCCCATTTTCTAGCTTGTTTGGGAGACATCAACAGCCTCAAATTACAGCAGTCTGAACAGTCCAGTAAATATTTACATAAACCTGCTGGTGATGGTTTGAGTTGACATGCGTTACCTTTTGTGTTGGGGGGAGCCTATATTTACAGCCAACCAGCTAATGAACACGATTCCAGCCATGGTTTAATACAGATGGTTCTTTCAGTGTTTGCGGCTTTCAAGTTACAGGGAGCAAAACTTCAATAGCCTTCGTTAGAAGGCTCCGTTTCAGCGCTCTCCGTTTTGTTTACACCCGGTCTGTCTTTGTGCAGTAAATGGTTGACTAACATTCAGCTGTTTGCATCCAGTAATGTGTTTGTGTAGGACGGGATTGTTTCTTGTCTTTTTTTTTTTTTTTTTTCTCTCTCCACACTGATGGTTTCTATTTTGAGTTTACAATAAAGGCAATTTTTGTAATGCAGATTTATTTTCTTTTCAGTGACATTTCTGCAGGCTTTCTCTCCCAGAGAGCCAGCGGGACAGGAGTCTGAGGTGGAGGGAGCACGAAGAGCTCAGAGCAGCACAACAGCAGAAGCAAGTGGAGTGGGTCAATGGGCAAGAGCTGCAGGCACCCCATGGAGAGCAGGAAGCCCTGCACTGGCTGCCCCTTGGACCAGCCCCACATCCTTTCTCATGGCCATCTCTTAGAGAAAGCCATTTCATTGCCTTCCAGGTCTCACTGACAGCCCTGGCTGGATGCCAGATTGCCCCAAAGAAGATGACGAGGGAGCTGCTGTTTATGCTACCAATAGCTATTGTAACACAACACTTTATTATTATTATTATTCCATACATCAGCTGAATCATTTTAATTTTATTATTATCCATCAGCTAAATCATTCAGACTTCTTTTTCTTTTTTTTTTTTTTTGTAGCTCAAAATCTAATACAAAATCTAATCTTAAATAAATGAAATGGAAATCTAGGAGGTACAAGGAAATAATGATTGAAATTTAAACTCTAATTGCAACAGTTAAGTTCCATTGGTTGACTGTGGTGGAAAGCCAGAAAACTTTTGTCTTCACTGACACACACCTATGAAATTCCAGATTATAAAAAGCCCACTGAATCAACCTGTACTCAGAGAGTGAGCACTGGCCAGTAGCAAGGATTTGCCAGATGTGGTAGAGAGAAACTAATTTCAGAACAGATCACACAATGCCACTTTAATAAATTTACAACAGTTGGAAGAATACAGAAAATGACTCCTCTAGGAAAAAAAATGCAAGTGACGAATCCTGTGACAGAGTAACCTTATAAAAAAGTGTTGTATCATGAAGGGACATCATGTGATAATAGAATCAAATGTTGCAGACAAAGGTTCCCCCTCTGTTTACAAGACAAGAGTCAGTCATTAAATCTTAGAAATCACAGAGAGGCCTTGCTTGGCAATAGGTCAAAAGAAGCTTAGAACATCTTTTTCTCTCAAATCTATCTCCTGGGAGAGTATAAAGATGTCAAAGTCCCAAAGATAGAGGACTTAGCCCATGCAAGCTTAGGCCCAGAGGTCCAATCACAAGTCTCATGAAAAACAAACAAACAAATAAACAAACAAACCCCCCAATAAACTAACAGCTGGAATAGGTCTGTTAAAATATACATCTGATCTGGAATCATTAATGGAAAAGATCATATTCTTGCAAGAGAAGAAATGGCCAATTTTTATCAAATGGGTGGCTGTTCTTTTCCTCCACAACAACAAGCTCTTTACACTGAAAATGTCACCTTTTCATTGTTACCGTGGATGGGAGCACTTTATATTCCCAGTAATGGAACTAGATCCCATAGTATCAGAAACTCCTTCCTTTTGGGGCAAATAAAAATACAGTGAAGCTTGATATTAAAGAAGCTGGAATAGGAACTGGGTTTTAATTTGCCCCTTTTTTTTCTAGTTCCGATAATGGTCAAATTCATTTTCTTTATGATCCCATGTTGGATCAGATTCAGATCCAACAGTGAACTTTTTGCACCATTAGGAGTGACATCTTCCATGATGCTTATTTAGTATGAGCATTATGGATCACAGAAGCAGTGTCATTTAGTTATAGTTCCAGTAAAGAAAAGCCTTGGAAACAACAGAACTGCTGGGTAATCTTTGAACAAAACATTTATTACCAGAAGCACACAATTTGTGAAGACCATAACCGTTCACAGAGTAACACAGTCATTTGCAAATATTCTAGACATTCGAGATAAAACATTTGGGGCAGATCTTGAAATTATTTTTTTAATGAAAATTTAGGAATTTAA
>NW_010582661.1:319441-366240 GCF_000705375.1 Tinamus guttatus | reverse complement strand
AAAAATAGGGAAGGTTTAATTATCAGAGCAATACAGCACATTTTGCTCTGAGCATTCAGTATCTCAGGTCTGGTGCTGCGGTGTCCAGTAAGCAACTCAGAGCTGCATACAAAGCCATTAATCTAACTCCCGATGAAGACAACAAGGTTACTGCCATAGATGACAGGAAGGAGCAGGAACTTGCTGAGTCCAGGGGATTCCCTTCCTTTCCTGGATCTCCCTCCCCTCCTCTATCAAGGTAGCAGAAGTGCATTTTTATGAATTGGAAAAGTCCCAGAACAGCCCATTCTCCAGCTCTCCTGCTGTCCTTGTGGCTCAGCATACTGCACAGAGGAGGAAGAGGTCACGGAGGGGAGGGTGCCGTAGGCTGCTGACATACAAAGCACTGCAAATTTCCATCCGCACAGAACTTGCAGAAAGGAACTGCCTGAAACAGGAAGTTGGGCAATGGGTGGAAACGCGCTTCCCTCCTCCCAAAGCTTCTGAATAGAGGCATTTTAACTGGGTGTTTTTTTGGAGGGGGGGTTGGTTGGTTTTTTTAGCTTTTCTTTTCCTCCCTGCTCTGTCCTAGGCACCTCTTCCCCTGCAGTGATGAAATAACAAGGAGTGTGGGAACATTGAAGCCACCATAACAGGCTTAATTATGAAAAAATCAGTCATTCCCATCCTGGAGGATGCAGAGAACAGGGAGCTGAGCCTTAGGTGCCTGCTTCTTCTATAATAGGGCTGCTGTTCCCACACATATAAAAGCTACTTTTACTAGGTACAGTCAAGCCACACTGCTTTTAATGATTACAGTGAACTGTTTCATGACGACATCAAATATATGTCTACCATCTGCCCTGGAACAAAAGCAATATCCTTCCCAAGTATCGGCAGCAGTAGAGACAGGAAAGAGGCTCATCAAAGCTTTAGAAACCCACATTAAAATCCCTATGCTCCGGGGTCCAGGGCAATTTTTTTCTTTTCTTAAATCATTCCTGAATATAGAAAGACGTGAATTTATACCTGGACTTTCCAGTATTACCATGAACATCAGAAATGACCACAAGCAAACAAAACAAGAGACTCCCCCTTCCTCCCTGACATTGCCACAATTTCTGTGTCTCACAGCCACACAGCTAGGGGAATTTAACGTCGGCAGATACTTTACAAATGAACAAAGGCAAGAGGTTGAAAAGGTGAAAAAAATGTTGAGCCTTCTTGGGAAGTTGTTACATGCTAGACACCTCTCCCCTGAGGTGCCAAGGGGTCCCACTAGAGCAGAGAAGACCAGGAATAGAAAACTAGTAGGAGCAATTTCTTTCAAGAGCATTAGCTGGGAGGATTTGAAACCGAACATGGGCCTTATCTGTCCCAAAATCTCTGCAAACTTCTCCTAGCCCCTCTGGCCCTCAGTCCCTGCACTCCAAAATAGTCAGAGTGAAAAACTGAGTTTTCCTGTAAAATGAGTCATGGGATGGAGCACAATAGGAAATGTGAACCAATGGATCAGGAAATGTTTAATGTAAAATAGGGGGAGGAGGAAAGTAGGGCAAAAGCCAACGGAAGGTAGAGGGAAAGGATCAAGAAGAACAGAGAAATACTGACTGAAACACAGAGACAGAGAAGAGCCTGAACAGGGGTAATAGTAGAGAGCACTGTGAGTGCAATGGGAGCTTTGAAGCAATGCGGAGCAGCAACAGAATTGCGGAAGAACACTCATAAAATACTGTGAGGTCTAAGCCCAAATACAGGATGGACTAGGAATGATTAGGCTAGTACCTACCCTAGCAGGTCAGGGTACCTACCGAGGCAAGCAGGTCAGCCAGTCGGCAGGCAGGACAGCTGGTCTGTACATATAGGGTAGGGGGTTGGCTGAACACTACCTGTGGCTAGGGTGTGTATCTTTTTCTGCAAGTTTTCTGAAGTATTCTACTCCAGACATTGATGGTCACTGTCAAAAAAGGAGACCAGAAGCCTGAGAAACTGAATTCCTCTATATCCAGTAAAGAAGATTAAAAATAAATAAATAATAACATGCAAACCTAACTCTGTTTTACCCTTTGTTTTAGGTAGTCATTTGCGTGAGTTCAAAATATGACAAAGCTCAAACAGGATTGGGTCTAGTAGCATTTTAAGTTTCTGGCACCAGGCCTCTTTGAACAAGCGCATACCCCAGAAGCTGCACAGTAGGGGGTTAGAAAATCCATGTTGACTCCCAAAGCTGAGTGTCAGATGGAGCGTTCCCCAGGAAGCTCCTACATTCAACACAGAGGCATTTCATGTAGCCAGTAGGACCCATTTAACATCCCTTGGCATTAACAGAGCGAGCAATGAGCATCGTGCCTTTCTGCTCAGCACAGCTCCCCTCACTACTGTCTCATCCTCCCAACCTATGTCTGCCACTTTAGTGCATGTGTGTGCTTCATCAGCCTGAGGTGTCCAGTTTCTGATAGCCAGATATTCAGCCTGAGCAAATCTGCACAGCTTTGCTGAAATCAATGGGTCTATGGAGCTATTCCAGCTCACCAAGGACATGGCCTCAAGAATGTAAACTGCTGAGGGGAAGGGCTGTCTTTGTTCCATATCTGTACCCTGATTAGTACACTTTGACCTGACTGCTGACTTGGCCTGTAAATGCAGCTGAAGTACAAATAAGTACAAATAATAGTGTTGTTGGATCGGTTATCGGCAGTTCACTTAGGGATGCACAAAAGTCTCCTGGACTTTGCCCTTGTGCTTTAAAACAAATATGGGTCAAGCAGGGAGCACCAATAACTACAGTGCAACTGCTACTGTGTTAACAGGACAGCAAGGTAGTCACAGTCACTGTGGCACAATCACCATGCAAAATCAACCCTGCACATCTCAGTTCCACGATGGGAACAAGGCGACAGAATAAAAACAAAACCAATTTCAATCCAATGTGAACTTTCCACATAGTTTTTCACATTTGTAATTTTCCCTAAAAGAGAAATTCAGGAATTCAGAAACTCACTTTTCTTGAATTTTGATTATAAGATTACATATGATTACATCTGTGGTTTTGGACTGTTAGGCCCAGATTTGCTGCACTCGTTTTGTACCTAGTTTGTGCCAGTGTAGTCGCAGTGACCCACAGGGAGCTACTCCAGTAGAGACCTTGTCCTTCTGGACCGCTCAAGCTGGCATGTGGTAGTGAATCCACCCTCCTGCTTGTGGCATTAGCCTCAACCCTTTACACGCAGCAGATTTCAACTCACCTCCATTTGTTTCAGCTGCATCAATAGAGCCATTTCCTGGTTCCCCTTAGGGCTACAGTCTGCTCATCAGCAAATCTTCATTCAGGCCCAAAGGACAATTTGGAGATCTTTTTACCAAGACCTGCATCATGATCTCCTCATTACTGTTAGGAGAGTATAGGCTTTTTCCAAGGCCAAAACAGACAGAAATGCTCTAGTAGAAGTGAATTTAAGGAATAAATCTTGAATGTAGTTCCATATTGCTCACAGAGTGAAGGTATCTGGCATTGGGAGTTGTGGTTCAAACCCATCTCTAATTCCTTTACAACTACGTGACACAGTCTGACGAGTCTTTCATGTTAAATACTAGTCCAGGGGCTTTCGTTTAGTAGCTTTTCTTTCCCACTCATAGTTCCCTCTCATCTCTGCAGCTTTTCACTGTGCAGTGCCAGAGCCATAAAGATCTTACTATAAAGGGGCCCCCCAGCCTTTATCTTGCATATCACGACATCATGATTCAAATGTTACAGCACTGCAACACAAATGTAACATCAATGTACATCCCATAACAGACCTTAATCTATCCCAGATTCGGTTCAGTGCTCACTTGCTCAGATCTCCTTGGACCACACATCATGTGCCACTGTTTGTATTCAATATAAACCAAGTATCAGTGTGGAAGTCTAATCAGAACAACAGAAATATGGTCAGATCAAGAAGAGCTAACAGGAAGCCACTTTGTATCTTTCCAGAAGACTTCACAATAAATGCATTTTATATTCACAGTACCTACATCCTAGATGCTGGAGCTCAGTTGGTAAACTCCTTAAATCCAAAGTCAGTTCTCCTCCAGATAAGCATCCCCATGACTTGCTGTGCTAACTGGGATTGTGAGCGGCCAGGTTACATTGCAAATCTCAACAGCTCTCACAGATATAGCGTGAGGTGCCCCTGCTGCTGCAATAGTCAAATCCTATGCATGAACAAACCAGGGAGATGCCACGAGTGTGGGTCCCTGCTCAACAGTGTCAGGCACCTCAGGAACCCAACATCACTTTCGTTAACTATAATGAAAGCAATTACAGTCAGGACATCCATTTCTGCCTTCTTGTGTGCTGTCCACTTTATAGGGAGAGAAACTGATTCTGTGCAAAATATCACAAAGACTAACATGAGGTCTATATTAATATTTAAATCATTAAGCAAGGAAATAAAATACAAAAAGAAAGAAAGAAAAAAAAAACACCACCAACAAACCCTCCAAACCATCTTGCTCACAGCTGCCGTAGAAGCCATTCAGCAGAGCTGCAAAGCTTCCTCCCATCCTCATATTGATCGCTGGAAACATTCCATGCTTGTGACATTCAGTTTTGAAAAGGGCAAATGCTTTGAAAATACAATAGCCTGAATATCTTTTTCTTTCTTTTATTTTTTCCCCTTTTGGGCTAAATGGAATTTGACAGATGGCTTTTTTAATTAAACAATGAAATCCACATTATAGTTATATGTTGCAATTTATGGTTATATAAGCCTTACATTTTTTACTCAGGCAATAGACAATACTACTGAGATAAATTTAAGACAACCATATTATTCTCTTGTGGCTTTGACATGACACTGTATGTGGTTTGCTCCTTCTAGTGTTTGATCAACAACATGCTGAAACAGAGAGCCTTATATTATTGTTATGAATAAAAAGGAGTTATGTTGTGTAAATACAGTCTAGAGACCCAAATTTTCTTGTTTAGTTTCTTGCAAACTACACACTTGCATAACTTCTTGTCTCAAAACATTGTACATGTGACCCATAGGTTCAGGAAGCTTTGGGGCAAACATGGGTTTGCTAATCACAGTTTTGCAAACATCATGCAAAACTGACTGTTTTGTATTTTTTTGACATACAACTGGATAAAATAAACCAAATTTATCTGATGTCAGCTTTTGGCAAAATAACAACACATTTGATGCAAAGCTCCGTTGTCTGTGTGGTAAACTTATTGTCTGTGTTTAAACATTAGGTCCACTTGCAACCAATGCACAAGCAAGATCCGAAAGGAGAATAATAGTTTGGGGATAGCATTTTGCAGGGGAAGAATTTCCTCTTCATGAAAAGTCATGAAACATGTCAATGCGCCAGTTATGTGCCATTGCCCAGGACCGTGAATCCCAGACCCTCCCACTGTATTGGCACTAAGGGCTGAAGAACGCATTTATGGGTCATTAGGAGCATCTGGAATATCATTTAACAACAGCACTTGGGCTTGCCAAGTGTTAGTTTGTGTATGCAATTTCCTGTGGAGGGGAAAAAGAGCCAAATGTTCATGGTTAATTCCACCTGCTGGTTATCTTTTACTTTGCGCATTGTCTTGTCTCTCACATTCATTGCCTCTGTTTCTCAGCTTTATGTGATATTACCTATGATTTCATTTCTTAGAGGAAAATAAATTCCTAACCTGTTGGGGGTGGATGTCTTGCTTTTCAGGGTTTATTTTTGCAATGACCTATCTTACTAGTGAAAGCATTAACCTAACTGGTTCAGTCAGGCAGATATAGAAATTTCAGTTTCCTTGCCCTTCACACATCCCTAGAATATCAGTGTTGAAGGCAGGTTGATAAAACCTTTGTGGTGTGAGGAAGTCTCCCATCTCAATGCACACATACAATATTTTAGCAAATGCAGATCCAGATTTCAGTCTAAAATATTTAGGCAGGATCCTCTACCATGACATGTACTGTGAGCTGAGCTCAAGTGAGAACCAAGGCCATTCACCCCACAGTGAGTGCTGTTTTGCTTTTGGTGTTATTCATACCTCTCTCAGCAACATAAGCAGAGCACTTGACTAGCCTGTTACTCAATGTGAGCAAAAGCAGACTGACCAAGAAACCAAAATGGTCTCTCCACCATTGTTGCTCAAAGTAAAGTATCTCTGATTATTTTCCACATATGAGCTTTGAATAAGCCCCTGTACAGATATATGAAATATATATATGAAATTATATATAATATATTAATTTGAGTGTTTTAAAGTCTCTCACCACACATAGTTTCACTTTCTTCCTTCTCCCTTTAGCAGTCTGACTGTTGGGCTTTCTAAAATTGTGCCCGGGCTAAGGCTGGGCTTTAGTAGATACCTAAGTAATTGGGATACTGGTTGACCAATTTAAAAAATGACATTTTGTGCTGTGTAAAAATTTAAAGTTTCAATTTTCTGAAAAAAATAAATGAAACAAGACAAATGTCTTTTATGTTACAGGCAATCAATATAACCCACTGAAAGTTCAGTCTCAACAACTGTTAAAGGAAAGCACTGTTTCAACCTATACATTCAAATGTTTCCTTTCAAAAATATTGCAGGGAAATTTTGCTTGAAAAAAGCCATGGACATCAGTAGAACTCAAATTCCCTGATTATTCCAGTACCACTGTCTCCGCGCTATTTTTCTATCATTCGAACTTTTTTGGCACCTCTTGCTCTTAGTAGCTATGTGATTCACACTCGTGAATGTGTTTCCTCCTGATTGCATTATCAGGGTGGAGATACACATGCATGCTTCGCTACTACTTGCTCCCCAGCTCTGTGATTTATTGCTGAGATCCATCCCCCTGCTTTCCCCAGGAGCTCTCCTACAACCACAGACAGGGCATTTCTCCTTTCCACCACCAATTCAATTCACAGTGCTCTCCGAGCTTTTCCCTCCTCAACTACCACAGAAATCGTCTATCACAAGGTGCCCTCTTAACCCTTCCTTCTCTTCCCTCCTTTCTTCTAAAGCAGGATTTTTCCTCTCTCTCAGTCTTTTCCTCAGTCCCAGACTGGCTCTGGGCATGTATTCCTATAACCGCTGGGCAGGTAAGGCCTCACACAGCAGAGCTGTCCACATCCATATGTGGTGGGGCTGCAGGTGCTGCCCGGTGAGGCAGGTACCCACGCAGAATTCCTGCACAGCCCTGCACAGGTTTTGCTTGTTCTCCTTGGGTCCATTTGTCTGAGAAAAGGGCCATCTGTGAATTTTGGCACATATTGAGTTCAGGCCTTGATTCCTTTCTGCATGGAGGTTTTTATCTAACCCAGAGCAATAAATAACTGTCAGATTAAGCCTGGCCATGCAAATGTTACTGTACTCGCATTGTGAAAGCCGCCTTTCATGTGGGTGTCTGCTGAAATAAGGCAACCGTTCCTTGGCCCTCAGCTATGCTCGGCCCTGCTCTAATCACCCTGTTTCGGATGTGCAGCTTGCTGTGAGAGACAAATGACAGGAGCCATTAAACCAGGGCTCGTTGTGAGCGTGTCCAGTGGTAACACTGTAATGGGTATTACATTACCGCAGGGCTGAGCAAGGACAGTGTCCCTTTGATGGCTGCCTGAAGCCAGCACCTGCGCCCGGAGGTCGGCGCTGGGGCCGGGCGCCGCCGCGGGAGCGCTCACCGCAAAGCTCAGCAGCCCCGGGCCAGAACAACCCCGCGGTTCATGGCGCTGAGTCATGGTGCAGCTGGCTGGCAAAAGCTGGGAGTGAAACGCAGCCGCCCTTGTTCCCCACAGCGCATCCATCACCACCACGAGAAGGCTTGGCCAGGACAGCAGAGCCAGGCGGAGCAGGACCATGAGGGGAGACAGTGGTGCATTTCAGTCGCAGCTAAATCACATTTTGTGCTCCCACCACTGCCCCATGAATCCAACCGGGTCAGCGTTCGGCATTGTGTGCAGGGGGGCTCCACAGTCACTGCCAGGAACCAAGGTGCAAAGCTGTCTGAGAGACTGGGACACGTCATTTCCACTCGATCCCTTCAAGCCAACCCTGAAAAGGCTGGCCTCTCTGAAAACGAGCCCTTCGGTCCTAGCAAGGTATTAGCAGTGATTCTGAAGATAGAATAAGTAAATGCTGGCAGGAGTTGTAAATTAAAAGTGATAATTGGAAGTGATGCATCAGAATATGCATGCCACGTATCCATCGACTGCTCCGCATAAATATGCTGCAGCATTCCAGACTCAAGTCAGCAAGAGAAATAAAGGCTGAAATGCCTTTTATTCCCCACCTGCAGCCCCTTGCCTAAGATGCAGAAGCCGCCTGGGTCAGGTGGCTAAGAGCCATCTGGGGCAGTCAGCCAAGGGCCGTCGTGGCCTTGCTCCCCGCACCGCCACACACACCAGGCCACCTCCACGCCAGGCTGGGTGCACCGGTGCTGGAGGACCCTAGCAAAGGGGCTAAGTGTCTGGAGCTCCCCCAGCGCCACCACGAGTACAGCCGATTTGAGCAACATACAGCCCATATTCATCTTAGGTTAGCCATGGGGACTCTTGTATTTAATTTCAGGAAGTCCTTGGCCTCTGGCTGTCATGGGTATCAAGGCTGTTGCTGTAACAGCGATGGATAAATGGACAATCTGCATAATGGTGCCAAATCAGGAAATTAAAGAACGGAAGCCTAGTATCCATATAATTAAGGGAAATAAAATATAGGTTCATTTTTATAAAGGTCAGAGGTTTGCAATAATGCTTTCTCCAGAGTGCCTACATAGACCTTAGTAAGCATTCAATAAGATTCAGGAAAGAAATAAATTAAATCATTTTTGCCCTGATTCAAATTGAACTCGTGTAAATCTGGAGAGGTGCTGCTGATCTCAGCATGCTTACCGCAAATTCACATTGCTGAAAATGAGGCTGCAATTTGACGTGGCAAAGTCAACATTTTCTCATTCCTTAGTAAAGAGCTATGACACAATAGTCCTTGGGGTTGCATTTGCATTGACCATTAAAAAAAATAACAGATTTTGTCAGATGCCAGACTCTAACACCTACATTTATTTCCAGCAAATGCAAATCTGTCTTTTGCCTGAGTGTTCTGCAGCAATTAACTTGATATTTAAAAAGCAACACACCTCTATTCTTTAAAGAAGGCACTGTTTATGTACATAGTGAAAGACAATGCACATGCTTAGGGAAACAAATTGGTATTAGGAGAGGATAATAGCAGGGATTTGAGTTGAAAATTATCAGAAATATTAATTAGATCAATTACTGAGCAAAAGGCTTCTTAAGGTACTAATATGGGGAGTGTATGATGCGAGTCATTTGCATTATGATATGATCACAGTCGTAGTACGGCATTAGGGCTTCACTGTATCAGTGCTCCAAATGCCTGTCTTTATAAAGCATCTTCAGATGTCCTAATGAAAGGAGCTGCACAGTGATAAATGGCTTTATGTGCTTGCAAGGTTATGGTTACCTCAAGGTCACCAGTGTTACTTCCCTCTCAGTATTGTTATGAAAGTTGATGCTACCAAAACTCAGTAATGCTAATCGCTAGGAAGCCACACAGCAAAAAAAAAAAAAAAAAAAAAAAAAAAAAAAATGCACATTGGACAAACTCCCCTAGGATAAAGGCAGGATTAAAAATTTAATTGTACAAAATGTTTTCTGTGAATGCCATGGCAACAATACGTGCACACAGCTTGGCTTGAAACTGTAGCCAAACAAGTGCAAGTTTTTCACGTGTGGCAAAGCATTTCAGAGTCATTTTCTACCAGAGAAGCTCTGCTGGTCTTGGGGGACTCCCAACCTACAGGGGGCTGCCCTGCAGCCAGGGCCTTCGCAGTGCTCCTGGTCAGGTTCACAGTTTAAAGGAGAGCACACTTCTGCCGTGAGGTTGACAGCTGGAGCCAAAGGTAAGCTTGGAGGACGTGAGACCCCCAGAACCCTGAGATCTGCTGGGATTGCAAGATGAGCAACACTGAGACACCTAAAAGAAGTGCAAGTAGTTAAAAATCAAAATTAGTTGACAGTCTGAGTGATGCTGCCACATGGATCTCAAACCAGGGTGTTACTTTCAGTCATTTGTGCATCTGTAATAAGGCATTCTCCGTAAAATATGCTAGGTAGAAAATCTGATTAATTAAATAATGGTAACAGACTAAGAAAAATTAAGGTGTTTTTAAGCACATCTCAATCAGTGTTTACTGTTGATTACATAGAAAGGCAGTACAAAGACAGCTGCATGGAATAAATCAATTTGGTAGCCATACTTTTTGTGCTGAAATGGGCTACAAGTTCCTTCTCTTAATCCGCTTACATTGTCCCTGCCAGTGGTTTGGAGCAGTCGGCATGTTTTATTGGAATTCATGCTTATAAAATTGTATGCCATCTAAAATCAGATGCTATGGATCAAAGTCTCATGAGCTGATGTTCTGATCTTTTTCATGATGAAAATCTTATTTGCTCAGTTAAATCAGATGAGAATTTGGCTCTCCTTAAACAGCTGGACAGAGAAGTTACTGCTTAGCAATTGCTGGAGATGTGGGTAACTGTCACATGGGTCTGAAGCTTGTGTTCTTGGCTATATCATCTAGGGGTAATTTATGCAGCAAGTAGAGACCAAGCTAAAAGTATTTTTCACGTTTTGCTCTGAACTTGCTTAACTGATTTCCCAGAACAGCTAGGGAGAAATCTTTTGCGTTTTTTACCCAACTATCAGTTATAAAGAGGACAGCTGGGAAGATCTTTGCCAGACCTTGGGGTCGAAGGTATGCCTACTTCTGTTCCAGCTTGAAGGGCTATGGAAAGTGGAGAGATTTAAGCACTACAGTTCTTGAGCTAGGGAGACTTAGACAAACCCCATCAGACAAGCCCATCAGGCTTCCTGTGGAACTTCTCTGACAGGGCCACCTGTCTTTGACAAAACCTCAGGAAAGGATGGTTGGTAACCAAGCCCGGACAGACGCAGTAAATGGGAGCCCATGCTGAGGAGCCTCACAGTTTTTAAGCAGTCTGGCTGCATACGAATATATTGTTATGGACTTTTTCCAGGTATTGCATATTTTTGTGGCATGTTACCCTTGAACTAAGCAGAAGGAGATATGATAAGCATGCAGTCCTGGTCCTGTCATCACTGTGGCCTCTGTGGTGACCACCATCCTGGCATAACCTCTTGAGATGGGGCCCACAGGTGCTCTGGCTCAAGACAAACTGAAGCACAACCAAAAACTGAGTTCACATTGCCATGATTGCCATGATTTGTTTAAGTCAACTCTAAATCTAGTGACCCTTGGTTTCCTGTCACTGCTATCCTAATGGTGTTAGGTATACAATAAAAATGGAGTCTAAACTTCAGCATCCTGTCTCATACCTGCTGCTGTGCCTCAGTGCTTTTAGACACAGTATCTTTGTTCAGAAACTATAAAGATTTTGCCATTTTTTTTCCAGCAAAAAAAGTAAAAAGTTCATTTTTTCCTATGTTTGAACAAGTGAAAAGATATTTTATTAACCATTGCTCATTTGAAATCTTGAGGTGGTATTTGTACCATTAAAAAATGAATGCAGTGATAGAAGACAGTGCAGGAAAAACATACATGCCCTGAAATTCTCCTTCAAGAGTCCATGGTACTGATACCTGGATACTGCAGAGATCTCAAAAGTGAAGAATGTACGAATCAAATCAAATAAACAAACAGCATTATATGGATATAGAAGAATGAAAAAGAAAAAAAAAAAAAAAAAAGAACGTGAACCCCAGTGCATGCCTGTAAGTCAGTGCTTATCATTAGGCTTTCAAGAATCTCTCCATGCACACTTACCTAGAACAGTGTCTTTTCTTTATATGTGAGAAAAGTGTGTTGAAAAAAATGAAAAAACAGATGTAATGAATATTACAGCACCTTTAGATGGACACATAATATCAAAAGTGTGATGCTGCTTAATATTTAAAATTACTTGCAAGGTAATAGCAGAATTTATTAGTGATGCATTTTTCTGTCAATGCTCATGAACTTATGCTGATTAACATAATATCTAAGATTCACTATGGAGGTGCAGGCTTACCCCTGGGGATTAATAACCCTTTGAGATGAGCTGATGGCTCAAGGTGCAGTCAAGGACCATTAACTCCAGCTTGTCATTAATTCCCAGAAAATGTCCTGTTCCAAGGTCATTATTGCTATTATAAGCTCTAAGTGAAAAATAACTTAGGAGTATGGATTTTTTTGTTATAACTGATACAGACTCAACTGATACGTGCAAAGCATAACCCAGGAATTAAGGCCCTATTCTGCACAGTTATCTATGAGGTGTGCTTGAATTGTTTCTCAAAATTTATTTTTGCTTTTAATTAAATGCACATTTCAACTCGATGTCTGTACAGCTGTGTTGCACAAGTAAAAAGGGATTTTTTTAGTGCCGTATAATATCTAAAAAAGAGATCTTATAGTATTGAAGATAGTTTAGATTCTTTTTCAGTTTTTTTTTTTACTGAGAATTATTTAGTTTATTTCTTTTCAGACATCTATGTCTCAATTTAGATGTTCTTCTGTTTGCTTAGCATCTTATGGTACATGTAGCAGGAAGGATAGGGTATTCACAGCCTGCTAGCAAAATATACACCTCTTTAACAGGGAAGACTAATTTTAAGAAATGACGGATGTTTTTTTACAGGACAGGATATAGCAAACAAACAGAAAAATGTTTCAAAAACAACTACAAATATTAAAGAGGATGTGACAGATTCCACAGTATTCTTAGAAGATTATCCCAAGGGAGCAGATGAAACTTACACATATAACTGTGCGTATATCTGTGTTTGCGGGTATATTTAATGTGGAAGAGATTTACTGTACACAAAAAATAATATTTTTTGCTAATCTCATTAGCAATTTCACAGTCTAATTCAATTCTCATTCAACTTTTAGATGAATCGGTATTTAAAACCTTTTCTCAGGGAGGGAAAATTTGCCATTCATTCCTCCAATAAATTTGTTTTTCTAAAATATATTATATAATTTAACTGTAAGAGAGGAGTTGAATCCTTACGGGAGATTGAGTGCATGTATCATTAGAATGCCTCAAAATGTTTCCAGAGTTAGAATTATATATTTGTAATAAATGTTTGCCTGTTTTGCTTGCCTTGCTGTTTACATTTGATTTGCTGTAAGCAGCTGGAAAGAACACTTCAGAACCAAAAGCTTATCTTTCCCAGGTGCTCAAGAAAACTATTTTCAACAGTTCCTGTCAAATTAGAAGAAAACATCAAGACAGGAAGCAAAGCTACTATTCAAGGGACATCATTAAATCTTCAACAATGGGATATGGGATGCACTTCAAAAATTTTCAAAGCCCACAGGTATGGAAGGATCTCCAATACACCTTAAGAGTAAAATTAGAATCAAAATGAAAACACAAGATGAGGGAAATGGGCTGGCACCATCAAGTGGTTGCCACTGAGGAGGAGTCCAAGAGCAACATTGGCAAGGGGAGTCCCAGTGCCCATGGGCAGCCCCAGTGGCAAAGCTGTGGCTCATGGCTGAGCAGAGCAAGTGGCCAAACCGGGGTCATGAGGAGGGGGCTACAGCAGCTCTCACTCTGGGAGATGTCACACCTGTGACACTGAGTGCAATCATCGCCTGCCCCGTAATGCCAGGGGGCCACAGCTGGAGGAAGGACACTTGGAGGGAGATGTAGACAAACTGGAGGGATTCCAGAGAAGCAGCAGATTATGGATAAAAGGTCCAGGAAAAGCAGTCTGCTGAATATCAAAGGAATTGAGTGTGTTTAGTCTAAATAGCAGTCTTCTGATATGCAAAAGGCTGTTTAGAGCAAGCCATGATCTGTTGTTTCCTCACCGCACTGCAGCAGAACAAGAAGATGCTGAATTAATTTTCAACAGAGATTTAGACTTCAGGGTTAGTGATACTCTTCAGTGTTAAATGTGCACCAAGATCCTTGGGCAGGTTCATTATCTCCTGCACTGGAGTCTTTCATGAACAATGCAAATAGATCATCACCTACCAAGATCAACTTTCCTGAGGATCACTGCCCAGGCAGGAGGGTGGACTCTGTGATAACTCTAGGACCCCTAAAGCTGTGCTTCCCTGCTTCTCATGACAGGGTATCCAAACCCTCCTTTACAAGAGGAACAGAGGCAGGCTGGTGTTTGTATCAGTGTAAAACCATTGGACATAAGCTGTAATTAAATATGAAGCTGAGAACTAGCTACCACCTTATGCTACTAAAAAAAAAAAAAAAAAGGAAAGAAAAAAAAAGAAAGAAAAGAAAGAAAGAAAAGTAGAGATTTAAGAGAGAGCTGTCTGACTTACTTAGAAAGGAAAAATACTGTCCTTTCATGTATGCTTTTTCCTCCCAGCTTGATTCCAGCCACTAGGCCTACATGAAATACTGTAGGTTAAATGGCTTCAAATTGTTGTCAGTGGTAAAGGCCAATCAGTCACATTGACACAGCTTCAAGCCTGTGACCATTCCCAGTTAAGAAAATATCATTTGGTTCACAGCCTGGAGGTCTGACATGGAGAAAGAACAATTGTTTCTTGAAGATAAGTTTCAGTACAAAAGTTATTCAACTAACTTTATAATTGCCAAAACAGTTTGGTCCGTGTACACTGTTGGTAGACCTACAGGATTGCTCTAAGAAGTTTTCTGTTTCACTTTCATATTGCCTTAAATATTATGTTTCATGTTGCTGAATTGTGGATTGGCTGATGATCCTGCAGTTTAAACTTACACAATTAATAGGGCAGTTAACGACAACAAAATCATCTGCAGTGGTTGCCAGTATTATTTACACAAGTAAATAATACTTTCATGGAATGTAATTAATTGTCCCTCATTGCCCTCAGACGGCGCATCACTGCGTCCAGCTCTGTGCTTTAAGTATGATTCCGAATGTTCTGATCCCCTTGAATAGTGGCACTGTAATAAAGGTCTTCAGTCCCCACACAATATACATATGGTCCAGTTATCACGTGTTTGCTTCCATTTCAGCCTATCATATGTTAGGGCTTGGATTGATATACTTTGGTGTGTAATGAGATATTAACTCTTTTAGTTAAGTTACTACGAATGAGTTTGGCATCTCAGAACATGGCCTTCTCAAGATGTTTCAGATGAGGACTACCTGTTTTAAAAAATCTAACCCTCCCAGAAATGCTGATTTCAAAAATATGCTCAAGAAACTTAATTGTGCTCTAATATGTGGGCATACAATTCATTGAGCATCTGTCTTAAGCCAGGTGAGTAACTAATCCATGATTTTTAACAACACTGAGTGTTTTCCCCCTATGTTTTACTTATGACTGAGATCTTGTGAACTTAAAAAAAAATCCAACATTCTGCCTCAGTCAAGTGCTATTATTGTTACATTTATCATTATTATTAACATATATTACCTTAGAAAACAAAGCACTGAGATGAGGCACCTGTTACCCGATATACACCAGATTCAGAAATCAATACATAGACCTATAGAGAGATTTAGGTGGTGCATGTGGTATCTATTAGAAGAGAAAGTGGGCAATTCTGTCACAGTCATTATTAACTGACCTCAGATATCCTCCTGTAAAGCAGAAAACAGATATCTCCAGCCTGTCTTATTTACTGATGAAATTCAGGCAGAACTGAAGAGAAATGTAGAGCTGCTTTCATGACCAAAATGGCCCGTATCTGAACCTTGCCTGCCGGATCCACACAGACACTCTTCTGCTCTGTGTCTCTTGCACAATCTTTATTTCACAGCTGAAACAAAGGTCCAGAGAGGCAAAGCGACTTGCCTTTGTCACCCTGCCAGGCCTTAGGGATGCGCTTGTCCCCACTATTCTGACATTTCCATAGGTGTGACTCCCAGCACAAAGTGGGTGCAAGCTCAGCCATGGCTCCTACCACAGAGGTTGGGGCTGGGTCAGAATCTTATCAAAGGCAGTAGGAGCATCTCCACTGATTTCTTGGGTGAAGCCTCAACTGCACAAATTATAAATAAATAGATAGATAGATAGATAGATAGATAGATAGATAGAAAGAAAGAATCCTGCAGGAGCAAGTGGTTGAAGGCAGAGTATGAAAGTCTCCGAGAAGGGCTCCACAGCACAGGCATTGAGCACTCCTAAATGACTGTCTCACTTCAATTCAAATACCAGGTTGTGATTCAGCAAAGTTCTCATACAGTTGGACTTTGATTCATTTGGTTGGTTTATTTGCCTGAAAGGAATAATCTTGCATCTTCTAACAGTTGTGATTTCTCTGCTTCGTTGATTAAAACACCTCTTTTTTGCTATTTTCTCTCCAGCCACATTCCCTACCCCCACTAATTAAATAGCTCCAACTTTCACAGCCATAAGACTTCAATAGCTCAATAACATCCTGAGTCAATGTGTTGCAAAGCTGCTTTTTAATTCATTCTTCATGCAAATGATATACAATTAGACCTGGTTAATCTGCATTCCTTCTGCAAACGCTTTTGTTAATAGGATTTAAAAAAAAAAAAAAAAGCTTCGGCTTAACAAATCAATGGCACATAACACGCTATCAGATCAGTTACTCCTTAAACCTTTTGGATGGCCAGACATATGGGGGAAGCAAGCATTGATTACAACAAGGCCTTGTAGGCATACTTTGCAGTTCTTGGGATGTCTGCCTTTAGAGGCTTTCCACCCTGTTTTCTTTCTGGCTCTGCTCTGCTCATCTCTTTAAGTAGAGGAAGGTAGAGGGGAAGATCTCAGATGAAGGGGTCAGACCTTTAGGACACTCATTAGGGAACTGCCCAGGGCTTACTTTCTAAATTGAGCTGCATTTTTCAACAGGGGCCCAGGCCTTAGTACAGGTTATTACCTGTTAACAAAGAGCATTAATGACATAGAGAAAAAAAATTACATTCCCCACTCAGGAATGACAGGCTATCACTGAGTGTTTCTGTTTTGTGTCATGGTGGGGAAATTTTGGATATGCTGACAGACATTTCCAAGTTTCATTTCTAGGTCCTGATAAACCTCTCAAAGAGACTATCCGGACCTTGACATGAGTCACAAATGCCCAGGACCTCTAGGCACAGATTCTGTTGTCTCAGGAGGTGGAGGAGGCTTCCTGGCTTTCTTCCATGGGCTAGGCAGGTAGGGAAGGAATATAGGGGTTATCTTTGAGGGTAGAGACCCCCAGCAGTGTCAGGCCTCTTCCTGAAGGCTGTGAAGCAGGAGGGCTAGACAAGGACAGCCCAGGTCTGGAGGGTCCCAGGGAAGGTGTGAAGTTCTCTCTCACATAATTGCTGTGGGCTTACTCTTTAGTTTTGAAATAGCCATTGGTTATGCAAAGAAGCACACTGAAAAAAGCTCAGGATTACAATCCCATGTGACCCATGAGCTACAAGCAATGCAAGGTACTCAAATGCGGTGAGTGTGTCTGGGTCCCCTGTCTAGGCATGTTCAGCTTTGGCCCCTCAGTCAATAAGGCACCAACTGTGATGGGGGACCCAGTCCATCTGGACCTATTCATCTGGGTCACCAGATGATACAGACTTTCAATCCCTGCCAAACTTGTCCTGATTTGCACAAGGGACCAGATGCAAAAGGCTGTGTATCCCAAGACAAATCCCTTCTTGTCACAACCATACCAGATCTGCTCACAGGCATCTAGCATTAGGATGCTGCAACCTTCCACAGTCAAAAAACATTAGCTCTCATTATGTACCTACCAGTACAATCATGACAACTACTGATGGGTCTTGACAGCTCTCCTCTCTTTTCTTCTCCCCTAGTGCGATGCTGAGCGATGAGAAGCAGGATCTCAGGGAAAAGTTTGCATGAAAAGTGATAACATGAAAATATGTCAGCATTCCTAAAAAGCATTCAGGCAGCGTCAGTCAACAGAATTGCCTGCAGGCTTAGGAAAGCATGCAGCGCTTCTCAGATCGCACAGCCTGGCAACTGTGTCTCAGTTGCACAGGGAGGCCTCAGCCTCTCAGGACCTAACTGCTTTCCAGACAGGAGATGCGCTGACAGCGCATTTCTGTTGCTGTTATTCATTAATTGCATGGAAAAATGCTGGTCATATTTTTTTAGCTGTCTGCCCACCTTAGGAGCAGAACTGAGATTTTTTCCTCCAGCACCTACTCTCCTTGTAAAATGTCATCCTTACTCCTGTCCCAGTCTTTGGCCAGTCTCTAATCTCTTTTCTTTATTCACATTTACTTTTGAGAAATACATGGTGAAATGGTGACTGTTTTTCTTCTCATAAGCATAACTGACGTTGGTATTTTGAAGTTAGCTGTCATGGATCCACAATGCCACACTGACACAGCTGGCATGACAACACCAGCTAGAACAACAACTCATCCAGGCATATGCATTTACTTTAGAAAGAAAAAGTCATAGAGGACTCATGACTAGCAGAACCCATGCACCAATGCTTTGGAGTTAGAAGTGTAGCTAATTATATGAAAAGGTTACAATAACTAGATCTCTGCAGGTCACAAAAGGCCTGTTATAATTACAAATGCTAGCTGCAAATCCCAAGCATTTCCGCTAAAATCAACAGAATAACCCTGATTTTCCCTGATGATAATGTCTGCAGGATTTAGCCCCAAAATCTTCTTTGCTTTTCTCATTATAGTGACAAAGCAGGAGCCCCCAGAAGAATGAATCTTGAAGAAAACCAACAGTGATACCTGAGGATATATCAAAAGAATCTGTGCTATCTGAACTGTGCTAATGTAGAGGTCACGGAGGGTGTCTGTGCAGCCCCGAGGTATCCCGGGTGTGTCCTATTCCCTGGGAATGAGGAGCTACCCCGGTATCTTTTGAGGCTGACACCTCTCCCTCCCACTGCTCCAGTGCCGGAGAAGTCCTGTACACTTTATCAGGATTGTTTCTTTAGGGATGCCCTTTTCCTTTTGTGTTTGCTCAACATCAAGTGCCAGGGCCTTTGCACATCTCCACAGGCAGTGTGATTACTGCAGGAGTGTGAGTACTGTGGGAGCTGGCGGATGTTATTGCTAAGCCACTCTCCATCATCTTTGAAAGGTCCTGGAGAACAGGGGAGCTGCCAGAAGATTGGAGGAAAGCCAGTGTCACATCGGTCTTCAAAAATGGCAAGAAGGAGGACCCAGTCAACTACAGGCCAGTCAGCCTCACCTCCACCCCTGGAAAAGTCAAGGAGCAGCTCACAGTGGCTCTTGTCTCCAAACATGTGGTGGATAAGAAGGTGCTCAGGAGTAATCAGCATGGATTCACCAAAGGGAAATCATGCTTGACTAACCTGCTACAGTGAGGGTGACAGAGCACTGGAACAGGTTGCCAAGAGAGGTTGTGGAGTCTCCTTCTCTGGAGATCCTCAAAACCCGCTTGGACACAGTCCTGTGCCACATGCTCTAGGTGACCCTGCGTGTGCAGGGGGGTTGGACTAGATGACCTCTAGAGGTCCCTTCCAACCTTAAGCATTCTATGATTCTATGATTCTATGATTATAGGGTACCAGGTGTAGCTGATCCTTAAACAGTGCTATCATCTCCAGCGGCAGAGGAAAGAAAATATCTTCATAGATCTCTCTACCATTTACAGGCTCTGTTAAAGACCTTGAAGCATAAGGTTTGTTACCGCTTGCATCTACAAATTCTACATCTGTGCAACTTCAGTCCAGCATGACAGGTAACCTACTGCTCCTCTCCCTGATGAATATTACCAGATAAGCAGTACAGTTTGGACCATTGAAATAAGTCATATTAACAAAACAAAAACCTTGAGTTTAATAGCTAGAAAAAGAATATGTACACGATAAACAATGTGGCTCAGTGTTGATCAAAAGGCAAATATACACAGAGTCATTTAAAGTAAGAGCTCTTCATTAGCTTATTTCCAGTCTCTAAAATGGGCCTCTCTATCCCCTGAAATAACTTTTCTCCTAGTTTTGATTCTTTCTATAATAAAATATATTGAGATCTTTTCCACATTTGCAGCTGTCTGCTCTCATCTTTGGCTTGTGACCATTTTTATTTCTTCTTGTTTCTTCTGATGATCATGTTACTTCCAAATATCTTGATCTCCTTGTAGCTAAGGCAGCTACTCATGCAAACTATAGCTCCAAGTGTGGGTGTTTCACTGACAGTCTGACGATGTATTTGGGCAATTCTAGCCACATGCTCAGTGGGAAAAGTCCTTATTATTGTCATCCTATTAGGCATCCAAGGAAATACTAAAAAAAAAAGCCCCACAAACCTACCCTGGGAGACATAATTCTTCTCTTCTCTGCTCCTAGCAGGATCAAGAATAGGAGGAAAGGAAAAAAAGAAAAGAAGAAAGAAGAAAGAAAAAGAACAAGCCATTTCTTTAAAATGAATATGACAAAATATTTGACAGAAAGGATTCATCAGATTCATCATCTCAGAAAGGATTTCATTTGTTTTCTCTGTCCCAAGTGCCTTACCTTTCTTCTTGAAATTCTTCCAGAGGCCAGGCTGCTTGCTGCAGCGAGGGTGGTGTTTGCGGTATCACAGTGTTGTTAGACTCTCCATCGTGGTATGCCTAGCCCTGCTGCAAACTGTGGGCTCTCTTTTGGACTGTGGGACTCTACTGTTGGTTCACCCACAACCTGCACCCCTCACTTTAACAAAACTTATTGGCCTCTGTGGGAAGTCTTTTTCCCTAGGGGAAAAAAAAAAGCCCAGAATCTCCTCTGTACTGTGACAAAACTATTCACAAGCTGGAGGATGCTAGGACTGGAAATAGATCATTAGCACAAACCAATCTTGGAGTCAGAAGTGACCTGAAATTGCTCTTGCATGGGAATGTCTCCCTCAGCCCATCTCTGGCAATGTGTCCTCCATGCATGTCATCAGCTCTGTCACTTTCCTACAGGGAATTACTAATGGTCTGGGATCTCTTCTTCTCCCCCCCATTGCCCTTTCAAGCTGGTCACGGCCATCCTCATAAATCTGCCAGGATGCTGACAGCCAGACTGCAGCTCACAGGGGCTCGGGGGACTTTGAGTGATATTCCTTCTGTTTCAGCTCTTTCCAAGACAGCCATTGATTTAGGAGGAAGAGTTTCCTTTTAGTTACTTAATTTTTTTTTAAAGGAGATAGAAAAAGGGAATAGGAAAGATATGGTACCATGATCTTCTGTATTGAAATGACTGCAAGCGCAGGATGAAACAGACCTTCCAGGTAGTGAAAGGAGAAAACAAAGAGAAAGAAATGGACCAGGGCACTTCAGTATTTTCCTGTGGATTTGATAGAGTGCCACACATGCTTTATCTCTACCCAATGTCTTGTTAGTGAAGAGTCATTTATTTATTTTAGAACATGTTGGTAATGAATGCTCCTACCAGATAACATAGTCTCAAACCAAAACAAGGTTTTCTGTTCACTCTAATCTCCTTGGTTGTATTTCAGCTAAGATTATCTGTAGTATTCTTTTAGTTTCTTTGCTACACCAGTGAATTGCTGCCAACTCTAATCACTCTGGCTCACACCAGACATTATTTCTATTATCTGGATGGTTCTAAACGGCCCTGTCTTCAGCATAAAAAGGCAGCTTGATGTTATCTGAGGGGCTATGCAGAATCTACATGCATAAAGGCAGGCTGAGCAAAAATCTTGTGTGTCACTAAGGGCACATCACACAAAAGCAGCTTGGAAATCAGTATATAGATCTCTAGTCCTAATGTGGGTAGAGGAGATCATTGCTGTGTCGGTCATGTTAAGTGCCATGAAGGATGAATCTCCAGAGGCAGACAGGTTCTGTATGGGTGAATTCTCATATACTGGACTCTATTCAAATGTCTCTTGAGGATACAGAACTGGAATGAAAACCTTACAGAAACACATGCTTTAGAGTACCAGATGCTCTAATACAGATTGTCCATAGTCTCACTGAGGGAGTTGTGGTAAGAAGACAAGTTGAAACTGATCATTTCAGGGCATAAAGAATAGTTAGTAATATTCAAAAGATACTGATATTGATAAGATGTGAGTCTTCCCATAAGACATTTGAAATGTTCATATCAAGTATGATAACCTCTCAAGAAATGAAAGAACAGACAAAAGGAAATGAGGAAGAATCACTCTACATTCTACAAAATGTCATTTGCTGCACCAGTGAGTCAATGATCTTAAATGATAAGAGATAAGCACAAGGGGACATGCCATTTGATGACTCTGACAGATCATCAATTTGCACAAGGAACAGAAAAATCACCTTTGTTAGTGCCTATCTGTAATGCAAGAACATATGGGACTTCTTAATATGAATGTAACAGAGCTAAGCTCTGAAGCTAGCAATACTACACCAGCCCTGGAACTTTGCATAAGGTGTCATTTTCTAATTCAAGGAGTGATTCATCTAGCATGAGGAATTTTTTTTTTTTTTTGTAGCTCTCAATGACAGGGAAAAGAGAACTGGGACCTGAGATGTTACTTAGACACAAGCAAGAGTGATTTAGTTACCCTTGTTTTATTTCAGACAACACAAAGTCCAAAGCAATAATATAGATACTTGATACTTTAGAGGGAACATTTCTCAACACTGACAATGATTATGAGACCAACTGGCTGAGAGAAAGAATCGAAACAGAAAATTGTTAAAAATAATCAGGAACTGCTTGGGGGTATTGGCTGATGTTGCAAAAGAAGGCTGCAGTTAGAGAGAAGGCTACACTTTAAAAAAATAAATCTTTTAGGAGGGAAGTGAAAGCAGTTTCAGATATAGATAGATGCATATATGAACTGGACACACACAAATTAAAGGCTAGAAATGGCAGAAAACTGATTAAGGAAGCAGACTAAGTCCACCACAGTTGATGATATTAGGAAGAAGAAAAGATGACAGCTCGCATTAAAAAGAAGGGATACTTAATCCAACAAAGAAAGAACTTCATAAAAGACTTCAGTAGTGGCATCCATAATCAATTAAATGTGTATTCTCATTGCAGGACTGCAGGAAGGATGCCAAAGAAAACTTCTAGATATCTAAGAGAATGAGGGCGAAAAATGTATGTATTTGGCACTGAATCTACTTCTGTTGCCCTCACTTCAAGAAGAAACACTTTAGAAACAGAAGAGTCTTCACAAAGGAACTGTGAGAAGGTTGGGGGTCTGGATGTGAAGGACTACGGAGCAACGAAACTGTTTAGTTAAACTGGGTAGTTTACCAGAAGAGAAGTGAGAAGTGATTTGATAGCAGTTACAAGTATGTGCAATAGGTAAAGCCAGGAGATAATATTGAGCTCTCAGACCTAATCTTGGGTCCAGTAGCTTCAGTTTAAAACCATGCAACTGAAAATAGTTCTAGATGAGGTAGAGTTTCGGCACTGGACATTTTTTTTTATTCAAGCCTGCACATTTTTCCAAGGTCGGAGAGAGAGGTCAGTGCTGTGGGCAAGGTACCAAACTGCTGTTCATAAGATACAGCTTGAACATTAGATACAGGGGTGAATCACAAACCCCATCTGCACCACATTTTTTCATCATTAATGTGATAATGTGAGCACTGACTGTTTTTCCAATTGGATCGCAAAGTCTTCTGTGCAGGTGCTGTCTCTGACTACATGCAAGGACAGAAATTAAGGCCCTGAGCTTGTCTGAGCTCTGTCAGTGCTGCTATAATGCAAGTAATACTCTCACCAGTCTTTCCATTCCTTAATTCACATAATTGAAGATATAGGAAAACTGGAGTTTTCCTGGAGGTCCAGTAGCCATTGCACAAGCTCCAGAGTAGACTTATGATTAAGTTGGTTTTCTGCAAATGCATAATGGAAATGCAGCTGGATACCGACTCACAGCACGGGGACTTTGCCAAGTGTTTCAGGAGCACTGGTGCTAAGCGGCAGTGAGTGCAAACTCCCCTTTCCCCGAGAATGTACAAACACACAAACTCAGAACATTTTCACCAAGTTCTGCCAAACCAGGATTTTTGCTGGAGATGGAAATGGAAACAAAATCTGTGACATTTTTCAGCACGCTGTCTGCTTCAAAGTTGTTATATTGAACTTACACAGAGGTGGCACGGACTGCGCTTTACCATGGAGGGTTGCCAGCACTGGTGAGACAGCCTGGTGGTTAAAGCTCATCGCGAGCCCAGCGCAGAGAGGATGAGGGCTGAGGGCAGGCCAGCTGCAGCACAGGCTGAAGCACAAGCTGTTTACTGGGGTGAGCATAAAGCACTCCAGAAGGGCAAGACTCTGTGTTCCTCCTTTTGATCCTATTATCATATGACAACATGATTAAAGACAGGGTAAAGACAAGGCCCTCATCGAAGAAGCAAAGGGGTGTCAGAACCTCTAATGGAAACTGTCATAGAGGAGACGGAAAGTTTAAAGAAAACATGTCCCCTTCTCCCCCTCGGGCAGGGAGCGAGGAGGGTCCCAGTGCCAGTGGAGGCTGCATGGACAAGCACAGCAATAGAAAGAAAAATATGGGGCAGAACTCAGAAAAGTAAATGTGGTGTCAGCTCCCCATTTGTCATCTGCTGGACACATCCCTCACATACACACCTGATTTTCCCAGGTTGTAAGCTTGTTTTACGTTTCTTTATAAGCCTCCAAGTCCACACTAAGAAACAACTTCAATCCAAGGGGAGCAACCACGCACAGCCAGGACCTGCTTCAAGCGAGATGCCAGGCACTGGTGCCCCATCCCTGGGCAGTAAAGAGGCTACTGTGGGTCCCCCCTCCTCCCTCCATAGGCAAATTTGGAGCCCTCCGTTGTGTGGCACCCACCGGTGCAGAGCTCAGAGCAGCACAACACCTCATACCAAGGGGCATGGGGATACACCCACAAAGCAGTCCTGGATGAGGAGATGGCACAGTACAAACTGTGGCTGCACCAGGATGCCAGGATGGGCAGCAGAAGACCAGAACAGTCCTCCTCGAGACCAGGATGGGCACAGTACAGGGTCCTCTCTCCCTCCCCCTATTTCAGTCTTACGATGCAGAGGTGTAACAGTCAAGCCCTTCGATTACACGGTAAGAGTGGAAGATTGGCGCTCAGCACACAACAGCTGCCAGCTCTGCAGCAAAGCGCTGGGAACAGGGGTCACTGATCTCTGCTGAGACAGAGTCCTTCAAACCCTGCTTATGGGATCACACAGAGGAAAGCAGGGAAACCTCCATCCTGTGCAAGCGGACAAACTTTCTCTTCTTAGATGATTTCTACTACTCCCAGGGTGACTGGCCAGCTTCTTCAAATGAGATGCTCTATAAATCAACAGTCATAACAGCAAGACTGACTCTCCTCTTCTGTGGTCATTGCACTTTCACTCTTCTTCAGCCCAGTTAGCACAAGGCTGATGCTGAAGTGTGACAACAGTAGTGATTTCAGGGTATTAGGTAAGTATAAGTACAGTTAAAATAAGCAAGGCTGAAATTACTCTAATTATTAAAGGGAGAGTTCCTTCCTTTCTCCGCCTGTAATTCTTTATAAAGCCTTTTTTTTTTCCCCTTTTACCATCTCCTATTTCCTCTACTTCCTTCAATTCTTCAGTACCTCCTTTTTCTCCTTTCTTTTTTCTCTATATTCAGTTTATTCCCCCTTCCTCCTGTTTTTTTTCTCTCTGTCCCCTTTTCCCTTTCTGTCTCACCCGAGCCTGGGTCGTACCTCGAGTTTCATCCTGTATCTAATCACTTGGTAGGTCCTGTGACTTTCTAATGTTATGATGATTATCACCCTGTGGCTGCAATTACTTGAAAATCTTACTTTTCCTGGATACAGTTTCAAATAACTGAAGCATAGAAAGGCATTGAAGGGTGACACAAAAGAACAGCCTCGCTGTAAGGGACATTTCTGCTGTGTTTCCATTTCTCTCTAGCTAAGACCACAGGAGAACCAG
Organism: Tinamus guttatus; assembly: GCF_000705375.1. The sequence continues at coordinate 340,456 of NW_010582661.1, read as the reverse complement.
GACTATTCGATAAAGCTGCTAGGACCACGTCTAAGAGTTCAGCTCTGCCCTTGCCTCTCTAATAACAACGAGTTGAACAAGTTTGAGTTCAGGCTGATTTTGGCACAGGCTCTCACAAGCCAGATGTGTACCTTTGTGATACAAATCACTGTAAAGCAGCAGATGGAACAACCAACCAGCAATTAAGTTTATTATAATAACTCTAAATGACCAGCAGTAGCACCAACAGCAACATGGTGGGGGAAAAAAAAACATCAAAATTGTCAAAGATAAAAATTTTGTAAGAGGAGATATTAAATCAATATTTATTTTAACAAGTTAAATAGGGTTCTCCCCTGTTAGTTCTATAAGCCCTGTATCAGCCGGGCCTTCTCAAGATGCCAGAACATCTGGATACTCATTTCCTACTGCATCCTTAAAAACTCCAACTTTAAAAGTGTTGAGGTAGGAAATGCAGATGATTTTGTTGAAATACCAGGGCAGCGTTTCCTACCTTCAGCATTCCAGGGACATTTATTTTATTTGTGTTCTCTGCCACCTGTGGAAGCCTCCAAAGGGTGGGTGGCCACCAATACTAGCATGGACTTTCAGGGCACATGGACAGTGTTTGCTGCAGGAGCAGGCATTGGTGGGATGCTGAGTGGTTCCAAAGAAATAGCCACTGGCAGGCCTGCATGTGAGCTCTGAGGTAGGTGCATAGTGACATAGTGACACTCATAGTGAGTGAAGTGACATGGCTGTGGGATACTCCGTGAACCAGGAACACCATTCAGGTTTGAGGGAATGGCCTCAATGGATGTCCCAGTTGCTCATCATCATGGGGACTGAGCAAGCTGCTCACACCTGCACACTGCCCAGGTCTCAGAGGAGCTGGGAGCAACATCACAACTCTTGTGTTTCCTAACGTGGCCTCTTCAGATGAACAACAGGATATTTGGTTCCTATCTGGGAAAACCCTTAAGCCCATTTGCTAGTTAGATATTAATAGCATCAAGAAGATATATTTCATTTTGAGTAGACTTCAAAATGAAATAAATAATGGGTAAAAAATGGGTAAAAAAAAAAATGGGTATTTCCAGAAAACCCGGTCTGAAAGTCACACAGAGTTTTCCTGGAAATATAAGTCAAAAGTATGTCTCAGATGAATGTCTTGATAGCTATAAAATACTTTAAAATGGTCAAATCTTTTTTTTTTTTTGGTGTCACTTCCTTTGATAAGCTGCTGCAAACAGTAGATTTTAGTTTCTAACTCACACTGAGTACTTCTGGCATTGGAATTTGGCATCACAACAGAGCATAATAAATGCTATTGCCTCACTAATACTTTTTTGGGGTAATATTTTTATGATTTCCTAAGATCTTCAGTAAGAGCATGGCACCAAGGACAATTTTAATGCTTCACAAGAAGGCTTCTGGTAACTAGTGAAAGTCTCCATTGAAAGTGTGACACTTCAGGTTGCTTTAGCTTGTTTCTCAGTAATATGGGAAAGGCTGCGGTTGACTTGATGACAAAACGGCAGGAGCAGCATAAAGCCTGGAGAACAAGTTTGGCTTTGCTTGGCAATCTGCTCACAGTTTCTCAGATGCACAACTCTGTTCCCTCCAAGTGAGGATTCTTTGTGGGGATATTAGGATAACCCTTCAGATGCTACTTCAGATGCAGAATTAGAGGAGAGATGTGATGACAGCTAGAGCTGGGATGGCTATTTTTAGAAAGCCGTATAGCCAACATGCTTTACTTCTATTCCTACTCACAATTTGTTCTTGAGAATTCTTTGGCTTTTATGATTATTTCTGTTACGCAAAGCCATTCAGTCAATGCTTTAAGCACATTTTGGTCAATACGTGACTGGAAACTATAGTCTGTGCATGTACAAGCTGTTTCTTTTCTACAACTACTGCAAAGGCTGGTTACCACAGCCAAACTATATTGTTCCCAGATTACATGACTTTAACAACTATGTGGGGGAACATGTGGGTCAAAGATAGGAGGGTAACAACATATAGTGAGGCAAAGAGGAATTAGTCTGTCAGAGCCTCTCAAAGGAAAAACAAGCAACTGTCTTAGAGTCTGATGTGAGATTAGTCTTCTGACTAATTTATGCAGGGAATTTCTGCGTCAAGTTCTTGCACAGCCTAAACTAGAAATGTTCCATCTAATTCTTGCCTGTCTTGCTTAACTGCCTCTGTATGTCCTCCTTAACTGGTCTGCATTAAAGAGGGTATGGGTAGGCTGGAGCCCCGAGAGATGACCTGGCTTATCTCTACTCAGGATGAAGTGCCCAATCCCATTCGTGGCAGATTTCAGTCCACCCTACACTCATGTGAGTAGGGGCCTACAATTGCACTAAGCAATTGTTCCTTATGTCTATAGTTAGAAAGTTTTTCCTAGCCTAAATCTCTCTTACTGTACAACAAATCATTTTCTCTCCTTTATTGACCTCGCATAGTTGAGTGCTGCTATCACAGTCCCCCCCCATCAGACAGGCTTTACTAAGCTAAGCAAGTTCAGTTGCATCATCCTGTTCTCACAGGCTATATTTGCTAGCCCTCTTGTCATTTATATTGCTCTCCTAGTACTATCTCCAGTTTGTCTATATATTTTTCCAAAACACAGCTTATTCTTGAAGTACCTGGAGATCTTTAAAACCCGTCGGAATGCAATCTTGTGCAATGTTCTCTTGGTGACACTGCCTGTGCAGGGGGATTGGACTAGATGATCTTCAAAGGCCCCTTCCAACCCCAACCATTCTGTGATTCCCTTTTCTTCTTCTTCAAAGTCCAATTCCTTCCTTACATGATCCAAGCCACAACTGCCACTTCACATAGTGCTAATGGGAAGAGAGGAGAGGCTAAAACCTTTTACAGTAAATCTGACTTGAATGCACTACTATATTTCAGATATGTACAAAATTGTATTATTATTTTTTCAATATTTGCTGCACTCAAAAGCAAGTGATCAGTTATTTCTATGTGTGTTCCCGTAAATGTAAGCCAAATTCCTTTTTAATATACAAATCTAAACACTGAAAATCACATAGTAGAAAGTACACTCATAAAGTCTAGCTCTTAAAAGGTTTTTTTTTTCTTTTTTAATAAGCATGCTTGCATTTTTACACCTTCGTTCATTCTGGATAACTGGCATTGAATGCATAGATCTAACGCATAAATAACCTTAGGAAAAAAAATCCCAATTTCCTCATCTTGGATTTGCCAAAAAAGAAAAAAGAAAAGAAAACTTCTATAAAATATCTTAAAATAAAAATTATCACAAAATTCTACCTATAAAGAAAGCAGAAACTAGCTCTTGCTCATTCATTTTGTTTTCATTCTTCTGTCTGCCCTCCTCTTGAACTTTACATGGCTTTTTTTTCCCCGCCACTTTTGTCAACGATGGGAAATTTCTAATCCAACATACTGGATTCATCCCTATTTGAAAATGAAAAGGAAACACATTTGCACTGAGATACATCGAGGGGCATTTGTTAATGCCAAGGCAGAGTAGCAAAGTTCATCTCCCAGCAGCAAGACTTGTGGCAAGAGGTAACTGCATTTGTCCCTTTTCTCCCAGCATCTCATTACGCCTGAGCAGGTCAGACCTGTCAACATCGCCACATTCGCTGGAGCTACAAAAAAAAAAAAAAAAAAAAGGAAAAAAAAAAAGAAAAAAAGGAAAAACACCCTGTACTTGGATGCAAGGGCTGTGCATCCCTTGTGCATTGTCTGGGGCAACCCTTTCACAGAAACACAGACATTGTGAAAGGAGGTCAGGAAGGTAGCAAACCAGCTGCCTGACACCCTTTAAAGTGCCTCCCCAGCCTGAAGAAAGAGCAGTGACTTCAAGAACTTTTCAAATAAAAGTTGAGAGCCTCTCCAGAGAAAAACCTCAAACTGGAGCCCTATTTTGGCTTTGTCTCAGACCATGATTTGGGTGCTTGTTTTTAACACTGTCCCCTCGTGATTTCGGGAAACCCCTTGCAGATTTCATGGCAGGGCAGAGGAGAGCAAACCCAAGCCCACCGCCTCGCATTCAGAGTCAGTGAGCCAGACCCACAGCTGATATTCATCAACCCAGTCCCATTGATCTGGCCGAGGCCGTGCAGCTCGTCACCTCCTCCCGTCTGGCCACCAGGGCCAAACTTTGTCTGGAGCCGGACGGCTTTAAGCCCAGAGTCATTCCACCAAAGTTGGAGGCAGCTTTATTCTGGTCTAACAAAGAGCAGACACAGACTCAGCAGGCCTTAATGAGCTGATGCTGATCATGTAACTATCTTATTGAATTTGCATTTCATTAGGAGACTTCATTTGAACCACAGCTGTGAATATTTGAGGGCCTGATTGTGTCTATGGATACTAATTTGTTCAAAGAAGACAAGGGGGATACTGAGTAGCAACCCTGACCCTTTTTGCATCGATCAGACAAGACAGACTATCCTTAAAATTAATGTCATAGCTGTACCAACTATGTGTTCAGGCCATTATACCTTTCCTGAGCCTTCACCTGATAAAATTTCTTCTTCACATCATCTAATTTCATGAAGCGAACCCCTCCATAGGGTAAGACTATGCCATCATGGAGAAATAGCCCACCTCAAAAAAAGAAATGCCATCATTCATATACTGACTGATTATGTGAGGCCTCATGATTATTCCTACGGCTGTGTAAATCAGATTACCATGCCATAATGTTTTGTAGGAATCCCACATCTTTTAGTAATGGGAAGACTGCAGCCAGCTCCTACAGCTTTGGACAGGCACTAGGCAGGCTGGGCCATTATAAGTTTTACAGAAAACATATGAATTGGACAGTTTTGCAGTTTTGGGGAGTGGAAGGGGAAAGACTGTGCTCATCACAGACCATCTTACGTGTTGCTAAAGCAGAGGTGTTCCTGAGACCAAAAAAAAAAAAAATTTTTTGCTTCTGTCCATAGGCTGAATGTGTTGAAATTAAGGTCACTTCTGCATTCCCTGGCCAAGCAGGTTTTCCGCATAATCCAGAAATTAAGCAGTTAAAAGTGAAGACTTGCGACAAGCAGATGGCAGTTATTGCTGCTTACTGGTAAAACCTGTTTGTATTAAAAATATCTTAATGTTTCCATTGGAACATACTAATTAAGAGATTAAACTGTATTTTATTAGCATGCATGTGAGTGCGTGCTCTCTCTCTCCCACAAACACACACACACATGGCACTCCCATCTTCAAATGCCACCTTAAAGGCTGACTGAAAATAAACCTGCCAGCTGTCTGCTCCTCTTCCATTTATTCGCTATTGGGAATTTGTTAGATGGTTGCTTTATAAGCTGTCAGGAATAAGAAATTTTCACCTTATTATCAGTAGAGACAGGAAGCTGTTAGCAAATACATTTATTTTGCAGAGTGTTATTTAACTGGGGATTGGACCTTTAGCAACAAAGCACAGTCAGATCTAAAAGGTGGATGGTGTGCTGCCAAGACTTTATTCTCAAGCTATCCTAAGTGAGATGATTTGACTGGGAATTGCTCTGAGTAAATATGCAAACAGGATGTAAAATGTTGTCCCCTTTCCCTTCTTAGCCAAGAGGCCATTTTCCCCTGTTGTTAGCCTGCCTGCTGGTCACTGACAGGTTCACTGTGTGTAACTGGATAGTCTGTTGCTGGATTCCCTTAAGCCTCTTCCCATTAAGAGGGAAGTAGGACTTCCTTTGCGGATGCTGCCATGCTCCAAGCATCAGTCACCTCTATTGCTCAGAAGCCCTAATTTTGATGCACAACTGCCCGGAGGTCTCAAGCACTTATGAACTAGTAAGGGTTCCTGTTCTAAAGTCAGTCTAAAAGTCAGGTAAAATTGCTCCTGAAAAAGAAGGCTTTTCTTTCTGTTCTCATTTTCATGACTTGACTTCTTAGGGAAGAACCTGGCCCAAGCTCCTTACACCAATGTTCAGGACAGGCTTGTGGGAAGAGGAAAGGGTATAGCCATATGTGTCACAAGCCATGGTTATCAGCAGGCCATATAAGAAGTGACAGATTTACACTGTCACTTTACCCAGGCTAACTACTCAGATGAGTGCTGCTATCTGACAGAAAATCTGTCAGCTTCAGCCTGCAGAGTTGCACCAAAGTATTGCAATTCTATATCTATCTTCAGTCTCAAAAACTTGGCCCAATGTGCTTTCCTGGGGTTTTTCCAGTCCTATATGGCACTGCTGAAATCAGTGATGATGCAAGGATAGCTTTTGATTTAGCATTTCAGTGCGCCTTTTTCTGCTTCCCTAGCTGAAACCAGAAAGTGCAGAGACCCATTTAAACATGCAAACAAACAAAAAAATAAACTACTCCAGCACTCCTAAAGAGTTCAGTTCAAGCCTGACTGGGGACTTGGCAGGAGTTTAAGAATAGTTTTTGCTTTGTTTGCACCAACCCTGAAATCCATCATACAGAAAAACTCAATCTCTAATGAGTTACTTATGACTTTTCTTTCGTGCTAAGCGATGGGGATGTGGGGTGAGAAGAGGTATCCTAGTGCTTTCCATTCACCCTGCTACAGCTCTCTGGGGTTTCTCATGTCTTTGTTTGCTGTTTGCAAGAACGAGGTACGAGTCACCTAGAAAACATTTGCAGAGCTCCCATGAGACTCCCTAAAGAAACCAAGCCTCTCTGGAGACAATGCTGGTGCCGTTCTCCATCAGGATCTGCAGGGGAGGCTAAAGTAGCACGACTGGCCAGAGAGGTGCAGTGGCCTAGAAAGTTCCCAGATCCCCCACCACAGCCAGTGTGATAAATAAATAAACCATGCAGCCCACCCGTCCCCCTCCCTCCCTTTTCCTCCCACCGGACTCGAAGAGAAGGATGTCACCCCGCTCCGGCCTGCTGCTCGCAGTGTGTCGATGAATGGCCGTGACGGGAGCTCCCAGCAGCTGCGAGGAGGTGCTCGAAGCAGGACTCGCCAGCTCTGCCCTCCCAGCCACGTTGGTAGCCCTGGCACAAGCTGCTTGGCACCTCCGCTTGCATTTTGGGGTGATGTGTGGCCACCATCAAGGCCCACACGTGACTTCTGCTGGGGCCAGGGTGTACTTGCGGATTTTCGTTTTCCGCAGCAAGGGAAGGTTTTAAAAGTACGCTAATGGCTCAGAGAAATTGAGAGCCGGGCAACCTGCGAGAGTGGGATATGTTGTTTGAGTGTCCAGAGGAGGTAGGAGCTGAGAGGGCCAGGCTCGAGGAGTTTCCCTCGGCCCGTCACCATGCTTTGTCTGATGAGGAAAGTGCGCCTGGTCTGGCAGCTTCTACCTCTCCATCTTGCCCTGAGTTAAAAACATGCCAGATTCCTCCATAGCTTTCACCTGGCCCCTCTGATTATATAACAGACTGACTGGGAGCTTTTTTTTTAAAAAAAAAAAACTCAGATGTTTGCATCTACTCAGTGCAAAAGCTGCTCTCTCAGGCAGGGCCGGAGCATTTCTTAGAGCATTTGAACTTCTTCTTTCCTGCCCTCCTGCCCCTTTGGAGGGAGTGAGGTGCCCAGGAGAGCCAGGAGCAGCCTGCAAGCAGCCTCTGGAAGAAAGAAGCTGCGCTGGCGGGGGCCCTGTTGGTTAAAGGCTACGGCACAGTCACTCTGAAGTGAGGGTTTAATGAAGTAGCCTGTGAGAGAATGGCGGGGATGGTCCCCGCTGCACAGATGGCTCTTTGTCACCGCTGACACCTGCCATCTGCTTGTTTGTCTAAACCATGTCGGAGGGGCATCGCGAGCCTCCAATCTGCCGCACCGCCTCCACCAGCTCCGCGTGACCCCCTGACCCGCGTGTCACACAGGTGCCCCCCGCGCCGCCTGGCGCGCGCCCGCACCGCCGCGCTGCCCGCGCGCCCCGTCATAAATCTCGTGTCCCCATCACGCGTATGAAAGGAGGGCAACGGGCAGAGATTGACCTCGGCGGGATTGTGAGAGATGCAAAGTTTTACATGGCCAAGCAGTCACTGAAGCCTTTCGGGGGTCGTGTTCACCCTCCCGTTTTTGCCTTCCTCTCTCAGCAGTGTTTCAAGTCTTTCCGAGGCAGTTAAGAGGCCGAAGTACCCCAGTGCAACACTGCCAACACTGGGAGAGTCGAGGTTCCAAGAAGGGTTCAGATAATTAAAGAGCACCGCTTCCTTCATTTTCCCTGCCGCAGAACAGGTAGCTTTAAATGGCATATCAGCTGTAACGGTCAGAGGTCTCCAAAGAGCTCTTTTTTAAAGGCACAAGAGAGAGGATCCAGTTTACTGACAGAGGTCACTAATAGACCGTCGAGATCATGTCCTTAAGAAGGATATAATTCAAATAGCTTTTTTTTTTCTAAACATTATTGTAGAAAAAAGTGTTGTCTTAATATATGGAAAGCAACTGACCTACTAGGCAGCTGTGAATAGGGTCATACCTTTCAGAGAAACACTTTGGTGCCCTAAGTGTGTCGCAAGAATTTAACATTTAATTTTGCAAGGACCGTCAACGCCTAAGATTGCCTAAAAAATCTTTGCAGATTGAGAACCCATTCTCTTTCTTGCATCCTGAGTTCACAAAGAACAATATACTTTTAACATGAGAAGATATACTGAATATGAATACATACATGAATATGACCTCAGGTCATTTTTATCCCCTCAGAAAGAGCACCCAAAATGGACCTGTTCCCAAGTCTAACTATTCCTTGTCTCTGATGCCTCAGAAAATAAAAGGAGTTTGCTGTTTATAGCACAAAATAAATTGCACTTGATGTTATCAGTGATGTCGGTGTACACGGAAGGTGTATAATGGATATTAATTATGACTGTTATCACTTATGACTGGTGTAGTGCAGCCAGGTATGTCTGAATACTTGCAAACACAGCAGCTTTTACACGTGGCAACTCATGAAATGGAAAATGGTCATTCTGCACAGCTCTAATGAGGGCAAGGGTGATTTAAGCTAGCAGAAAGAATCATAATTACTGTAGGTTCAAAGTGGTCTTGAAGGAGAGGAAGTTAAAACAGGGTTGGGATTGATCTACTTTCATGCTTTACTCAGCCCGTTGTTTTTAATGCCTCTCTTCAAACTATAAACAAATGGCTTAACCTGCTTTGCAGTTTTCTGCAATTTGTTCTGAAATTTTCCCCCAATTTGTTTGGGGAGATGGCAGAAAGTGTGCAGCATGCAATAAGAAATAACAGGAGAAGGTATGAACTCCCACCCAAAAAACCTCGTCCAGAAATACTCTAAATTATATCCTAGATTCAAAGATCTCAGAGCACAAATGCCATCAAAAGCCTCCAAGATTTCAAGAGGACTGTACGCTTCAAGTGAAGCTGCTGCTGTCACAAAGTGCCAGATGGGCAGCATGGGAGCCCGCAGTCATTCTTCACCCTGCTTCCCACTAAGAGAAATATTTGAGGCTTGAAGCACTGAAGGAAAAGCAGGGACAAGCCCCTCTCCCAAGTGGGCCTGGCATAGCTCAGGAGGTGCTGAGGTATCACCCACTTTCCATTCTTTCTCCCTACTGTCCTTTGTGTCACTGGCCCGGGGAGCTTCTTTTTCTTCCCTCCCTTTGTGCCAGTCCAATTTCAAAGCAAACATAACAGCACGACGACTGCTTCTGAAGGGGATAGGAGAAGCCCCCATCTGTCCCCAAATACAGTGAGTGTTCCGCTCCAGCCTGCCAGAGACTCCCACCTCTCACTCCACACAGAAAATATGTCAGCGCCTTAGTACCCATGTTTTTCAATAATGCAGAATGTAAGTAAGTGGCTAAAGAAAAGTAATGGTAGGAAAAGTCCTTAAAAACTAACCAGAAATGTTTCCACAGGGCAGCAGAAAGATGGGCTGTGAAATCCTAGCTTTGCTGACTTCAGTAGTTTTTGCTTTTCAGTTCAGCATGGAAGGTTTTTCACCCACCCCTCCTGCATCATCATAAAAAAAATGGTATTTGTCATCGGGTGAATGCAAAAATATCTCATTTTGGAACTCATTCCTGACCTAGATATTAAATGTCAAAGTGTTTAGGTAATGGTTTGAAATCTGTCCGCCTACCTGTTGCACTGGTACTTTTCTTCCAGCAAAGGTCCTACAAATCCCTGACCCTCAGCCAACACCATGATCAGTAACAGAGCCACCACATCATGTATCATGGACAGCTCGGCAGAGTGCACCAACTTTAAAATGAGGGTCACTGGAAAATGGAAATAACCAAGAAAGTCTCCCCCACTGCCTTTTTTTTTAATTTTTTTTTTTGGCTGGAAGCCAGAAGTTGCATGTTTTGATAAAACTGACATCTCCCTGCCAGCCCCCAGCTGCAGAAAGCACCTATACATCCTCACAATAGGGTGGTCAGATGCTGCAGGCATCTTTCGGTCAGGGATTGTTGATACAATAAGCTTTCTAGTACCCAACAACTCCAGCATGAGGCTGCTTTGGGAAGGCAAACTGTAGCCAACTCTTGCTAATTCCTCTCTAGCTGAAGCTAAGATGCTCATTGTCTCACAGAAGTTTTGGATTTCTTAATTTTAAAAGTGACTTTTCAGGCAAAACCACAAAAAGATATTCCCCTAACTCACCCCTGTGGCAATCTAGCATAATTTCCTCATTTAAATGTGGAAAGGCAGAGAGGCAAGACTGTGATGGAGAAGACTTCTCTTATGAACTTGTCCAACTCCATTTTTTTAAAACAGCTGATGTCAAGAGAACAGTAACTGAAAGTACTATTTTATTCTCCTGCATCCCTGTAAAGTGCAAGGCATTCCGGAGTCCAGCAGGCTTGCTTATGGTACTCCCATTTCCATACAAAGGCATGATATGAATCATATTGTAGCATCATATTCAGGGTCCCACCCCTCCTCAGTCCTGGTACTCCGCTGCTCATACATTCATGAGTCTGCCTGGTGAGAGGGCTAAGGCAGATGAGGACAGCATTTGGGAAAAGTCATGGAAAATGATAAACTCACGCTATGTTGCCATAGCAGGATAACTGACCTGCTCTTCCACCCCAAACTGTCCAACATCCCTGGCTGTGCTAAGCTGGGGGATGTGTGCAAACACTGACTGGGATGGAAGGCATTTGGATTCAACCCCTAGCTCTTGGGCACTGATGCTGAACCCATGCACTTGAAAATCAGAAGGTAGTTGACCATAGCATCACATGTCTGATTATTTCTTCAGCAAGACTTGTAAGAACAGAACTGCTGTAAGTGTTTTTGTTTGCCTCCTCAATTGATTCTGAAAGAGCCAGCTTTTGCGTAGTACATTCAAGCTTTCCCTTTCTAAAGCGAATCTGAGATTTTCACTCTGTACCCCTTTCCTTAAGAACTTAGGGCTTTCAATATCAATTCCAGATATGACCACCTGGTTACACATAGCGCAATCCATCCTGTGACCATAGATTTTCAGATAAGCACAACTTTCTAAATGAAAATGAAGTAGCACATATCTCAAAAGTCCTTTTTTTTTCAAGGCTAGCAAGAGTGGACAGCTTGTGGTAGCTGATCAGTCTACATTTCAGCATGCAAAAAAAACCCCACAGAAATACTTTAATAGCTCTATGAGGCTACCTTGAATATATTAAAATGTCAGTGTAAGTGCCTAATCAATTAAATAAGCTTGCAGCCTGCTGTAGACATCACCTCAACGTCTAGTCCTTCAAGTAGACACACCACTGTGCCCTTATATTCATATGAAGGAATACTGAGTGGCGAGACAGAGAACACCCCTCTAGCAAATTGCTTCATGTTACGGAGGCCAACGTTTTTATGTGTTTTCTGAAAGAAACTATGGCAAACGGTCAATTTAGCTGAACAGTTTTGGTCACAATACATCTGTCCTTAGTTTTGGCTTAGCAGAGCAGAATAACACAAGTACTTCTCTTTGCTCAGTCCTTCTCCTAATCAAAGATGGTGAGAAAAAGAGCTGAACTACAGAACTGTCTCCTGAACAGAAGTATCCTGTGACAGTGCAAAATCTGCACAACTGGGAATTCCTCTTAAAATGAACTCACAGACCTGCATGATTTCCTCATGTGTTGACTTTGTGGGGAGTTTTTTATTTTGTTTAGCTTTTGTTGCTGCTAGTTTTTTGGGTTTGTTCATTTGTTTTTGATTCCTCAGATTGGTACCTTTTGCTGATCTCACTTTGGATATTTTTAAAATAAAGAAGCCAGAAGAGCTTGCTTCTGGGAGCTGCTGATGTGATTGGGATCCAGGATTTCCTGCTGGTCACTGCCAGATTAATAATTGCTCCCTGGAAGTTCCCTTCTCTGGCCCTTGCTGTCAAGCATCTAGAAGAGTTGTTGGCACCCACTGAAATGGCAGCACACACCACGTGTCATTGTCACTTCAGCTGGCAGCAACCATGGGGACGTTTTTCCAAGTGCTGCCATTTTTCAGGAGCTGAGGTTCTGTTTTCCATTGGGTTCTAGAGTGCATCATCATTGCTTTTCATAGGCATATACAGCTCACTCTGTTCTGCTGCAAACCGGTCAAAAGCCACATGCTTGCATTAGCCCGAGGTTTAGTCCAATTTAGCCTGTCTAGTTGTCTTATGCTCAGGCTCTGCAGCATCTCAAAGCAGCCACATCACAGCAGGTCAGACCATTGACAGAGCTCACAGACAACAGACACAAGATGCTGCAGAGACATGCCCAGAAGCTCCTATGTGTCCCCATAATGCTATCCAACCATGGCTGCTTCTTGCAGAGAAGCACAGCACAGCTCAAATGTGATAAAATCATGCTGGCCCAAAGTGATAAAACCACACAGGGCAACACAGCCCTGCTGAGGCTTCAAAGGACAGCAATAACACTTCTACGAGTTACTGTACCCAACTCAATCTGCTTTGTCAGCAAAATCTTACGAGGTTAGCATCTGGAACAGTACCAGTGGGGCCAGCCCCAAAGTCTGAACCACTGCAGAGCCATGACTGAAGCAGGAGCTTCTCTTGGAGTGCTTACAAACTATGAACCACTTCTTTCAATGTTTCAATTATCTTCTCTGAGGTCAAAAAATCTGCCATCCCTTAGCTCTCATTCTGCAGTTCAGAAGAAGAGGCATTGATTAGTTTGCACCGAGTCCTTCAAAGTTAGTTTAAATAATTAATGCACATTCCTAGCACTTCCCCTGTTATTAGAAATTTGCTAAAACACTTAACCTTTTAGAGAAAGGTTAAATTTTCACAAAACCTCATAATCTTTTGGAAAACTTCTGATTTTTGATAGAAGCTCTTCTTTCATCATCTTGTTTCAGTCTTGGTTTCCTATTATAATTTTCCATTTTTGGAGCTTTGGTTCTGTTTTAGAGGATTTCCCCCACCACTACCATCCACTGATATTGATCGGTTTGAGTTTGTCACTCCAGGGATTTTTTAAAATTAGATATTTCTTACACTCCCAAGCATGAAAAAGGTCCATAATCAAATTTCAGCAGAAAATATAATTTTATCAGCCAGAGGAATTAAGCTGTCTTTAAAGCTCCAAAGGGTCAAACCTTTCTCAACCATTTACTGGGCAAGTTGTGGGTGAGAGATCATCAAATTTGATTCAGAATTTACTCCAGCAACTTGAATTTAGAAGGAGAGTTAGCTCCTTTCTGCAGCACAGATCTACAGCCCAACTGTTGACCAATGTCCTCAAGCATTTAAAGCATTTGGCTTTGCAGATCAAACACGCAAACTCATTCAGAGTTGGAGCAAATGCTCAACTAGCCAGTAAGGCAAGTGAACTCTCTGGGTTCATTAGCCCAACTATGTTGTCTGTTGGCCCAAACAAAGAAACGGTACTCTGGGACATGAACTGGACTGCTGCGTCCATCTGTAAGAAGACACCTGCTTGTTGGAAGAGACCTATTGCTGGCACAGAGCCGTGCAGTGTGATGGACCGGCACTGAAGCACCTGAGAGCCACACTCTGTGATCATTAACCTGAGCTGGATCCTGTCTATGCACAAATTCACTCTCCAGAAACCGTTAACCAATACTTGAGACTTTTTTGTTGATTTGTTAATCTGACAGGGTGGAGCAGGCTGGCTTTTCTTCTTCCTGTCTTTATTCATCTGTTTTTTAAACAGTTTTTGCTGTCGTATTTCTGTGTCCAATTTAATCTTAGTGCCAATGACTAAATTTCACTGGATTATTATTATTTCAAACATAAAACATATTTGTGTGGTTCACACAGGGCTCAACAACAGGATAAATTGTATGCTGTATTGTTGCAACTTTCCCAAAATATCTCTTTAGAGTTAAAAAAAATAATGCTATTTTAAGAACCCCCGTGCTGGACTGTGTTTGTATCGCTAAGACTCAGTGCCTCGCCCTGAATTCCCAAGGCAAAACCAGCCCAGTGCAAGTGTGAAAGCAGTGGTTGTACACCACACAACGCCCAGCTGCATGACGTGGGTGCGGGTCAGGGTACCAAGTGCCCAGCAGTGTTTCCACGAGACCACAGGGAGCGTGTTGGAGGTAACTAACTCGTTCATTGCCTTCCCCATCTGCAGGGCCCTGAAAATCCCAGCCTGAGCAAAGCGATGCCCCAGCAGGGTCTGCCTCACCTTTACCTGCCCCCATGGTCCCTTGCCAGCAGCCTCTCCAGCGCTTGCTGGTTCACAAGGCTGGCCTCCCTCTCCAGGGCTGCTAATTGGCTAGGATGTGAGTCATGTGCTGAAGCATACACATATGTCCTATAACATAAACCATCTGCGTATGCTTTAATTAACAGATATTCAGCTTCTCTTAGCTCCCATTGAAAAGATCCCCGCCCCGGCCCCAGTCGAGCCTGCCCGGTACAACCCCTGCAGCTCCCCTCCCCACCCAGGAATTCGCAACCACAACTGTAAAGCCTGGGCCCCCCGGCTCTTCACAGCCGCGCGAGAGCAGCCCTCAGCAGTCAGCAAGACGCACATGAAAAGGGCTCCTTCCATATGTGTTTGCCAACACGGACCTACCACGCACAATAGATAACAGGAGGCTCCCGTTTTGCCGCAGCTCAGCTGCGGGGTCTTCCATATCACAACATATGTGCGGGTGTCAGACACAGAGTGCTCTGCCCATCGGTGCACAGCTACAGGTCCACACACACGTCCACATGCGGGCAAGAGCCCACCCGCCAGAATATGGCTCTTCATTTTCCTTGGGTTGCATCTGTATCCACCCCTTCCCCTTCCATTGGGGCCAGGAGTGATTTTGCTCTTGGTCGTCCCTGGGTGCTTTCATGGAGAAACCCTTGTTAGATTAGATCAAAAAATGATGGAGGAAAACAGGTCCTTCTGTGAGGCCACATGGCTTAGCATCAAGAGATAATCCAGTCTACTGCTAGGGAGCCAGGCCTTGTTTTCTCATTGCTCTCCAAGAATGTGAGTGTTCCCCATCTGGTTTTATATTGCATTGGAGTAAAGTTTTCAGTGAAAGCACTTGAATGCAGTAGAGTTGCTCTGGAGGCTGGAGGGAAAACTGAAGTCCCTGAGGCCTCATCAAGATCAGGCTCTAGATGAAGGGATAGAGGCAGAATACATGCTACAAGGCTTATAAGCAACATTTTCACCAGAACAGGAAATTTGCACTGGTGTGCTAGATTTGCAGCTGGTATAAATGAACACAGCTCATTAGCAAAGAATTTGGTGTTCCTTGACCAGAGGCAGAATACCCTTGCAGGAGGGTCTGTTACTCTGGAAGTCACTTCCCTTGGTAGTCCAAACCTGCAGGATATTTTGTGAAATCCACTGATTAATGGATTCCCCTTGCTGTGTTTATAGAGTAGTTTTTAAGGTGTCCAGTTTCCAGCAACAGCTGGAGTTATTACTCAGAAAATTCTATTTATTTTTTTCTTGGATGCTAAAGGACAGTCCTTCCCACACTTAATAAGAAAGTGCATAAGTTAAAAATCTAAAGATTCATTAGAGCACAAACTCTGTCCATTGGTTATGTGAATGATGACACCACATATAAGCAGCCTTAGATCCATGGATCTGGCATATCTTAGCAAGGCAAAGTCCTATCTTGTAGGTCTTTTCAATGCAGAATCCCCTAACTGAAGTATGAGTTTTACATACACAGAATCTATAGGATGAAGTCCAAGCCCACACAAGTCTGGACTGCATCTGAGGTGTTTTTTTGTTTGTTAGTTTGTTTATTTGTTTGCAGGTGGATTTGCTTAATCTCACAGACAAGAATACACTGATCTTGCATGTAATACCTTGTAATATGCTGAGATGTTTAAGAAGCAGATCTTAAAATTGTAACCAGTCTTTAGTCCAGATGTGCAGCTCCAAGCTGCAAATTGCATATACTGTAATTGTCCCTTCTAACCATGGCGACTCTTCAAATAAACGAGGTTTGATGCAAGGTGCATCACTGCAGAGTCTCATTCCTATCTCTAGCCCTAGTAAGAAGTCTTTAAAACATACCTAATGCTCCCCACCACCTGGCTTCTGTGCACCAACCCATCTGCCTACAGTTGTGAAGGGGAAGGCTGCCTGAAGTACTTATCTATAATAGTACTTACAGTATGGTATGGTATGGTATAGAATAGAATAGTACTTATCCCCCAAGACCAAGGTATTTTTAAGTTTAGCAGAGGCAGTAGTGCACCTCTTGGTGCTCTCATAGGCCCTCCTTTACAGAGGTACCCACAAAAGCAAAACTTCACATGTTCAGTAACAAGGGGAAAGTGCTTTCCACACTCTTGCAAGTTAGCTTCTAATCATACAAAGCCTGTATCAACAGGAGCAACGTGCTTCCTCTATTCATCTGGAGATAACACTTAGCTATTCTTATATTGCGTTATTATAGTCCTTTATCACACCTGTAGTTCTCAAAGCAATTTTATAAAGGAGACTGGTAATGTCTCCATTTTACAGTCAGCTAAACTGCTCAGAGCAGTGAGAACTCACTTTCTCAAGGTAAATACCAACAGAGTTAAGGCAAGTGAGGTGTTGACTAGAGTTCCAGCCTGCTGCTTAAAAATTTTGCTTTAACTCTCTGTTCATGAGTGCTTTTTCCTGTATGTTTAGCATGGTTGAAATACCCCAGTCTCTCACAAGGGAGTACAAGAGAGCACTGATGCAGATAAAACAGAAACACTTGCCTGGGTGCAACTGTGAAAGACTGTCCGCACCAAACAAACGGCTTTGACCCCTGAAAGGAAACACAGACTGCTGATAAAAGATGGCAAACAGTGGCTCATCTCTCAGTTTATTCAATATCCTGTGAACTATTTGACAGAACACCTTGCAAGCCAGTTGGCCCTTTCAATTCACAAGCCTCTCACTAGACACCTTAGTACATCTCTTACCAAAGACAGTAGAACACTAGTCTCATCCTAACCGTTGCATACAAGGAGCTGAGTCTTTATGTTCCTATCTCATAAAATCATAGAATCATAGAATGATAGAACGCTTAAGGTTGGAAGGGACCTCTAGAGGTCATCTAGTCCAACCCACCTGCACACGCAGGGTCACCTAGAGCACGTGGCACAGGACTGCGTCCAAGCAGGTTTTGAGGATCTCCAGAGAAGGAGATTCCACAACCTCTCTGGGCAGCCTGTTCCAGGGCTCTGTCACCCTCACTGTTAAAAAATTTTTCCTTAAGTTCCTGTGGAACTTTTGGTGCTTCAGTCTGTGGCCATTACTGAAAAGAGGCCAGCACCATCCTCTTCACTCCCTCCCTTGAGGTACTTATAGGCACTGATCAGGTCTCCTCTCAGCCTTCTCTTCTCCAGGCTGAACAGGCCCAGCTCCCTCAACCTCTCCTCATAGGGCAGATGTTCCAGGCCTCTGATCATCCTTGTAGCCCTGTGCTGGACTCTCTCCAGCACCTGCACATCCCTCTTGTACTGTGGGGCCCAGAACTGGACACAATACGCCAGATGCAGCCTCACCAGGGCTGAGTAGAGGGGCAGGATCACCTCCCTCAACCTGCTGGAGATGCTCTTCTTAATGCACCCAGGATCCTATTGGCCTTCTTGGCCACGAGGGCACACTGCTGCCTCATGGTCAGCTTATCATCCACCATGACACCCAGGTCTTTCTCTGCAGAGCTGCTCTCCAGAAGGTCAGTCTCCAACCTGTACTGGTGTCTGGGGTTATTCCTCCCCAAGTGCAGGACCTTGCACTTGGCCTTGTTGAATTCCATGAGGTTTTTCACCGCCCAGTTGTCCAGTCTGTCCAGGTCCCTCTGGATGGCAGCGCAGCCCTCTGGGGTATCAGCTACTCCTCCCGGTTTGGTATCATCAGCAAACTTGCTGAGGGAGCACTCTGTGCCTTCATCCAGGTCATTGATGAATAAATTGAACAGGACTGGACCAAGGACTGACCCCTGGGGGACCCCACTAGCCACAGGCCTCCAACTAGACTCTGCACCGCTGATCACCACTCTCTGGGCCCTGCCATCCAGCCAGTTCCTAATCCATCTCACTGTGCACTCATCTATCCCACACTTCCGGAGCTTGCCCAGGAGGATGTTGTGAGGGACGGTGTCAAAAGCCTTGGTGAAGTCGAGATAGACGACATCCACCGCTCTCCCCTCGTCTATCCAGCTGGTCATTCCATCATAGAAGGCTATCAGGTTAGCCAAGCAAGATTTCCCCTTGGTGAATCCATCCTGACTGGTCTTGAGCACCTTCTTGTCCTTCACATGCCTGGAGACAACGGCCAGTATGAGCCGTTCCACCACTTTTCCGGGGACGGAGGTGAGACTGATTGGCCTGCAGTTGCCTGGGTCCTCCTTCTTGCCTTTTTTGAAGAGTGGTGTGACACTGGCCTTCTTCCAGTCCTCTGGCACCTCTCCAATTCTCCAGGATCTTTCAAAGATGATGGAGAGCAGCTTAGCTATGACATCCACCAGCTCACGCAGAGCTCTGGGGTGCATCCCATCAGAGCCCACGGATTTGTGGGTATCGAGTTTCCTTAGGTGCTCTCTGTTCCAAACACTTATACATTTTTAAGATCAATATTCTCCATCATCCTGCAGCTGTTTTGTGTGTGCTTCATTTTTCTCCAGTCAGATTTCAATGGTGAGTCAGAAGCTTTGAGTGTAGCTAGTGAGTTTTGAAAGACAAGCACATGCTGCCACTTTGATCCCTCTGGCTGTCTGTGTTGTGCTGTGCTGTTGAAAATGCTTCTGATTCATAATCTCTGCCAAAAGCACAAGTAGATCAGCATCACAAATTGCACAGGTCCCTGCAGTCTATTGGGGAAGGTTCACTGGTCAGAAAATCTGAGTCGAGTGAACCTAAACTTACGCTTTCCATTGTATTCAGATACACTGCTGAATTATTTGACTCCAGCCTAGTCTCAGAGACATTTTTCTTGTATTAGACTGAGCTAACCCACAAGATAATTATTAAGGCAAGAAGCTTAGCAGGGTTCTAGCAGGGATTAAACACTTATATGATTCATTAAAATATTACCAGTGCCACTAGCTGGGATAAAAATGTAAGGATTGTGTCATAATTATAACACCGGGCTGCAGCCAAAAAATCTCTGTGAAAAGAATCCCTGAAAAATGCTGCTTGAGGATGTGAGGCTGTAACCTCTGAAGCTCATGTTTCATTGGAAGCCCAGATTAATATCCTACTGTGCCCCAGCTGAAGAGTGAATGCTGTAAGGGAGGAACTCTGTTGCTCTTTCTGCTCAGTAGTGAACTGACTAAAAGTGAGGACAAGGAAAAGGAAGACAGGGAAGAGAGCAGTCAGGAAAAATAATAATAAAAAAGATACATATCCCTTTTTCCTCAGTGAGGTTGGACTCAATCAAACATATGTAATAGTAGTGTGTTACCTCTTCTGTCTGAAAGACCGCCTTTTGCCTGCTGGATGAGCATGCTCATCACCAGACCACACCAGGTTCAGAGGGAAAGGTGTTCTCAGTGCCCTGCTGACTATGCTTGTTCTGAATAACTATTCAAGACTGGGACATAGATATTAGTCACTGGGCACATGTCATCACTTCTGAGCTAAACAGTCCTTATTTGTCCCAGTGATGGGGAATATTTGAGCATGCTGTGCAGAATGGGATGGCTCCGTGTGGGAAAGTCACCTCCAGCTATTCTCTACCAGATGTAGCATCCTCTTGGGGAGAGCACATGTGGGAAGACAGACAGAAAGCCCAATTACTTGCCCAGCCCTACTGTTTGGTGTCATCACTATGCAGAAAGGGGCAGGGATGCTGATAAATCTCTTCAAGCATCTCAACTTGCAGGAGAATGCCTGCTCTACATCCCTTAGCGAGTAATTGCTTATTTATTGCCACAGCCATACAAGTCTTGTTGATGAGGAGAGTTGTGGGCACATAATCCCACTTCACCTCGGCTTGCAGGTGCAGCCTACTCATGGGGAGTAAATCTCTGCTGGGACTGCAGTCCTATCAGATGCCAATATGGACTCTGGAAAGCATGTGGATGTAATGTCTCACATCTTCAGCTTGCAAGGTACAAGGGGCATTGGTTGAACCAAAAGCCATCCTTCTATTGTGATTCCAAGACCACAGCAGATGGACTGAAGCATGGAGATGGTCAGAAGCTACCCAGGACCTGTCATCTATATCATCATCTGTAATTTTGCACTGAGGAGGACAGCACCTGCAAGATCTGGAACAAGAAAATTACTAAGAAAGAACATTAAGTCAAATGGACAGTGTGCAATGCTATTTCTTTTTTTCTTTTCTCCTGCAAGGAAGGGATCAGTCTTCTCAGTATGGCAAAAAGATGTAGATGGGTAGTTTTGATTCTTTGGTGCATTATGATTTCAATGTGTTACACAGCAGAGAACACAAGAATTGGCCAGTAAGCCAATCCCTTTATTTATTTTATTTTCTAAGGAGGTGATACTTATGCTACCACTAAATGTGTTTGTGTATGCTCACCTATCTGTGTATCTGCTTCTACGGCTACCGTCTCCCTCACCGGTATATTTGAATCCATCGACTGATTTCAAATAAATTTGACAAACAAGAGTATGTCTCCAAGGTATTAAATTCCAACACATTTTATGAAAATTGGCAGCTTCTTAGAGGAGAAAGACCCAATTAGTGCCCTCACAGAGAGAAGGCTGAAATGTGAAC
>NW_010582661.1:303704-319390 GCF_000705375.1 Tinamus guttatus | reverse complement strand
GTCCTCAGAGGGAAAATTCTTTAGATCAGAACTTGCATCTTACTAGATACCAGAGAATCCAATACGAGACAATGCTAATGCCCCAGAAAAACAGGCTTCCTCAGCTCCACCATGTGCAGAATGATGTGCTCATTACTTCCATCCAGGCTGTTTACAGCCACCTGTACACCCAGGCAGGAGTAGGATTGAGGAGTAGGAAGCAATCAGAGTAGGGAGGCAGCTGCCGAGCACCTCCCCTGATCATCTACCCCTTATCTTCTAGTACCCCCTCTCAGACCTTCCTCCTCCCCCTCCACCTCACCTAAGAATCTCATGGGTCTTCCTGGCCCTTTTGCTTCTCCATCTCTCTCTCTTTTTACCAAACCAAGGCTCCAAAGCATCACCAAATTCTCCAAAATGTTCATTATTGCCCCACAGCTCTTCCCCCTCTTGCCTTGAAAACATCCCTTACTGCAATCAGCAATTAAGTGCGTATATTTTCAGATCAGTTTGCCTTCAGTTTTGAACAGCAAAGTTCATTTTTGCCTGCACTGCTGAGAAACCTTGAGCTAGCTCTTGATTCATGACACAATGAAACAGGCAAGGACATTACATTTACGAAGTGGGCTTGTCCTCAGGGACAAATTTATCCTTCTTATAACCTCACTGGAGTCACAATAGAAAAAAACATATCCTTAATTAATCCAGCCTGCTTGCATTATGAGAGATAAAATGGCCTAGAGAAAAGTATTTGACTCTGATAGAGAGGAGGTTCACAGCTTACGTCACTTTGCCACTGATTTGATTGCTACTTTTGAACACATCATTTAGCTGCTGGGCTCTCATTTATAAATGCAAAATACAGCATTTGTGCTTAAGGATACAGATTGTCTTCTCATATAGGTGAGGATACACAGACTATACGGTTGCAACTAAATCAGTGTGCATCCACACTGGTTTCATCAATTTGCTGTTGTGGAGCACAAAGAAGCTGCTTTGAAAGACACAGTGAACTTCAGTCTCACGTTAACAAATGTCCCTCAAAGCTCTCCTTGGCTGTCCTTCAGCTCCTATCCCTTGTCTTTCCTTGGGAAAACAGTTTCCTTGCTATAAATCATTTAGAGCTCCAGCCCTTCCCTCCATGCTCCTGTTTCAGCTTCCCCCCTCCCTTCCCATTCCTCAAACAGCAGCAACAACAAAATGTTATAGGAAACATTAGAAACCATTTAAAATCATAATTTACTTTTTTCAAACAAGATGAATGTAATCAAGTTCTATGAGGACAGGAACAACAAGAGAAAGCAAGAGAGAAACCTCACAGGAAATCATTTGGACTCTCCTGACATCGCATAAATATTCTAGTTGAGTGACATTGGATGATCAGTCTTATCTTCTACAAGAGTTCTGACAGAAAGAAAAACAAGATAGGTAATTTATCACAGATACTTTTACATCTATTTGATTAAGTGAGCATTTAGTTAATTAAACTGTGAAATATTATAAAACTGATTTGTGCACTGAATTCTCGTCTAGCTAACAAAGCAACTCTAGCATGCCACCAATGGCTTCTGTGTTTGGAAACCTTCAGGGATTTTTCATACTGATGTGCAGATTATCCAGCAGCACCCAGTGGCTAATTCTAGTTATCATAAGATGATAGCATGATAAGATGCAAGGAGTTCAAAGAACTGTCCTTTGTGCAACCCAAAGACCCTCTACATTTGCAGCATCAGGAACGACCCTGGAGTGAACAGAGGACTTGTATAATTCAACTGAGAATGCTCCAAGAAAATGCTGCTGTCACTGCACAACTCTCCTGTACCCACCAGCTGTCTCCATTTGGAAAGTATCATCTTCAGTTTTTAAAAGCAAAATATTTACAATTGTTCCCGTCTGTCCCTCCAGAATTCTCCCCCTGTGCATATGGACTTTCATGGAGCTAAAACGCAGGAATCTCATGATCCCTCCAAATGTCTCCATCGCTAGCTGTCAAATGTTGGCATTCCCAACCGCGTATGCTTCTAGACATAGACTGACACCAGTATGTCAGTTGATTGACTTGAAAGTCAAACACACATGATTCCATATTAGGGATTTGGTGGAGATCCATGTCTGATCCAAATAAACATCCAAAGGAAGATCAAGATCTCTTCACATGAATAATAACAAAATCTCGAAAGGACAGGCTCCCCAGCCCTCCTAGGGTTTGTGAAAGCTGGTAAATTTGATCAGACTATTTAAAAGCAAAGGCCCTGAACCTTATTCCACATCAATACATTCAGGAAGCAGAAGTGATGCCATATGGCTTATCTGGCCAGTTGCAGGCCAAAAATACCACGCGTTGTTGCTGCTGAAGAGCTCTAGGACTCCAACACTTAAAGATATTTAGGCTGCAAGGCCAGATAAGGTGAAAGATGATGGTATTTAAGACAAGCTTTGGGCAGGTTTAAGATGCTGACCTCCAAATCTAGAATCCCAAGGCATCCTCTTAATCTGACACCCAAATTATGAGGCACTCCTTGGTTTGACATGGCACTTCCTTGCCACTTCCACACTATTTATGCTGGACATTTTCTGTCTATCCACGGCAGATCTATCTCATGTAAATGGTTTATGTGTCCTTTTTCCATCTCATATGATCTGCTCTAAACACTTTCAAATATCTGAAAACCTTACTGTGCGAGTCGGACAGAGAGTGTACGCTGATCTGTGGCTGACAAAGGATTTGAAAAGGGGCTTGCAAACTCTGAAAACAAACAAGCATACTTTTCTTTGGATATTTGTCATGAAAAAAAAAATGATGATTCTGATCTGCAATGAGGGTGGCATTTAACCTCAGATTAGAGTTGTACATTCTGGCATTTGTTCTACATACTGGAGAAGATGAAGAGCCGAGAGAAGGGAGCCTGTTGATGTTGAATGATCACTTATTTACAACACTGCATTGTTGCATTTGGGGAGAGGCAGGGCTGTAGATCCAGCCCTGAAGCTGGCAGTCCTAGGCTGCTCTCTGGCCTTCCTAAAGCTGCCAGCACTGCGGTAGACCGGTGCCCGCTATCACTTCACTGTGCCCAAGCTACTAGCAACTAGTACAAGCAACCAGTGGTTCTCCAGCATCTCCTCTGAGGAATGAAAATAAGTCCCTTCTCCTCTGAGATGCAACAAAGATGCAGACTGGCAGGGGCCTATGAGACATAAGTGGAACCACATAAGAACAAATGGTGCATCCCCCTTCATTCTGTGTTGGGAAAATAGCTGACACCATCTCATGTACTTTTTACCTCAGGGCTGACTGAGGAAAAGCTGTTTATGACAGCTGCAGAACTAAGAAGCCTGCAAAAGGAGGACATTTGTACCTCAGTTATTGATCTATACTAGGACTAGCCTTATTTCTTCTTTAACTATAACATAACAGAAATCACATGCCTTTCCAGCAGCCTGTTCTGGGTCCTGGCCATGCGATCTCCCAGCCAAATTCCACTGCTGGGGCTGCCCTGTCACGGCAGTTTGCTCCATGAGAAGATTGTGTGTTCTGGCCTCTTTGCAGCATGCACAGACAAGAAAGTCTTCATTTAAAAATTCCTTCACCATTTCACATAAAGTTTGCATCCTGGTTTATATACCAGCTTTCCCCACCTCCAAAAAAGTGTAGCCAGATGTGGCTGCATTCACCCAATGGCTCTAACCAGGGGGCTGCCTGGGGAAGAGCACAGCTAACTGCCACAATTCAGAGCAACTGCAGGTTGCTTCCGCCTGAGCTAGAACTGGCGCAGAAAACACTGGAAATAAAACGTAGTTAAAGCGAACCTGTAGTCTGCTTTCCCACAGCACTCCCCACTTCCCAGCAGCCTGCTGCTCTAAGTGAAGAATGGAGTCTGCGTCTTTATACTTGAATCACTGCAAAAGGTATATAATAAAATATATATATATATAAAGTTAACAATACATTTTCCCTTACATTGATATTAAAAAGAATGTGAAGGGTACAAAGGAGGTAAAAAAGAAAAAAGGCAGACCTGACCCCTGACATAACCTTCATTTTTTTTTTAATGTCAAGACATAAAGATTTGATCTGGAACTAGCTGAGACCATAAGATCTATCCTTCACCAGGGATTACTTCCCACCATCCCACAGAAGTCAAGAAAGCTGTGACGTTTGGCATCACTTAAAAGTCTGTCTCCCTCCAGAAGAGCTACAGGTTTCTCTACAGAGAGGAGACTAGACAGTGACAGCTATCGTCAGATATTATTGCACGGTCCTTTTGAAAAATAAAACAAATACAACATTCCCCAGAAAGCGCGGGCAAAGTTGTCAAGGCAAGGGCAACACCTTTACGAGTGTGATACTGTGACTTTGAGGTGGGGAAAGCAATTAGATCAGATAATTTTCTTCTCCCTGTCTCCCCAGTCCATCTATGAAGATCGTATTAGCAAGGAGAAGAAATGAGTGTCCATCAAAGGCGAAGAACAGAACCCAGAAAGTGTCTGCTCTAGGTAATGCAAAATCTTAATGCCAAGTACAGTGAGACTTCATCAATTTTAAATGAATTTTCAGTACTCTTTTATTTTAGCGTTCTGCTGAGACTCTACTTCTTTCCTTCTTTACCACTTTTGAGGACTGCACAATCAGACAATGAAAGGATTCACTGACGACAACTGTCAACTGAAATAGCCTTATGTGATTACTTGTAAAAATGCAGTAAAAAGTAAAAAGGTTGCAGTAACAGTTAATGAGAACTTTAATCGATTAATGCAAGGAATATTGTGCTGAGGGGATGTAAAAGATGTCTTTATATCCCCTCAAGACAGTGTCCTCAAATTACTCTGCCCTTGTTCTTATTTCTTTCTTTGTTACCCCTGAAGGAAAAAAGTCAACTCTACCACAAATCCTAACCATTATTTTGTTGCTAAATGATGGAGCTAGTTTTCTGATAATCATAAATTTTCACCAAAACTGTTAGTCTTTAACTTGCAATTTAGCACGTGACATTCTCTGAGATAACAGGTCGCATAGTCATTGGGGCTGTGTGTGTGTGTGTGTGTAAAAAACCTTAGTCACAAATTATTAATGTTCTTTTATAGCACAAGCAGTGATCTGCATGTATTTTTATGAACTTCAGAAAGGAAGTTCTGGGCGGAGATTTAATCACATGTCATTGTCTGTTATGCATTCATAAAAAAGATGAACAATTATGGCAATTGAAGGAAACCTATCATCAACTGAGAGGAAAAGACTATTTTTATGAAGCGTACAAATTCAGTCTTTTATAACAAAATGACTACTTAAGCCTTTAAAACTCTAATCATTACCATTTGCTTCCTAAAATATCCATCTCCCTTTATCTGTACTTAGAACTGAAAACACAAAGCTCTTGAAACGTTTCTGGCCTGTGAAAGGGCAGAACTATTTTTCCCATTACATCCCAGTCCTGTAGCTAGGCTGTGAAATAGCACTTCCCTTTTAACTCCTTCAGCACGGCCTGCCTGTATTCAGACACTCGCTTTGCTGCTGCGATCACCTCTGCCTGCAGATTTGCCCCGGCAGCCAAGTCACTCTCACAGTCTCCAAGTTTGCCTTATGTCACCAAGCCACAGAAAACACCCTGCGAGGATGTTGCTAGCCCAGGGTTGTTAGCCAGGGTGAGTGCGGGATAAGCTGGATCAGATGGCCTCATATGGACTTTGGGGTGAGACCACAATTGCCAATAGCTCCCACAACAGAGCCCCATGCAGTGATGTGATGGTGCACTCCAGATGGATGCTCTGGTGCGATACCTAGTGGGAAAGGATGTTCTGGCTACAGCCCCGAGACCCTGCAGCAGTACGCAGGGTTTGTATGCAGAGAGCTCCAAGTAGTTTGGCTTCCAGGCACCGCCTGTTGCAGTGCATGTGCACAGCGTGCGATACAGCCCAATAGACGCTGCCTGTCCTCTCACCTATGCAGCTAGACATAGGGACGCTACTGCTCTTCTGCAGTTTGCCCTCAGGTTGCAAAAATCACCACAGATGATGATGAGCACAGATGAGCTCGTTTCCTGGAGGGATGTCTTGGGCAGACTCCCTCAGAGATCTGTTTGTCATCCTTGCTGTTTGGCACACACGGGAAGCCACCGGACAAGACAGAGCAGTGATGTGGGCTGCAGTGTATCCTTCTTGCTAATGAGACCCAGCTCGCTCCATGTCTCGCTTTCTCATTAGAGCAGGGCAGAGTGGAGCCCCACCTTGTCCCTCTCCTTACAGCCTTCTGGCTCAGGCAGGAGGCACAGCTGCATCGCACGGCCTGGCACTGTGCTGAACACCAGCCAAGGGCTGCAAGGGTGCCTGCAAAGGCACAACGCTGCCAGTGCTGTGCAGTGGTATCAGCTCAGCTCTCAAAAGCAAAACGGCCTCACTAGGGTGTCCCCTGCACAGCAGGACAGGTCGCCCCAGCACAGCCCGGCCCCAGCGCAAGCAGTCCCAGCTTCCCTATCACCAGTGGGCAAGCTGGACTGGCTGAGCCAGGGGTCCCCCCTGCACCGTTGCAGCCAAGCCCCTGCTGGGCCCTGTAATCAGGAAGGTGGTGCTAGTAGGGAAGGGAGGAGATGATTTTGGTGGTTTAATATAGCTTCTTCAACACCTCTTGGAAGAGGAAAGGGGTGCCCAGCTTGCCACAGCTGAAAAAACAAAGAAAGGAGAAAAAAAATAAGCCATTTCCTCAGAGTTCCTCATTTTCACTGCACTTGTCAGCTGTGACCAAAGGGTGCCCTATCACAGGGTGGGAGGGAAGTAAAACTCAACTTTCCTCTCTTGGGACTCAATTCTGTAGGAGAGATAGGGGCTCTACACTTGCCCCTTTCTACAGACCTTAATCATGGAAACTGGTTTTGGTAGGAGACATCTACAGCTCAGCCAGGCATCCAGCTACCTTGGCCTTATCTTTAGCCTCAGTCTAGAACCTGCCACCAGGCCCCATTTTAGCTTTACATAAGGGGTTTATTTGAGCCTAAACACTGAAAGGGAGCCTAGGCTGCATGCCAGCAAAAATCAAAGTCTACCTGTCTACCTGCAGACTAGCAGGACCACTCACTTCCAATCCATGCATGTCTCAGTTGCTGAGGGCCAGGGCACCGTGACCAGGCAGGCTTTTAACCCTCTCGCTGCTCATTTTCAGTGGGCAGCAATGTGATTTACTCTGATGCCAACAAAAAGAGGTTGTCAGGCCTGCTTCACGATGCCACACTTTAGAGGCCATGTCAGCCTGTATTTTCCCATACCACTCACCTCTTCTTCCCTCCTAACCACAGGCATGAGAGAACAACATCTGCATGGGTCTGTACTACCAGCCTGCATGCATAAGGGTGCAGGAGTGGGTGCCGCGTGTGGGCCTGAGTGGGAGAGAGAAACTTTCTTTTAATCCCTCTCCTGTGGCACAGATCAGAGCATTGCTGGTGCAGATCAAAACAGCATCTAGCAGCTGGGAATTGGCAAGTCCTGTTATGCCAAGGAATTGGCAATACCTGTTACACCAGCTTCACACTACCCAAGGATCCCTAGGCAAATCCCTAGGCAGCAGGTCAAATGGGTTTGCTGCTCGGCTACAGTACTCCACAGAGCAGCTCTGAGTGTGCAGACCAGGGCTTGGCAGATCACCTGTATCTGACGAAACACTATTAAAGCTTGAAGTGACAATTGGGAGTGCCAACAGACTGTGTTGCAGAGCACAGCTCTCCCAAGAGCCTCCCAAGAAGCATGATAAATCCTGAGAAACAGGGAGCTCAAAATGAGTCCTGCCTGTTGCCCATCTGAAGCCTTGTTTTGCCTGATGGTTACGGTTCCCCTCTGCTCCAGGTAAGGCAAAGCAAGCCTGACTCAGCTGTGCTCGCCCGTTGAACTCGTGGCTCAGTGTCCCAAAGGAGCTGGTGCTGAGAATAAGATTGGAAGGGTGGGCTCAGGAGGATATGGGTGGGACACTATGGCGGCAAGGAAACCCTTGTTCACAGCTCATTTGGAGAGGAAACGGGCACTGATTCCAAGGAAATTGTTTTGTGTTCCTGAGTAATCAGAGGAGGCGGTGGCGCTGGCTGTCCAGCCCTTTCCCGCTGCTGCAAACTGCCACTGCTGATTCAGGGGGAAGAAGGCACAACCAAATGGCTTCCAGGCTCTCATATCTCCTTGCACTGCTGAGCTGAAGTGTGAAACGACCTTCCCCGGGCCTGGAGACTAGCAAACCCATCAGTTTTGCCACAGCAACCGCCATTCAGGCAGACTGAGTTTCAGCAAAAGGCGTGACAAACGTAACCTTTCCCTATTCAAGCACTTCCCAGAGGCACTGCCTCACCCAGCGAAGCCCAGGAGGGAAAACAGGGAAGTGCCCAGAAAGCAACCAGGTTTGCCCTTTGCACAAACCACTCCTTCATCCCAGTCGGATGTGTCCGCTCCTGTGCCACTGAATCACCAAATGGTTGAGGTTGGAAGGGACCTCCAGAGATCATCTAGTCCAAACCCCCTGCTTAAGAGGGCACTTCCCCCACCATTCCGCACGTCCTTCCCCTCCCAGGGAGGTGCTCTGACCTCCACAGCACAGGAAATCCCGAGGTGCTTCTTCCTTGGGACAACCCGTCCTGCTGCAGCGAGGCTGACCAAGCACAGGCCTTCCCTGCTGCACCCCTTCACCCAGGGCTCACATGTGAAGCACCCAGGAGATCCTCCTGGGAAGAACCATGGGCAGGGGGTGGGTTTGCAGACACCCCATGTGCGTTACGGCCTTGCAGAGCTCCTCATGGCCCTCAGCACTGCCCCAGCCAGGGGTGGCCGGGGCTGTCCCGCAAAGCACACGAGCGAGTAGGGATGTCGCTGCAGCCGAGCCCCCCCCCAGCGGGGATCAGCCGTAACCTGCAAGCCCGTGGCAGGGAGCAGGGAACAGAGTGGGAGCTCTCAAGGAAATATTTTGCTGAAAACAAAACTTTCAAAGTCTTTCAACAGCGGCACACTGAAAATAGACTTCAGACTCAAAGGGGGGGGGAATGGGAAAAGGTTGGCGGGGAGAGAGGGAGAGAGAGAGACATCAAACGACCGACAACAACCCTGGGGAAAAAAAGGGGCGCAGAGGTTGCCAAAGATTTTTTAAATCCACTTCCTGCAGGAGCTGGAGACGAAGCGGGCCGGTTTATTGCAGCTTGGCCTGCACGGCGAGCCCGGCGAGAGACACTTGAGGCTCACTCCAAACACAGCCATTCATTACCCACCGCTGCATCCTTCAAAACAGGAAGCGTTGCCAGAGCATTAATTTATCTCTTAATCGCCGTCCTTTGGTTGCCGCTAAAAATGTTTAGTCATAGATTTAATTCCTCTCACTCCACCCCCCTACATCCCGACCACCTCTGATCACAAACACCATGAGGAGACAGGCCTGGCGGCTTTTATTATTTTCTTACTATAATTTAACTTTCAGGAGACCGATTTGCCCGCTTGCAGCTCTTATTCAAGGGCCCTGTGCAGCAGTGAGAGAGCTGCCTCTGGCTCAGGGTGGGAGGGTAATTCTTTGGGATTTCGCCTTGTCATTATTCTTTCTTGCTCTTGTTATTGTCTTCAGCCTCATCCTCCCCAACCCCAATTTACTTTAAACAGATGTCTTATTTGTTCATGCCATGCTGAGGATTTGCCCTGGCAGAGAGGTCTTTTTTTGTATTTTGTTTTGCCTTTTTTTTTCCTCAAATGTGTTTTGAATTTTGAGAGGGGTCCATGAAACAATAGCAGATGTGTTGTAGCTACAATTAATTGGATAATTAACTTGATTCATGTATTTTATCCTAGGTTTGTGTTTCTTACACAACGGAGTATGTGTGTGTGAGAACCCAGGGTGGGCATAAGCAGCAGGAAGAAAGGTAGCAGTGGACAAAGCCTGGATGTGGAGGTAAGGGAGCCAAGGACTCCCCAGTGGCTCCCCAGCCAACAGGAATGAGCTGGCAGCTCTAGGACAAATTTGGCCTGGATCTTGCAGGGAGCTCCAGACAGGCAGACGCAGCATCTGCCCAAAGATCCCCTGAGTGCCAAAGGCTGCCCGTGCTGCACCCAGGGAGAGGTCAAGCTTTTGGCTCTTAGTTATAAACAGCTAGGCAAGACCTCAAGTTAGCGTCCATCCTGCATGCTTTTTGGAAAAGAGGTGAGCAAAACTGCCCTTAGGGAACTGCACAGCACCCGTAGAAGTCAACCTTTTATGCACTAGAGCTTGTAAATATCAGAAGAACAACAGTAACAACAACAAAGCAAAACCAGAAAGCGTTTTAGTGACAAAAAAACAGAGATTTTGTCTTTAAACTTTTCAGTAGAATACATCGCAACAAATCATTCGTGAAAATAAACAAAAAAAAAGGAACTCAAGCCCCTTATATGAAAACAAATGATACTGCTAATTGCAGTGTACAAATGCCAGATATTGGCATATAACTCTAACTACACTAAATGCAAATGTCAGCTGGAATGTCAGTCCAACTTCATCGCCCAAGGCAAAATTTCCTAGCCAGACCTAGATGGATCAAAATTTCCTACATTTTTTCTTTTCTTTTGCTGTAGCAGCAGATGAGAGGAGAGAATGGAACTATTTAGTCTTCAAAACAGCTGGGGATGGGAACCCACAGAGATCCTTGTTTATGCTTGACTAACAAATTATGGTAAAAACACAACATCACTAGTAGAGCTTTTGGAGAGAATTATACCCAGAAGTCCTTAAAAGATGTTAAAAAGACTTATCTAAATTTCCATCTAAAGAAAAAGGAAGATGTTCCTCAGAATATGATTTTTCTACTCTCTGTTTTTTTAAACTGTATTCGGTTTCTTTGCTTGCTTTCTCTTAATTTAGGTGCCGCAAATTGCCAGTTACTCTTTTATTCATTTTTGCTTGAGCTTAACAATATTTGACGCTTATCTGGAGGCCAGAGTACCTGGAACAATGGGTAAAAATGTTACCCAAACTCGTGATGGGAAGAAATGTGTATTTAGACTATGTGGTTGAGAACAGAGCGTGAACTCTCAGTGTACTTCACTGAAATATCTATACCAGTAAATGAAGTGTGTCCTGAAAGACTCAAAGACCAGAAAAAGAATCCCAATGCTTTAATGTTTTATCATTAATACATTATGATTTTTAAGGCAGCTGTACCAGCTGGAATGAGGGGAAAAGTTGAGCCATGATTTATGAATATTTAAGGCTCATGTTACTGGCATCATTAATCACAAATGCTGCTAAATTAATCTACCTTCTAATTTGTGTGCAAGATGTTCATCTGAAAGTAGATGAGCACCAATATTTAGGATACCATACCATACCATACAGTGTTATTTTTAAGCTGTAAGCACTGTCATACTCTCCCATTGTGGAGTAGCCCACACTGTCCCACTGTGAGGGCAATCCAGAAAATTGCTGCTCTGCTGAAGGCCGCTTCTAGGACATGACACCAGGGAAAATGATGGAGGCCAACCACGGTTTAGTACTGTGGATGGTAATCAAAAACTCACCTCTGACCCACACTGAAATCTACGCTCCAAACAACTGTGTTTGAACTTTTTCCAAACCAGTTTCCTCTAACTTTATGGAAGACATTCCTTAAATTTTAATGAAGGCCACAAGT
Source organism: Tinamus guttatus (assembly GCF_000705375.1). Next base: position 307,805 of record NW_010582661.1, on the reverse strand, counting down.
TTTCCTTTCTCCAGTGCTCAGAGACAGAATGAAACAATCACATATGGGAAGGATAAAAAAGGCAGTTGCTGTTGAGGTGATTTTCTAATGATGAACATAGTCAAAATGAGAATTCAGTTCCTTTCAGATCCTTGGTGGTAGCTATATACAGACACAGAAACATAAGCTGGTTTTGAGAAAACAACTTCTCAAACTGTATTTTTTATTTATAAATGCCTTTTCATATCATTTTCTAAGATTTTGCTCACTCTTGCGGAGCTATAGAAAATTGCATTTGTGGTATCTAAATTACCTAATTCATAAACAGGAGGAAATTAAAAATGATTCTGGTATGTTGATTTCAAATAGAAGCGTGCATCAAAAAAAAAACCTTCTAAGGCATCCTCACATAATGCAATTTCACAGCATATGCGACCATCTCAAAACATGGTTTAAAAGCTCCCTTCAACCTCAGACATTAAAATAGGAATGGTCTTATTACTCAGAGTTCTCAGTGGTTTCAGACCTTAAACCTATTGCTAATTAAGGAATGATTTTCTTCTGTCCTACAATTCAGAATGAAAAAGTTCTCCACATTGAAGCAAGGGCTGACTCATCTGCTCTGACAGGTTGATTTGTAAAAAAATAATGAAGGCTGTTTGAAGGTGATCAGAGTTTTTGATTCCTAGGAGCTGTCCCATCAGAAATGGATTATCAGACAGAGTGTAGCTGAGGTGGTCAAAGGTGCATTGTTAATGCAATATATCATATTGATATCACTTTTATGTACATAATATATACAGTGTTTATGTATATACAGGTTGTCTGGAAGTATACATGAGATGCAGAGAAACAATTCCAACTGCTTCAATTTGCTAATACAGAGTTATTAAAATTGCTAGTTCCGTATACGTGCAACAGAAATTACAAGCAGACATACCATGCACCTAATTTCAAAATATAAACTCTTCTGCGTAAGTATCATACTACTTTTGTACTATTTTGTATTTCATCAGCTCTCCGTAATATACTCTTTATATTTCTAAAACATTCATAAATAAATGTAAGTTGTTATTTTTATCCTCCAGGCAGTTAAACTGCATTTTCTCAAGTATTTCCTTCTCGCTGATACCCTCCCTTTTGAGGATGTGTCAGTGAATTGCGTCTGGTATTTCCTCAGTTAAGATATCTAAAGTGAATGCAGAAACACACTCTGTGAATTTTTTCTCTGGCAGATCAGCCTCTTCCCACACATCTCTCCCTGCCTACCACAGCAACACCAGGTTTTGTAGTTTGTTGGAAGCCGAAATGCAGCTCCATGCTGGATTAGCCAACTTAAGTTCAGGTGTGCAAGCAACAAGGTGTCATTGCATTAATGTGCTTGCTCGAGAGAGAAAAAAAAGTGTCTTTAAGACTACCATGGCATGCAATGTTTCTCAGATTTTGTGTCATCTTTTCCTCTGACTGCAGTTCTCCAGCAGAGCCATGCAGCAGGGCAAAGAAGAGGGTCACTTCCATGAGGATGGGATTGTCCCAGGGCCTCCTTTCTAATATGGAATCTTCATTCATCATCATTGCCAGTTAAATATTCATTCCTGTTTTCCATCAGCAAGGGAGAGCAGCATGAGATTTCCTTTGACCTGTAGGACAAAACAGTCATGCAAATTGTCATCCCAGACAAAGATCAGTTTTAAATAACAGGCCAAGGCTCAAGGATCTAAAATGTCACTTTTCCCTTGCCTCTCCTCCCCCTTTACTTGGAAGCTCTCTCCAATCTCATTTCATAAAACTTGCAGCTCTGAGCTGCAACTCAACTGTCCCAAGTTTCACCTGGCAATGCCAGGATAGTTACTGCATACCTAGAACAGGTTTTTAGGATCCCAGGACCGTGGCAGTTGTTTTAAAGAAAATGCTTTTCATGGCTTAAAAGAAAACAGAAATAATTTCTAATCCCTTGAGCTGCAGAGTTATGGAAAATTTAAAGCCCGCTGCTCTTCCAGCATGGCTTACAGTCCAACAGAAGAGGAAGGGGTCCACAGCTATTTGACCACTCAGGAAATTGAAGTACGTCTTCTGACAACTCTCGTTGCCCCCAGAGAGCCACTGATGAAATCTGTGAAACAAGGGAGCAAAGAAGAGTTACAATTTACTTTTGTTTTTCCGGACAGAAGGAAGGTAGAAAACAGAAGTGCCACAGAGTGCACATTGAAAGCACACTGATGCAGCTCTGGAGACCAAGGGGACCCAATCACTGTAGTTGTCTGATTGACACCAGTTCCAACTGGCTTTGGAGATGGTTCTCTCCGTGAAGTAGTGGGTGAATGTGGTCTACAAGGGGGCATGGGAGAAGGGAATAAATGTCTGGAATGAATCATTGAAGGCCACGTACTTTGCTCAAGTTACAGAGGATCACACCAAGGGGCTGTGAGGCACAGGTACACTAGTTGTATAATCCATAGCAGACCTCGAGGCATCTTCCACTGTCTCATCTAAGACTCCTCACCCAACAAAGCCACTTACCTTACACAGATTGCCTTGTTGACTAATATTCAACCTCTCATAACTGCACTAGTCCAGCCAGGGGTTGGGATATTCCTTTCCACACTGCAGCTAAGTTCTGCTGCTGCTATGGCCTTCATTGCCCACTCCCCCTTCTGCTTTGTCCAGGCAAAGAGGAGATAAGTTACACCCACATGCCTGAACTGACAATTAGACAGAAGTAAAAGGAAGACTCTTGCCCCATGTTTCTCCTTTGCTTGGATATTTAGGCTGAACTGTAAACATAGCCTTTGGAAAACCCTTCCTTTGATTTAAAAGGTTACTCCATCCAGTGGATGTTTTATTTAAGAAATCTGGTACGTGGTAATTAATGTTAGAGGCCATATCTTCCTGCCGAGCAGTAGTGTATGGCAGGAGCTTCTCCTTTTCCTTCACTGGTACAGCATGAAGATTGAGGCAGTGCCATCCAGGAGTAAGGAGGGTCAACTGCTGGCCTTGCAAACACACCGTCTAGGTCAGCTCTGCAGAGAGGGACCTGGGTGTCATGGTGGATGACAAGCTGACCATGGGGCAGCAGTGTGTCCTCGTGGCCAAGAAGGCCAATGGGATCTGGAGTGCGTCTCCAGCAGGTCGACGGAGGTGATCCTGCCCCTCTACTCAGCCCTGGTGAGGCCACATCTGGAGTATTGTGTCCAGGCCTGGGCCCCACAGTACAAGAGGGATGTGGAGCTGCTGGAGAGAGTCCAGCGCAGGGCCACAAGGATGATCAAGGGGCCTGGAACATCTGCCCTATGAGGAGAGGCTGAGGGAGCTGGGCCTGTTCAGCCTGGAGAAGAGAAGGCTGAGAGGGGACCTAATCAGTGCCTATAAGTACCTCAAGGGAGGCAGTGAGGAGGATGGTGCTGGCCTCTTTTCACTGGTGGCAACCGACAGAACTAGAAGTAATGGCCACAAACTGAAACACCAAAAGTTCCACAGGAACTGAAGGAAAAATTTCTTGACAGTGAGGGTGACAGAGCACTGGAACAGACTGCCCAGAGAGGTTGTGGAGTCTCCTTCTCTGGAGATCTTCAAAACCCGCTTGGATGCCACCCTGTGCCATGCGCTCTAGGTGACTCTGCTTGTGCAGGGGGGTTGAACTAGATGACCTCTAGAGGTCCCTTCCAACCTTAAGCATTCTATGATTCTATGATTCTAATAAAGGCTTTGTCACTGGAAAGCCTAACTTGATAATCAAGAGTGCCATCGGTTTTAGAGAGATAAGAGGACTCCAGTCACTGAGGGGTAACTTAGCAATGTTATCACTTCTAACTGCTAATCTTCCTAGCACGAATAAATGTCTCTTCCAAGCTGCGTTCAATTCCATATTACTGTCTCTTTTCCCCATTGACTTCTCTTTTCTTTGTTCTTGCCAAGATTGTCCTTACCACAGATTGAGATTCCTTCCTGCTCCATTTTTTGTGGTTTAGGGTATGGGCTTGGAATCAACAGGCTGAATGTTATCAACAGACTGACTTTCACACTCATCTGTGCAGTACATAAATATTTCCCTCAAGACCCATTTTAGTTATCTAGCCTGAGCCAATCAGGTAGTCACCTTCCAAAGCTTTTGTAGTGAGAATT
>NW_010582661.1:278863-303656 GCF_000705375.1 Tinamus guttatus | reverse complement strand
ACTGACTAGTGGAGAGAAATTAAAGAATTATCTCAACACACTGATTTCCTTTGGTTCATAGCTTAAGAACATGAGTCTACTTGGGAGGGAGGCTTGGGGCCAAGTGGCTGGAGAGTTGTGTGGGAGAAAAGGATCTGGAGGTGTTGCTCAACAGCTGGGTGAACATGAACACAGTGTGCCCAGGTGGCTAAGGCAGCCAACAGCATCCTGGCTTGTGTCAGGAACTGCGTAGCCAGCAGGACCAGGGAAGTGATTGTCCCCCTGTACTCAGAGCTAGTGAGGTCCCACCTTGAACGCTGTGTTCAGTTTTGGACCCCTTACTACAAGGGAGACATTAAGGTACAGGAGCGTGTCCAAAGAAGGGTAACAAAGCTGGTGAAGGGGCTGGAGCACAGACCTTATGAGAAGTGGCTGAGGGAGCTGGGGTTATTTAGTCTGGAGAAGAGGAGGCTCAGGGGAGACCTTATCGCTCTCTACAACTACCTGAAAGGAGGTTGTAGTGAGGCAGGGGTTGAAGTTGTGTCAGGGAAGATTCAGGTACGACATTAGGAAGAATTTCTACAGAAAGAATAGTCAAGCATTGGAACAGACTGCCCAGGGAAGAAGGGGAGTCACCATCCCTGGCAGTGTTCAAGAACTGTGTAGATGGGACAGTTAGGGACATGGTTTAACAGGTGTGATGTTGAGAGGTTGATCTCAAAGGTCTTTTCCAACCATAATGATTCTATGATTCTATCATTTCCTGGGTTTTAGACTTCTCCCTTGCTCCTAGGCTATTGATAACAGCCTCTTTTACCAGAACAGGTAGCAGAAACCCAGATGTGGTGCTGAAGAATCCTAGTGTTTGATGTTAATATTTTGCAATATGATGACTTTGGTAGTATGAAAACCAGATGTCCTGGGCCATGCAGGAAGGCTATCAGGAACATTTGACTTACATGGAAATTGAGAGTTTGGCATGTACATGTATCACCAAAGCACATGTGCCCTTCATCTTCCATTTGCACCCTCAACTCCTCTGTATTGACATACGTACATGTACACATGCTCAGCACAATTTCCTGCTTTCTGGATATAAGTTCATGTGCAAAAAAAAATGTTCATTTTTACCCTCTCTTAGGTCAGTCTTGTCCAAAACAGAAAGTAGAAATCTAGCAGACAGCACATATTTAAGCCTACAACAATTTGACAGTCGTGGGGACATGAAGCAACTGAGCACTTTCCACCTTGTCAGAATCTGTTATGTGACCATCAGCATGGAGGGAGAAGTTCTGGCTGACATGGGAACTACAAAAAAAAAAAATGTCCATAGCAATAACTTTCTTCAATAGTAGCTGGATTCTCCCTCCCTACCATCAGGATGAACTACAAGAGACAGAACTGCATATCATCTCAGACAACATCTGACAAGATTACACTTCTTCCCGTCCTAAGGAGGTATTTGGCTCTTCTGAGTTTCTGGGAAAAACCTTCCAGAACTAAGACCTCACTTTTAACAGAGAAGTTTTGCTCCCACTGTGGCATGATGCATTTCTAGTTTTGCAGAAAAAATATCTGTCAAAGTGTTTTTAGAGCAAAGCAAATAAATGTGTTCATAAAACATAATCGAGTCACTCTGCAGGGCTATTCTGAGGGAAGATGATATCATCTGAGGTGTTTTTGACTGTCTGTAAATATCTGAAGTGTCATTTTTAGTGGATTCAGAACTAAAAAAAAAAAGGTAGCAATTTCAGTAAAAGCAAAATCAAGTCAGTGTGCAGATGGTGAAAGCTCCAGCCAATAAACACAGCATGAGAGGCCAGTAGTGATCAGAAGCAAGTATAGCTATTGCACCTGCATTAGTCTGTTACATGAACATTTTACAGGGCCTGGTATCAAGTATATTAAAAATGATGCCAGATTCCCAAGACCCTTTGTCCTTTCAAAGTCTTCCCCGCCATGGCTGTCTCTAAGGCTTTCTTCTTAACATGGCTTTTTCCAGACATCCCAAGGAATGGTGAGCTAGAACACCCCGACATCATAGAACCATAGAATCATTATGATTGGAAAAGACCTTTGAGATCATCAAGTCCAACCGTAAACCCTTCACCACCACACCTGCTAAATCATGTCCCTAAGTATCTCATCTGCATGTTTCTTGAACGCTGCCAGGGACGGTGACTCCACCACTTCCCTGGGCAGCCTGTTCCAATGCTTGACTATTCTTTCTCTGTAGAAATCCCTCCTAATGTCTAACCTGAACCTTCCCTGACACAACTTGAGACCATTTCCTCTTGTCCTGTCTGTAGTTGTTCTGGAGAAGAGATCGACCCCTGCCTCACTACAGCCTCCTTTCAGGTAGTTGTAGAGGGCGATAAGGTCTCCCCAGAGCCTCCTCTTCTCCAGACTAAATAACCCCAGCTCCCTCAGCTGCTCCTCGTAAGGTCTGTGCTCAAGCCAATGCCCAGTCTCAACTCTGAATGGATTGTCAGGAAGGTTTCAGCTGTATCATGCAATCAAGAGCACAACTGTTACATTGCAGCTACACAGAGGTACTGCCAACTGCCCAGCAGATTAGCTTCAATCTAATGCTGATGATATTGAGGTCTCTGCAACTTTTTCTATTAAACACAAAAGCATGTAGGAACCTACGAGAAGTCAGAAGTTCACAGGCTGTCTGGTACTTACTTGGATTGATGTGAGCCTTTGGTATGGAAATTTTGCTAAGACAGGCTTTCTCATGAGTGCGCCACACTTTGTCTGGTTGCAAATACCACAGAAATAACCTTTCTCATGGTATTTCAATATTTATTTTCTGGTTCCTGTCCAGCCCTAAATCAGGAAGTGCAGAAGCGTGAGAAAATTTTATAAAAAGAAAAAAAAAGTCTAATGATGGTTTTTGAGTCTCAAAAAAAGCTTGTGTTCTGCCTGAGTCTGAGGCAAAAGATTTGTTTTGTTCTAGTTTTATTCCAACAGGTCCATCCATTCTTAGCAGTTTCTGCAAGAGCTGTCACCTAGCTGTGAGAATATCAGCAGTGAGGCCAGGGGAAGCCTTGCTGGTGGCTTCTGAAGTGCCACCAGTCACTTTGTGTGGTTGTTCCCAGCCTCTGTGTGAAGTTATTTAATATTTATCTTCCTCTGAAAAGTTCTGTAAGATTCTTGGATGAAACCTCACATGCAAGGGTAAAAGATTATTATAATTAATATCCCTTCTTTCTTAAACCAGCAAGTGTAACTTAGCCTGTACATATCCCTTCAAACCTTTAAAGGAACCCTTTCACAGTGAATTAGGATATGATGTAATGTCTATGCATTGTTAACAGGACTAAAGTGTAATAAACATTTGTTTTCATGAACAAAGAAAAGAGATGTAATTCAGAAGACCCACAGAGGGATGTGTCGTATAGAGCTGCCATGTTTGCATACATGCTTTTCTGACTGCAGTCAGTTTTAACAAGGATAAAATACTATTGACATTAAATCACATGTTGTTTTTTATTTTAATGAGCCTCAGAATTGCAGAGGTGTTCCCAAAGACATAATGGTTACATCTGTACAAATATGCTGAATGTGTCTAGGACTGTAGCACAGCCCAAAGGCCAACTGGCACCAAAAAGCCTACCTCCATACCACTGAACTCTTCGTGTCTCCAGAACAGCAGGGCCACATCCAAGCCACCTACTGGGAACCATCCCTGGTCCAGGCAAACTCCGGAGCAGTGCCAGGAAATGTTTGGGAGACCATTAGCTGGCGTGCGGCTCAGCCGTGCCAGGGACTGTTCAAACAATTAAGAGTGCAGACATGCGAGTACCAGGGCCTGGCACCGTTCCCTGGCTCTGTTTGATTTATTAATGTAGAGTAGCCATGTGGTCTGCAGAGCCTTTATTGCTGGTGACAGTACCAGGAAAGGGGAAAGTTCGGGTTACTTTTGCAAGTCTGGCAGATAGAAAAAAAGCAGGCTTATTGGGTTCTTTTCTTGTAGATGTCACATGCTTTATATGAAAATTCTTAAAAGACAATCAGCCTAGGAGCCTGAAATGCCATTTTGGTTGAGCTGCTCTTCAAAGGCTGGTAGTAATTTGAAAAAGGCTTCACACTCAAAAATAATTGGCACCGAGGAATACCTTCTCGAAGTCCTTTTGCTTATTTGCATTTTATTGATTTATATTTAACCAGGGGCAAGAATTGTCCTCAGAAGTCCACTCAGTCCTATTCAGTTCCTAGAATGCCAAGGCAGTGCCTTTAAAACTCACAGGAAGCAGATAACTAGGACATTTGATGCAACCACTTGAAAATTCATTACAAATAAAAAGAACTGTTGTGCTTTGCTGTTGTCAAGATGATGCTTAATTAAAAGTCTCATTAAATGATGCTCTATAAAGACATTTTCTTCCTTTCATGTTTTCCTGGAAATAGTCTGATAGAAAGCAGGGAATGTAATCGTGTGGCCATCCCAGGTTACTGAATATTTTTTCCAAAAACTTCCTAGCACTAGACAGAATATAGCAGTACCACGTGTGCACAGCAGAATCATCTTTCTTTGACCTATGACAAAACTCCTGTGAGAAAATCAGATCAACAAATGCTAAAAAAAGTCCTTGATACTTTACACACAGCTGAATATAAGAAATACTGCCATTCAAATCAACATCATCAACATATATGAATGCAGCTCTTTTGCTTGGGAAACAAATGCTGGTTTATTTAGAAGAGAAATTACTTAACTTTCTCATGTTGACACAACAGTGCATTGACAGGCTTAACAAGCTTCCAAATCCTTCCATAAAAAGTTGTGTTAATAAATGATAGTTTAGGAACAGACAGCCATGAATGTGCCTTCCTCTACTTATTTTTATGTATTATGTCTGCCCTGCAATAGAGCACAGAGTCCAGGGTCCCCTGGTAGCAGGTACATCACTTAAGTGGATCAATGTGCTGAGACTGGTTCAGGAGACCAGGGCTCAGCTCCTGCTATTGCTTATGATTTTAACACTCTTCCTTCTTACCTTTAGGCTTGATTCACCAAAATATGCATTCTCTGAACCGCGACTATGATTTAGGCCCTAAGGCTGGTGCTGTAAGATTTTTCTGCGTAGGTATGTGCTATTGCTCAGGGCCACAGGCCGTCTTGTACCTGTTTTCAAATAGCAGAGCTTCTCAGCTGCTCAAATGCATTTTTAACTGGAGGATTTAGTCCTTGCTTGGAAGAACAGCCAGGCTTCTAGACACTAAGGCAAATGAGTTTTTTCTGCCTTGTTTCCTTTCTCTCTTGCTCTCACTTTCACCTACTTCTGCTTTTCTTATTGCAGCCAGTTCTGGAAGTAGAAGTGCTGAAAAAGCAGGAGAGCAGCTGTTCTCACACGGCCCTGTCGGTCCCCGCTGCCTCTGGGAACCCATGAGGATGATATTGCCTTCAGCCAACTGCCAACCCAGCAGGTTCAGGAGATCCCAGTGGGACCGAAAAGCACCTGGACTGAAATTGGTTGCATTTCTGAATGCCACTTAACAGCTCAGTTTCCTGGCTTGATTGCCATGCTATTTGGGGCATCCTTCCCTTTCTTTTCCTTCACTCAGGACAGACTGCAGGGCTTTTACATCAGTCAGCGGATGTCCGCACAACGTCAGCAGGACACGGCAGTGTTTCTGTGACTAAGAACTGACCAGGATGGACGCCACAGCTCAGCCCCTGAAGCGAAGCTGTCTTTGCAAAGGCTTGCTAGATTGCCATACAACATGCACAGCCAGAGACAGTGAGCTCTGCCAAATACTGCCTTAATTCTTTATAATAGTTAGTCGTCTACAAGGAAACAGAAGGATATTCCTGTAGCAGGCACTCAGCTTTCTTGTAAACCCCCCACTTCATGTGAGGTTTAGCTTTAAATGTGTTTTCTCCCAGAATTTTGGCAAGGCCTCGTGGTGCAATAGGAAGCTTAGGAGCTATAGGAATGCGTAAGGCCGGTCCTTGATCCGTCCTGTAACCTAAAAATACAGGCTGATTCCTGCAGTGGTTATTTTAGTACCAGACAGCAAACTGCTTCCTTGAGATGAAAAGAGTCAAATACCGGTACCCTCCTCATAAACAGGATCTTGGTATATATGGAGAAGAATCAGACAATTTAGACTCACACAAGGCTCACACAAATGCAGACACAAATGCAGACACAAACATACACAAATGTGCCAGCAAGGCAAGATAAGCGACGCAGCTCTTCAGATAAATTTCCCATTCGTCATTTCTCTTCAGGTAAGATAAGTAAATAATAGAAAAGAAAAGAAAAGAAAAGAAAAGAAAAGAAAAGAAAAGAAAAGAAAAGAGAAAAGAAAAGAAAAGAAAAGAAAAGAAAAGGAGAAAAGAAAAGGAAAAGAGAAAATGGTGAGGCTCTCCCTTTCCTTGCATTTGAGTGCTACCAGTCTAAACTTGCCCTCCCAGCCTTCCTATACCTGAAAGAATATGATTATAGGGAAAAAAAATGCCAAGATTAAGTAGCTCCTTCATACAGCATCCAGTGTTTTCCTTGCCTCATGCCCTGAAAGTCGGTCCTATCTTACCTAGCTTATATAACAATGGATGAGAAAACAAGACTAGAGGGAAGGCACATTACTCACAACATACACTGAATATTTTCTGTAGGAGAAACTCTGGTTGTGCATGTTTGAATAGCATGTTTAGGCATTGCAGTCACACTCTGTCAGCACAGCAAGGAGCACTTTGAGGAGTCCTGAGGTCATTTTAGGAATAAGCCTTTGCCTATGGCTGTTTCTTTTAGTCAGTTATTGCTTCACTGTCTATCTTGTATGCCATATTTCCATGAATATTTGGGAGTATTCAACACTATTTCTGAAGTAAACATCTCTGACGTTAACAAAAACTAAAAAGCTAAGATTTGACTCCTTGTTTATTTCCAACACTGAGATTTTAAGAGCAGTTTTGATGTGCAGAGAAGAGGCATGCACATCTGACACCAGGTTAATGACCATTTGAGAGGTAGTTTCAAATATCTAGCTGCCACTCTGAGATCTGAAAGTAACAACTGTTATGTCGGCTTTGTAGATGTACAAGAGCGTAGTAATCAAATGAACAAAACAATGAACAAATCTCCTCTCACCACTTATGACAATGCCTTTATGCTCATAATCCAGAGAAAATGACGTTAATGATGAAGTTAATAAGTGAACTTCAGGGTGTGGAGCCTGCATCCATTTTTATATAGAAAAGGAACAAGTGAGGCAAATAGTCAACCCGTGGTTGCAAGAAGAGTGAGGAGAATGAATCTCTACTATAACTGGTGGAGGTACTGCAAAGATGAAGAGATGCTGAAATCTCTCCTGGCAAGGGATGCTAGTAGAGGCAGGAGTGGTTCTTACTCTGCTGTTAGGTGGGATGACATTTTGCAGGAGGTACAACTAGCTCGAACATCTCTAGAGCAGACTGTATCATTTGAACAAGCATGTGTACCTCAGGGATTCTTATACTCTTTAGGTCTGCAGAATTGGTCAAAAATCTTACAAGGCAATTTTCATGTGTTTATCCAGCTGTTTGCCTTTCATTTCCAGTTCCAAGAAATGCAATATGGTACCAAAGGCAACAACAAAAGTTATGCCCTTTCACGCCTCAGAAAAGGTTCAATACAAATTTGCTTTGCTCTCAGGTTAGGGTTGGGCAGATGCAAGGGTGGTGTTTTTGATTTTATCCAAGCTGCTTTATTCCTCCTTTGCTTTTGTGTGCCTGTTGTCTTTGGGAAAGCATTCCTCACAGTAATAAGGTGGCATCTTCCCAGACCGCCTCTAGGCTACCACTGACATTCATGCTACAACCCATCCCCAGTTAGAGGGTGAGCAATCAATTATAGATAATCAACAACTTCATAAAGCATTTTTTTTCCTTGCAGACCAAGAGTAAGTGAAAAATAAAAAACATAATAATTGCATCAGACTAGCACAGACTTATTACCAGAAAGGAAGCAGATGAAGAACGCAGCGTCCTTAGCTTTTCCTACATGGATTCCACACTGTCCTGCTGCCATCAGCAGTTCCCAGGGCAGGGAGAAAACATGTGTTTGGGCACATCATTAATGGTTGTATCATGATACATAGGCAACGGGCTGAATTTTGTAGTTACTCCTTCCGCTTCAGTATTTCTCTTCTTGTGGTTATTTTTCCTTTACAACCTGTGCAATGTTCTTCTTGTGTATTTCCCAGCACATGCATGCAACATTTTCTATGCCTGCTACTTAGCAGAACGCTTTGAACGGGCTCAATAAAAACACATTTGTGCCGATGCTGGCTTCTTTTGTGAGAGCAGAAGCAATCTGGCCCCTTCTTACAGACCTCCTGCTGCTTTGCGTGTGTTAGAGCTGGTTAGAGAGCCTTTGGTGTGCCCTGCCAGCAAGCACACTCCTCTGCTGCCCGCGCACTCTCTTATTTTCTTTGCCCCAAACTTAGGAAATAATTAGCAAAGAAGAAGTAATAAAGTGATATTCGGTGCACTTCTGAGGCTTCCGACAGCTGCTGGCAGCCGTGCTAACAGCCCTGGTGCTGCTCAGCTTCCCTAGAGAGCTGCGTAAGCCTTCTCTTTTCAGTCCCCTCTTCCGCCACACACCTGGGATGAGGTCAGATGAAGAGGAAGGCGGATGTGCAGCATCAGCCTCTTGCATTGCATGGTGCTTTCAGGAGTGGGGAGTGATACATTTCCCTCTTGGCAGAAAGAGCAAGTCTCTGTGGTGTCACAGTGTTCCACTGCGAAAAGCCCTGCCTTAGTGAATAGGTAGACTGCAGGTATAGGCTGTAAATAGCTTCTACAAAGCACTAGTAAAGCAGCATACCACCACTGTGGTGGTGCTTACTCAGCAGAAGAGTTACGAGTTACTAGAGCAACAGCAGAAAAGAGTATCACAGCCTGATGAGCTCCTGTGTCTGAATTTGTGATGTGAGAGGGCCTGGAGCGGCAGCTTTGCAGGCTGCGGAGCTTCCTGGCACAGAGGCAAGTCAGGGAGCGTTTCTCCACTTCCCAGCTCTTCAGAGAGATGGCAGAGGGAAGGAGACAGCTCCTTTGCTGTCTCCTTTCAGGCCTCAGCCACTCCCTCGATAGCCGCTTCAGAGTCTCAGTAAATCACAATGGCAATAATGAAACTTTTTTTTCCAATAAGTGCAAAGTGTGCAAAATACTGCACTGCAAAAATACTGGCAGAGAGCATAGTAACACTTTATTCTTAGACTAGGCCAGGCAGAAACAAGAACTCTTAATGGAGCTGGGAAAAGGGCTTTGCAGTCCATTTAGCTACCTACTGAGCCTAAACATATTTGGTTACTTGAAAATGCAGATAGGGCCTATTCCTTGTGTACTTCCTCTACATAATGAGAAGAGACAAAAATAGAGAATGTGTGACATGCCCTGGCAGAGTCCTCCAGCTGCCATCTCACAGCGGCAGGATTTCTGGTTATGGGCATGTTCGAGGTAGCATCTCTATGGGATTAGCTCTTTGGTAACATGTCATCTTGTCATCTGGTCCCATCTAGAGAACTCTGTGCAAGTGAGCGCAATGGGAGCAATAAGGATTTTCTGACATCTCAGGGAACCTCCATTTCAGTGCAGCACAGTGTGGGGCCTTCCTTCTGTTAGCTACCATGCCACATACATAACATGGCATATGTTCACTAGTTTCTTACTGATAACATATGATTGCAATATCCTTATCCGATTAGCAAGCTCAAGCATGCTTGATTTGCATTGTATCTGAATTAATTTTACCCACAAACATTGATGTTTAAGCCCTAAAACAATGTCCATGTAGCTCCTCAGAGCATTGTTTTGATTTCATCAGGGAACAAGGTCACTCTCCTCTCGAACGATGTTGCTTCATTGTGTATCTTTTCCTAGCATTTATTTCCTTAAAAAGATTTTCATTGTCAATAAATGCAATAACCTTCACAAAGTGCTTGGCTGTTTAATGTCTCCTTGATAGCTGTTTTTTCAGAATTTTACAGTATATTTTAATCTTTATACCACTTGTTGGATGTTGATTGCTGGATGCCAAATACTGATTTAACATTTAAAGGATATGTCCACTGACCAGATACTCTGCAAAACAGAGTGCAGCTGCAGAGTGACACACCTACAGACCTTAAATATTCTGATCATTTGTTTCCCAGGCTGTACCTCTCCAAAAGGCTGTATTACCATGCCCCATGCATAGAGACCATGGTCTCTATGACCTGCTCTCTGCACCGGGTACTAGTGGGTAACACTCACTGAGAGTAGTTAAGAGAAATGGTTGAGGAAAGTTTGCTTTCATCCCTGTTTGTTTAGCCTGATTCCCCTCACCTCGCACCTGGCAGGGTGGACTAGAAGATACATTCAGTGATGGTTTTGTCCATCCTTCCTCTTCAGCCCTGCCCAGGGCTACCTAAGGCCCCTGGTGTGCCACTTCACCAGTATTTCCCACTGCTGTCAGCAAGAACCTGTTTCACTCCATCTTCCTGCATCTTCCTGCAAAGATGTTTTGCTCCAATGGGACCAGAGAGCAAGCTCCCTGCACCAAGGATCAGCCACTGAGTTTCTAAGCTCCAGACTCTGTTTCCAACATGTGACCTGCCAGTGAAATTCAGGAAAAGTAGTATCCAGATCATCATCTGGTATAAATCAACAAAGCTCCATTAAAGACATTAAAGCTTCACTGGTTTACACCATCTGGGAATTTGGCCACAGCGGAGGGCTTCTCAATGTTCAATTTTTAGCCTTTATCACAGATATACATGGGAGAAAAGCTAGTGCCCTATCTGCTCTCAGTGAGAATTACCAACCCCTACAGAGATCAATAGGAGCTCCCTGCTCACATAAAGAGCAGAATGATACCCCAAAATTAGCATGTGTTTGAATCACTGCATTGTATCTTGTTTGCAGATTAGTAGTACTGAGTAGATATTGAGGGCATAGGAAAGCTAGCCAGTTTAAACAAAGTAAGAATTGACCTAAATTTTTGCTAAGCTGAAACTGATCTTTTTGAATAGGAGAGAAAGGAAGAGATGTCCAAAAATACTTATGTATTGGTTCATATCATTATTTTGTGTTCTCTGGTGCCCTTCTTAGCTCTGGCAGAAAAGAAAATGATTCGATAAAATTTCATGTACTTGCAACTTGGACAACACCAGGAAGTGCAAGGACTCTAGTCCTTGAAACCAGCAACTTCTGCTCTAATTTAGAGACCAAACAGACATTGGCAAATAGGCTTTGGGTGGTTTGTTTAAATCCTCCAAATCTGTGCCCATCAGCTAGCTATAAAATCAAGCAACTCCTTCACTAGCCTAGAGCATCCCAAAAAGAGAAGTGATAATTTGCTATATAGTGTTTAACACAGTTCAGCATGCAGTCTCACAATTATATATTAAATTGCAGAAATGAAAGAAATCCTGAGTGAAATGAAAGGAAATATGCTTGTTCTTAATATTTATGATAGCAATAAACTCCCTTATGGAAATACCTTTTTCATCTAATACGGGGAGTACCAAGCCGGGGCTGGGTAATGGATACTTTATGAATGCAGCCTTGCCTTGAGCGACTGATTGCTTAATTATTAGGTTAAAAAATGAGACAAGCAAAAAATAAGAAAGTAAAAAAATACAATGATCACCATGAGGATAGTATGATTATATATCAGTTTCAGCCAGCTAGCAGCTCAATTGTATTATATGTCATTGGTACACAGCCTCTTCCTTTAAGAACAATTTTGTAATGTTTTATAACTTCTGTAGCTTACTGAAGAATAACAAAACATTGCACCCTGCTTTGTAGTTTATCTTCCTCTAGACCAGTTAGGATTTTTTTTTTGTCCTTGTATATTTCTGTTTCTGTGGATAATATTTTTCTTGCTGGAAGAAGGTAGAGGGTGTATGCAGAGAACTGTTTCCTCTAGGTCCTAGCGCACTTCCTCCATCTGTCCTTAAGCCATGAGAGAAAAAAAAAAATACAGGCAACTTGCTATTTCACAATGGAGAAGTGCAAACACACTGCTTTCTTTCTGCTATTTTGTCACTGAGTGGTGTCTTTTTCTCGTTCACCATAGCTATATATCTTTAAAAAAATCCAACATATTCCATGGGCAAATAATTCACTATAGTAATATATCTTTTAAAAAATCCAACATATTCCATGGACAAATAATTAGAGTTCCAATGAAAAGAGAAATTAATGAGATGAACTGGTCACTGGGCACAGTGTGGCTCTTAGTGAATTTATCTGCTGATTCTCCTGTTTTGAATAATACACCTATTCATCATACAATTGCTTCAAGGGACAAGTTCTCATCCAGGTCCTCCATGCACTCCCGTGAGAGTCCTGGAGGACTAATTTTATCCTTAGTGTAAATTGTACTCAGTGAAACCACCGAGAATCAGAATGAATTCGACCCAAGAAGACTATCAAGAGCTCTATTTAATCTCTGTTGCAGCATGGTTTTCCCAAGGAATCTCCACTGCCATCCATCTCCCTAATACACATAATAAATAATTTACCCACAGATATGAGGGAGCACTTTACTTCAATCTGCTAATGATTTTAGCACTTAGAGCGGCTCTAGTATGCTTAGAGCCTCTTTACATTGCCTGGGAGACTCACAGTGCCATTATTGTAAAATGAGAATTAGGCCCAATGAGACAAGAAATAAAGAGGAAGTGCCAGAGGAAGCATTTAGAATTATGGGGAAAAAATCCTTAAATCTTTCACATTGTTATGGAATGCCTTTTGTCTATATAGTAGTTTTCAGAGCAATTTGCGGGTGGATCTTTAGCTACATAAATACCCCAGGTGTCATATATCTCTATTCCAATATCTAGTCAACCCTCCACTTTTGGGGGGTGACCCCTCTCAGGCTCATATAGGTATCTAAGACAGGAGACATGAATTACCTCTCAGGCCTGTCTCTGTTTCTCTCTTGCTTTATTACAGATGAAGCCTGGAGCATTTGCCAGGAGGTTGGCTAGCTAGAATCTCAAGTGATGGATGTCACTCCCAAACATCTGCTTGCACTCCATCCCATTACTGTACTTCATTATTTGTGGTTGTATCCCTTTTCCAGGCCTGGTGTTTGCAAGAAGTCATTGGTAGAGGTCTGAAGCCAAACTCTCCTCTTACCCCTTCACCCTGGCCAAAGGGAGGATGCAAGGCAAATTGCAATCCACTCGGTCTCAAAATGACCCAAATTCTGACCCTTCCTACTGAATGTATTCCAGCCTAAAAGCTTCCAATAAAAGGAATGATAGCTTTTTCATGATAGCTTTAATATCTCTTTTTAATTTCCTCCTTGATCTGCCCTTTTTTATTGCCCTAAGAAATTCATTTCCATCCCTGGCACTGCACCTTTTAAGAACTGATTTAAAATTAATACATGAATAAAACAGTATAAATAACGTATGATTGCTCTTTAATATTTATAGCCCTTAAATGAGAAAAGATTGTATACCTGCAAATGGTTTGCAAAAGGACTGTGGGACCATACTACTAGACTGTAAGTAGAAATGCTATCAGGGTTTACCTGACGCTTTATATTTCAATCAGTTATAGGTTTGTCAAACTACACTCCTAGGCTCATTCTTTCCAAATCAGATATTTCCTTCAGAGTGATGGTTTTGATGATTTGTATATTCTGAAAAAAAAATCTTCCAAATAATTCAGCTGTTACTGAGAATAAAACAAGGAGGGGGGAAATGTGTTATTTGCTGATATTCTGTCCCCCATTCAGTGAGTAAAACTAGCAGCATGCTGGAGAGTCTGGACTGGACAAAAACATAAGCAATCTATCTTGTGATGTCCATGAGAAAAATCCCCTGCTGTTCCAGATTTGGTGATGTGCATAAGCAGTTGAACCCACCCAGCAGAGACTCCCCAGAGCATCACAGCTGTGTTTCCTTGCACAGAGCATGCACTAGCCAGAAGTTTGTCTGCATTCCTGTGCATCAGGACAAGTATCAGCTCCCAAAGTGAAGTGTGGAGCCTACCTCCCCTGTGTGCTCTCTGCTACCGCAGATTGAGGATCCCTGATTCGAACTGAAAGGGGAAATGGGTCAGATCAAGGAAAGCAAAGGGGTTGAGTGAGGACAGGAGTTGGAGTGGAAAGTGAGATCACAAGGTGCCAGGGCAAGGACCAGAGAGGCAAACTTGGAATTAGAGTAGGACACTAGAGGATTGAGGATACTGGGATTTAATAAAACTGGGAATTTAGGAGTAGAGAGATTTTGAGATGGGGAAGAAACACTGAAATGGGTCCAGTGCAGAATCTGTCTCTGGGCACCTCAGTGTGCCCTCAGCCTTCCCATCATGTCCAAGCAATGGGGGATCATTACCCAACCGCTGAGCCTTCTGTAGCTGGCACACACTTAGCCTCAGCAGAGCCATAGGTTTCTTCAAGCAGGCAGACACACAGAGATCAGGTTTTGTTTTAGCTTCAGAACACACCTTTGCTTTTTTAATCTGGAAGAAAAAGCACGAGGTAACCCAGATATTTAGGAAACAGCTCGAACCCAGAAGTGCCGTCTCTCAGCCTCACACTCCCTGTGAATGCTCTAAGCAGGTCCTTCCTTTCCCCTACCGCATCCAGTATCTTTCCTCATGTCTCACAGGCATCTCCCTGCAAGGAAAGCCTGGCTGTCCCCTTTCATCTTCTGCCCATGGATTCCTCAACACGCTCCTTGTTGCTGCCAGCTACCCACATCCCCCTCCTAATGCTTTCTTCTTCCTTCAAACTTTGGTAACTTTCTGCTGCTCCAGTCCTTTGGGAACAAACATTAACCTACAGTCTTCCGACAAGGATCATATACCATTTGCCTTACTCCTTGCATGCAGATTGCATGAGCAGAGCAGGCTGGCAGGGATGATGACCAAGTGGGAAAAAAAAAATTGGGACCAAGAGGCAAGGGCTCACAGGACATACTTGGTTTCCAGCAAGCAAGGAGTTAATTCTGGGCTGAGCCATTGCACAGGTGTAATGAGCCAGGGCCAGGGACTGATGGCTGTCAAAGAGGGAATACAGGAAACTTTCACTGTTTAGGAAGGAAGACAGCCTTGAGAAAGGATTGTTTCACACTCGATGAGTGCAGGACTCATTTGTCCATTGGAGCAGGAATTTCGCCTTGCTTTCTAATGATTCAGTAAGTGCTCCTTTTGTTTCACTTATAACCAGGGTGCTTTCAAATGTGTGCTCAGAGATAGCACCAGTGAGGATACTTCAGTGCTGCAAAAGCTTTTCTTTCAGTGACTTTCCCCTACCTGTTTATTCAGATATGTTTTCACTCTGTCCTCACAAGCCCCTTCTATTTTTTAGTCGTGATTAGCAAGGAGAAAAGGGAATTCATTATATTATCATGCCAGTGATGTCCTGGTCAAGCTTCAGAAGTAACATCTGGGCTGTTAGTAGAGAAAAAAAATATTCAAAAGACATTTGGTGTGTTTCTGGCCAAGGCTTTTGCAGTCCATCACTAATCTTTCTTTTTTTTTCTTTTTTTTTTTTTCTGTAATTATTTATATGGCTGTGCAATAGCAGAATAGCCTTTTCATGAACAGTGCAGAGGTTACAGGAACCCCCTGCATGCTGTTGATCAGTCCAGACTTTGCCTCTTCTGGAGCCCTTATCTTACCTGTTCAGTTGTTTCTGGTGCCTCCCTACAGTGAAGAGATGTTTATTCATTCATTGGGTGACTTGTATAATACTAGGCAAAAGGATTTCCAAATATTTCTGCCAATACCAAAGAAGCACTGGCATTTCCACTGGAACTTGCATTTCCAGATAAAGAAAAGGACATGACACTCCAGCATCAGGAGATAAAGAGACAAGACATTTCTGACACATTTTAAAGTAACGCATGGGTCTTATCTTGTCCCAGTGTCAGATTCTTTAAAAGAAGGATCTGTCTGAACACTGGAGACCGATGGAGCATATATGGAAATAGAGAACCTTTCTTCAAAATCTGCCGGGACTCCACCTCACGTTGAACATTAGTCCAAGACCAGGCACACAAAGGCCATTAAAAGGTGAGTGACTACAAAAATCCCAGTGTTGTGACTACAGAAATCCCAGTGCTGTGACTACAGAAATCCCAGTGCTTGCCACTGGGCTAGACAGAGGAACTGGCAGTTTTGCAAGGGCTGGGGATACGTAGGGATAAATAGCTAGACTATGCAGTTTTATCTGGATCCTGTAGTGAGAAGCTGAAGTAGGCTAAATAGATTGGCAGCTATTTAAGGAATGGAAGAGCTTATGGCCACAACTGCTGCATCAAAATGGCTAAAGTACAGACCAAGAGACAGTCTGACGGGCCACTGACATAGGAGATCCATTTCGAACCAACATGAAGGGCATGTAGTTTAAGGCCATATGAGTGGCCAGAAATATATCCAAGGAGAGTAATCCCATGTTAGCAGGAAAGAGGCCCCATCCATGTGCCTGTAATACTCTTCTTCAACTTAAGGCCAACCAGGTTGAATTCAAAAATCACTAAGCTTTAGATTGTTATGGATTTGTAACTTGACTTGGTGCCTTGTGGTGGGTCCTCAATTTAAAGACAATTTATTTTCTTACTTACCCCCTGGGTTAATTAAATGAAAACACTGGTAGTTTACCAATGCAGCAGAAAGCAGGACTGAGTCCAAAAACTCAGAAGTAGATAAGTTTTGCAGAGTAGATCACATTCATCTCCAAGGAGTTGACACCCCAGTACCTTTTGCCTCTCTGGGACCAAGAGATGGACTCCGTCAGAGCCCAGTTGTGCTAGTACAGCAAGTCTCACTGCTGTGGGGTTTGGATCCAGACCTTTTCCAGAATTTAACATGTTAAATGTTAACCCCTAAAAGCCCTATTTAACCCTGTTAAGACCTAAAATGCTGTGCTGAGCTGGATAAGGGCCAAATAACTGAGAGGGGGCAGTGATCATAAGCAGGTTGCTGCAAGTTGGACCAATGCTGCCGCTTGGATTTCAACACCCTTTCCCAGAGTACCAGTGACTGACTTTGACTCCTCACCATACGCACTGTTTTAGCCTGTTGCCAAGAGAAAATCAGCCCTAGCAGGGCCAGCTCTGGACAGAAGAGAAGACAGACAGGTGCAGACTTCCAGATGCAACAAAATGCCCATCATTCTCCTGCTTTCTATGTCTATGCCAGAACTCCTGATCATAAGCAGGTTGCTGCAAGTTGGACCAGTGCTGCCACTTGGATTTCAACACCCTTTCCCAGAGTACCAGTGACTGACTTTGACTCCTCACCACACGCACTGTTTTAGCCTGTTGCCAAGAGAAAATCAGCCCTAGCAGGGCCAGCTCTGGGCACAAGAGAAGACAGACAGGTGCAGACTTCTGGATGCAACAAAATGCCCATCGTTCTCCTGCTTTCTATGTCTATGTCTATGCCAGAACTCTTGAGGTCCCTCTCAGCTTCTCACCACAGAAACGGCCTGTCTGGCAGTGTCATGTATGCATATCTTATGTCCATGCATGGCACTCCAACTTCTCATGTGCTGGGCAGAAGCTTCAGGAAACAACGTGAGACATGAACCCAGGGAAACTTATTTCCTAAGCCGCTGCAAGGCTCCCTATAGACCCACCATTGTGGTCTCCAGGGGAGAATGACCATGCCAGACATGCATTCACAAAAACATTATCCATGAACCCTTAATTTGCTGATGAATGTAGCAATCAAATTCAGTTTGGGAGCAGGCCAAAGAAATAGTACATAAAACTGGGAAATTGACAACAGATCAGAGCAACTTCAATGGGAGATAGAGAGCCCTGCACCTGACCCATCCCCAGGGGAGAGCCCCTGAGCCATCGGTCCCTACCGCAAACCAAGCAGCCTTCAACTTTGAGCCCACAGCTCCCATAGCTGCTGACCTACAAAATACACCGTTCTGTTAGCTCCACTTGGTGAACTACGTTTGCTCTCTCTCCAGATTTCCTCTGTTTTTACTTAAAGTGGCAGAATCAAAACAAATGGTTTCTGCAGCCTCCAAACAATCTGTAGTCTATACTTAGATATGTCAGACGTTCTGATTGCTAGGCCCAAAGCATTGTTGTTTCTATTTCTTAGCACTGCCAGCAAACCAAATGACCTGTTATTTGCTCTTATTTGTCCTTACTGTCACTTAGGCAACTCAAGTTAAAATAGCAATACCAAAAGATAACTAGAGATTCAGCTCTTGTTAATGCATGCAGGTTAGTGGTGAGCTGAAATCTACAGGATAAGAAAGTTAAAGACCAACTCTTCCTTGCTCTTTTAGCTCTGAATTAATATAGTAGGGACAATAAGCATGAGCTAAGAACACCTTTTTTGGCATGCACGCACACTGAACCCAAAATCACAGTTAAAATTACAAAACCTTGCAACGTGTGCTCTCTGTCAGGCATCCCAGTGAGACAGAAGAACAGCCTTGCTAGAGTGAGCTGATGGGGCATCCCTCCTTTGTATAGTGGCAGTTTAAATTTGGCAGAGGTCTGCTCAGATTTTTCCTACAAGACATAGGTTTGCATAGAAAGACTATCAAATCTTTATTTTGCAGGCTCATTTTCCCTTTCTGCAAAGTAGATCCACATGCATTTGGTTTCTTGGTGCCTTGTGGCATATATGGAGCAGTGAATCATATAGGCAGCCTCAGGGGTGACCCTTTGCACATAACTCCCACAGGATATTCCTCACAGCAGCAGGATTTGCAGGGCCCGAGGCCATATATGGAGCAAGCAGCAGGACTGTTTAAATGCTTTCAGCCTGAATTGCTGCAACTCCAGCTGTTGGCTTCTTGGGGGTTCTGTGCTTCACTTCCTGGGTTACCAGCACGCTGGGCTCTGGGATGTTCTTGTAAGGTCTGCAAAGTGAAACAGGAGCAAGTTGTAAGTTACTAACATAAATAAATATTGCTGACAATTATCAACAGAAGTTGTATAGAAATTTCCCGATAGTTACAGCAAAGCAATCAATAAGGCATCTTGGGAGCCTTTGTGAACATCCAAACATTGCAAACATCCTAACCTTTGAAGGAAAATGAGAATATGAGTGCCAAGTTTTTAATGAGAGAGAAGAAATGCTGCAAGTTGCAAAGACCAGGGAGATCCACAGACATGGTGCCTTTATGGTCTCAGCTTCCTTACAGCTTCCAAAAGTCATCCCCCAATACTTTGCTACTCCCCCAGAATGCCTGACCCCACTCCCTGACTTTCTCAGCCTGCTCCACAGAATATCTGGAGTTGGTAGGGACCTCTGGAGATCATCTGGTCCAGCGTCCTGCTCAGGCAAGGTCAGCTAGGGCAGGTTGACTTTGTATCCCCATAGATGCCTGATGTCACAGCTACAGAGCTACAAGACCATGGTCTCCCCTCATTGAAACACAAAATAATATGTAAGGAAGTGTGCCAGTGATGAGGACCTGAAGACCACAGCCCAGAACTGCAGCACGCAACAAGGAAGGACAGATGTGTGACTCAGAAGAATCTGGATTTGATGGGACCAAGGAAAATATGGAAATGTAAACCATCTTGTGGTCCTTCTGAATGACGGAACCTGATGGGCCTATGAGAGGAGATGGCTGCCCATGTCAGCAATGACTGCCAAAGTCAAACAGACAACTACTACCAGGGACCACGTGCTAGAGTGGTGTTCAGAGAACTTCTGAGATACAGACTATCTTTTTCTGTGCTTCCCATATCAATATCTGCCTAAGGTTTTCCTCAGATTCAACCTCACATTCAGCAAATTACTTAGAATATTTACTTGGCTCCTTAATGTACCACACCTGGAAACTGTGCTCAGTCCCCAGACTGTGAAACTCTGGAACCCACGATTCACTCTATGGGCAAAACCCAAAGCACACACACAGTTACGGAGATTTTCCCAGACACACCATTGCTCCAGAGAGCTTTTCTTCCCTTTTTTTTTAGCCTGATTCTGGGAGAAAGAGATCCCTTTCAAAGTCTGCTCTGCTCTTCTCCCTAAACAGTCTTCAGTGCCTCATGTTTTAGTCAGCTACTTAACTGTAAGGAACACCGTTCAAAACCTGCCCTCACTCCTTGTGCGCGGAGCCAGCTGCTATTACCAGAGCTAACAAGTCGTTCCTTCCCCCCGCCCCGTGGGCTATGCATGCTGAGTCTGGTCCCTCCAGCCTTTGCCAGTCCAAAAAAAAAAAAAAAGGATTAAATTCAAAGACCAAAACATTTGCCTTCAGTCACAGCTTCCTATTCCACAGGTACAGGAGCCTCTACCTTGAAGAAGTCTTGCTAATATGGCCTTACGTTGGACGTGACCTAGCAGTGCTTCTTATGTAGTTCCTGGCTTGTTTCAAAGACAGAATCGAAGGGTGGCAATCTAAAACACCCTTCATCCTCTAAAGCACAGTCATTTTGCCATGGCAAATTTTTGGGACAACACGAGCATGATGCAGCAGTTCAGTTGCCCTAGGGCAGTAGATATAATCTCTCTCCAGTACATTCAGGTCTCACTTGTGGTCAAACTTCTGCTCATGCTGCACGCAGGCGAATGGCAGGCACCCACAGGAATCTGCCTAACCAATATACACCCTCTCAGTTGAGCGGGAAAGGTATTTTAGAGCAAAAAGGAGCTGAGCAGCAGCCAGACATTTCTCACTTGCTGCTCAGCAAGCACTTTGGCTCCTCATCCATGCTCAAGAACTATAGGCAGGCTCTGGCTAACTCTAGTTGAAGCAAACAAGCCCATTTTCCTAATCACAGCCATTAGCACCCAGCAGAGACAAGGAAACTCACCTGGACTCCAGGTGACTGCATCCACCAGGCCTGCAAAGACCCAAATGCAACCTTGCACGGGGGCAGTGCTCACACAGCAGTTGCAAGAAGTCCTCCAAGATAGCAATGAAATAGCCTCAATGACCACTATATTCCTCCCAGAAGGCCATTCCAGCTATTTCTGAATGGCTGCCTTGCCAGCATGAGGTAAAATTGTAGTAGCAGTGCGGGTGCAACCGCCTGATGTTATTGATTCCCGGTGACGAGCGGGCAGTGTAATCTGTCTGCTTTTGTTCCGTTTGCTTGGTGGTGTGTTCTCATTAGCCCCCCACGGACAGTCAACCTGTCAGCAGGTCTGCACTCCAACTGCCTGACCTCTGACTTCCACTCATTCTTCCACAAATTAATTTCCCAAATTGACAAATTAAAGTGCACAGTATGCCCAAGGTCACTAAATCACACTGGGTTCTGGTAAATGTCAACCAGCACTGGAAAAAAAAATACGGGGAGCAGGGGAAGAGAAGGTAAAATGGAAGAAAAGGAAAAAATACTTTTGTTTGAAAAAAATAAATCTGAACTATAACTTCTGATTTTCAAATGCTGCTGCTGCTGCTTGAGAGAGTAATTAAATGGTAGTTGGCAGTTCCCTACTGCCAGCAAAAAAAGAGGCTGAAGATGGTGCCCGGAGCTCTGCGGCGAGGCACAAGGTCAGAACAGCTGCTCCTACTAGCCTCAGCCATCCCAGAGGAGCCATGTCCCCGTGATGCACCAGGCCAGATCCGATCTCGCTCACATTGCCATCAGGCTAACGCACTGCAATTAAATAATTCCTGTGCTCCAAACCAGGTCTGTGACATTGATGTCAGGCAGTTCACTCTATGTGGTGTCCAGGAGAGGGGGTGGGACAGCAGATTGGCATCGGGAAGTCCTAGGCAGCCAGAAATGTATTATTGTATTAAGCCATGGGCGCCAGCAAGCAACACACAGCTGGGAGAAACCTGCAGGGACAGCAAGCCTAGGTCCCCACACTAGAAAGCAACCGCATCCCCTCTGAGCCAGCACTTCACTGGGCGAAGGAGGCCAGGACAGTGCAGCAGGCGCTCCACTCCCCTGACATCCCCGCTCCGCACATGCTCCAGCTGGGGTTCATCTTTCATGACCGCAGCAGACAGCGGTGCTCCAGGAGAGCTCTCGCCCCTCCACGGCGGCATTAATACTCGCCTGCCCCTTGGGAAGGCCATGACTCATAGACCCTATGCTCACATTTGTCTTTTTCACGGTTGCATGGTATCTCTGCTTCTTAGTTACCCCAGTCAACTAATACGTCCAGGTCTTTCTCTTCTATGCTTCTTTTGAGCTGATAAGATTCCAGCTTATAGTGGAAATTCATGTTATTAGTCCCTAAGTGCATGACCTTGTACTCCATAATATTGAATTTCATCCCATTTCTATTAGTCTGGTCCTCAAGGTCAATCAGTGCTTCCTGTATCATACCCTGATCTTCCTGCATAATGACTATGCTCCCAAACTTACTGTCATCAGCAAAATTCTTCTGCACACTCCTACAATTCATGCAAAGATTGTTAATCAAAATATTAAGTACAATCAGTTCCAAGACTTTTCCATGAGCAATTGCCAATGTAGTCCTCTCCAGCTTGATCATTCCCACTTCAACACTACTTGTATTCATCTCTCCCTTTGCCAGGCCCCCACACACTTACTATTCTTCTGTCTATCCTACCATCCCCCACTGAACAAATAATTTCCCATGTGGCATCATATCAAATGCTTTGCTGATAGCCAGATAGATCAACTATGTTTCCTTTAGGCCTAGAAACCAATTAGCTTTCTTTCATAACATATCAGGTTCTTCTGACACAATTCACCCTTGATAAAACCAGGTTGCATGTAGTCGGTCATGCTCTCTATTTATTTGTATCTCTTATTCTTTCCTGTAAAGATCCCAAAGATGTTTTACTTTTTGCACTGATTCCTGATGAAAGTACACTGTCGTTGCAGAAAGAAGCAGCGTGTAGTTCAATTAGCAGTGTTTTTACCTGCGCAGACACCAGAAAAAAAGAGCTGCCCTTGCAATAATCTTTCCTTTTGCTCTTCCTTCTATAACTCTTTGTCTTGTACAATGTGTGGAGAAGCAGCACCATGTGGTATAGCATATTTCCAAGTCCAAGTGTGGTACCTTGAACAGAAGCTACACTACCAAAACCTGAAGTTTGTTACAAGCAGCAAAGACCAGACTAGGACCAGATGTTTCCACTTTCATTCTCCCTGCAGAGCACTCCACAGTCCTGCTTAAATAAGTAGGGCTGCTCATGGATTAAATTATTACTCAATACAAACATAAGAAAACCTCGCCTACATTCATTGTTGTTGCTTCCAAGGAACTACCCCTTTCACAGGTTTCACAGAACATTGTCTCTTAGCAGATGTATCACTGGTGACATCCTATCATTCAGGAAGTCACTGATAAGCAGAGAATTGAGGTTTTATTCTTCCTGCATCAAGACAAAAACATCAGCCTTCATTTGCTTGAGTTGACGTTGTGTTTCTGTAGGGCTCTGTTCTGCACAGCCCAGCTGTACAGGGGAAGAAATAGGCTATTAAATGCTTAGCAGAAACTTGTCTGGCTCACCCTTCCTGCTAAGTCCCTCTGGTATGCAGGGGAGCAAAATATATTTATGCTTTTGCTGCTCTGACCTTCACTGCCCATAGGTACTCCAGTAAAAAAAAAAAAAAAAGAGGCCTGTTAAATATGTTTTTATGTGCCTGCATAAAAGATGGCATCATCTTGATAAATGTCTCAGGGAAATTCTTACTGCTTCTTTAGTCTCCTGCAGTTGTGTGAAATCTAGGTCAAAGATGAGCCCAAAGTAAACACTTAGACATAACTGCTACAAGCAAGGTAATGAAGTACAAATTTGTGCATATCAGCTTAGGACCACCTATTTTAATTCTTTTCTCCTCCCAGATAGTAAAACAGAGCATAAGAGCAAATTATCATCTGGAGAATTTTATTTCCCTTTTCTTTCACCACGGTTCATTCTTTTCCCAGTATCCATGACATAGCACCTCTCAGCCAGCAGTTCTCTTCATAAAATTTGCTCTTCCAAATAAAAGATGATAATGTCACCAGAAAGTCTCAATGTTACTTTTAATATCACCAATTGATTTTGCTACTTTGATATCATCTTGCAAGGCATTCCAGAGCCTAGGAATATTAACAAGCAAATGCTCTGGCACCAGCTGTCTTAAGCCTAAATCTATTCTCCACCAAAAGGCTGGCATTAGATGTCTTCTCATTTTACATGTTTGCATTTTTGCAACATCATTCCACAGTTTTGAGGCTACTGTAGGTTGTCTAAAGGATCCATCTGGCAATCAAAACTTAATCTTACCTTAGGACAAGAAAAGCAGCAATGATAATAGGAAACAAGTGTAGTTACAATCTGTATTAGCTCCAGAAAGTGCACAGCAGTGTATGTCTCCCAGGATGTGGACCTGAACTAAAGGGGCTATGCCATGTATTTTCCTGGACACAGTGTCCAAGACTCTATATAGCTTTTTTTTTTTTTTTTTCCCAGTATGGTAAATAATAGTGTTTAAAAACAGATAGCAGGTCAGACTTCAGAACAGCCCTACTGGTCAACTCAAATGTCCATCTCACCCAGTACCCTGTAAAGAGCAGGGAATGGTAGACAACAGAGACATAAGACAGTGGTGAGGACAGCATCAGCCTTCCTTTCATCTACTCTTCCAAGCCCTTAGAGTAGATGAACTTGCTAACACGGTTGTAACACCACTGATTTTGTTGACTCCAAGTGTTAGTTGGTGTCTAAATCATGTTACTTGGTGCATAAGGTGTAGTATCTGTTCATTCACACAGCCCAGACAAGGCTCAAGAAAGCCTAGAAATCATGCTGTGAGGCTAGAATGTGTGCTAGAATTGTTAAACCACTGCATACATTTTCATTTTGTGGAAAAAAAAAATCCTCCTTTTAATACTTCACCCTGTTGCACTTTTCTTATTGCCTCTTGCAATATCCTTCTGAGGGCTCTGGGCAAAAGGATA